>VWYH01000303.1:0-22852 GCA_013399365.1 Pampusana beccarii
ATTCTGTGATTCTGTGAAAAAGTTAGGGGATGGGTTGTGAACAGTTTGGTCAAAATCCCTGAGTAAGTACAAGGAAATGTGTGTGTGAGTGTGTCCAAAGAAGGGCAACAAAGCTGGAGGAGGGTCTGGAGCACAAATCAGATGAGGAGCAGCTGAGGGAACTTGGGTTGTCTAGCCCAGAGAAAAGAAGGCTGAGAGGAGACCTTCTCACTCCTTACAGCTATTTGAAAGGAGGTTGTAGCATGGAGGGTTTGGGTCTCTTTTTCCCAAGTAATAGATGACAGGACAAGAGGAAATGGCCTCAAGTTGCACCAGGGAGGTTTTGGTTAGATATTAGGAAAAAATTCTTCACTGAAAGGGTTATCAAGCATTGGAACAGGCTGCCCAGGGAAGTGGTTGTGTCACCATCCCTCCAGGTATCCAAAAGACATGTAGACTTGGTTCTTAAGGACATGGTTTAGTTGTGGACTTGGCAGCATTAGGTTTATGGTTGGACTCAGTGATCTTAAGGGTCTTTTCCAATCTAAATGATTCTATGATTCTGTTAAATAGTTTATCCAGTCTCTGTATGTGACAAGTATAAGGCCTCAACTTAGAAAGCTTCATTCAGGACTTTCATTCATATTCAGGACTGAGGAACTCTTTAGGAAATAAACAATATCTGTGCATCCAAAGCAACTTCTAAATTACCTAATCACTCTCTGTCAAGTCTAATTTCAATATAACACTTCTCAAAGGGATAGTACATTCTGAGTCATGCTGAAAAAAATCCAGTCTTCAGGTCACTAAGCGGCTTTCACCCCTCGCACTCAGAAAGGTTAGGCTTTGAGAATAATCCAGGTGGGAGGATGCATAATGCATGAACTCATAAGTGATTACAGTGATTATACAACAACATTGTGCCTGGCTGAGTTTTGTCTCTGTGTTAGCTAATTCTGTGAACCACTTGCCTGGTGATTTATTGTTGGAGTTCCCTAGGAAAGGAAGGACTTACAAGCCCCTGAACCTGCAGCCTAAAGCAAATGCATTCAAATATCAGAAAAAAAGAGAGAGAAAGAGAGGTGGGGCCTTAAAGCTTGACACAGCTAAGCCTGTCTCAACTTTCTGAACATCACTTTTTGTAATAGGGGACAAAGCTTCCTCCTATAATACGATGATTTCTTTTGTAGAAATGAGGAACAACTGTTCAGTTGAGAGCAGTTTTATCAGAAGAGTTTTTTTCTGTAGTTGGAATCTCCCAAGCTGTTTAACAGAGCTTTTCAGAGAGCCCAAAAATGAAGCAAGGTGATCTTTTTCAGGTGTACTAATGTAGCAGGGTCACGTGGCACTTAAAACAGAAAGGTATGAGCCCAGATAGTTTTGCTCTATTTCTACCTCTAGTACTAATTCGCTGGGTGTCTGAGCAGCAGAATTGATTGCTGCAAGTCTCAATTTTTCAGACAGAACCCTCTAACCTGGGATGAAGGTGCATACAACAAATATTTATCTACAATCTTTAAATGTCTTGAGAAATAGCTGATGTCTGATCTTTATCTCACTAAAATCTACCCCAAAGTGGCCATTGAGTAGACTGAGGATGAATTCATTCTTAAAAAAACCCCAGATCTATAATAGTTATGTCTCAGTTGCAGGACGAGCATGCTGCATGGTAGCTACTGATCATCTGGATTTGGCAGCTTGGCAGGCCAGGCCCTGCTTGCTGAATGACAGCCCTTTCACAGACAGTGCTGCTGTGTGCTGTAGGGCTTGGTCATGCTAGAGCAAAGCTCATGCGTGCTTAAGTAGAAGTGTACTCCTGCCACAGCCAGCAAGGGCCTCCCTGCAAGGAATTAAACGCTAGCATGCACTTAAGAGCTTTACTGTATCTGGGTAAAGGTGTCCCATGCCTTGAGGGCTTGAGCTCTGATGCAGCACAAGTCTAGTGCTTGAGGAGCCATATTCTGCTTTCATTTAACACTGATGTAAACTAGAATAACTCCACTGAGATTAGTGGCATTACTTGAGCCTATACCACTGTGCAATAATAGCAGAACTTAACTGTATTAACTGTCTCTTATTGTGATCTGCACTTCTGAGGATACCTTTGCCAAAGATGTTAAATTTCTGCAGAACTGTCTATTACTTGGGGCAACTGAAAGATTTCCATCTCTGTAATATTAATTTCTTCACTTCTATCAGCATGGCCCCGAGGAACCATCTTTCAACTTCTTTCAACAAAGGTATTGATAAATTCCCTAATATGTATACTGCTTTTCTTCTCAGTGCTTGAACTGAATACATTTATAAAGCAGGTATTACTTCAACCTGGAAAATATTGCCCACTGGTGAACATGCTGTTGTACTCATGGCTTAGCCAGGATGCTGTTCCTGTCTTCTCCCTAGTAACAGTTTTGGTCGTCGAAAGAAATGTTGAACCAAAGAGATCTCAGGGCATCTAGTGGTTCAGAGGGAAAATTGCATCCTCATGCTAGCGGTTTGGGGATGAACTGACGGTATTGACACGTGAGGGAGGAAGTGAAAAGGAGTGCCAGAGAGGAAGAGTGTCACCTATTCCAACCCCTGTCAGCAGTGAGCCTTCGGCCTCAGTCGCAAAATTCTCTTAGAAAGCTCTGCCTGCGTCACTGCTCAAGCTTCGTCATCAAATGACAGTGACAGGTACCAGGCAGGTTGGCGGAAATCAGGAAAGTGATCCTTTGCCATTTGCATCCATTCATAGGCTGTGATAAAGCAGACTGATTCCAACAAGTCTGTAAAATGGAGGACTAGCCTTGTGATTAATAGGATACAAAGCCTAATGTGGATTTCTGCCTCAGTTTTCCCTGCATGATTACTGGCTCGTGTTAAAAAATGAGTGTTTACAATATGGAAATGCTGCTTACTCCCACAAGAACTGTCCCTCTGAGTACAGATGCACAGGAGATTGAGTGTAGCTGCCATGGCTACAAACATATCATTCAAATCCTTGTTCGTGTAAGTGCACATAGCTTGGCTAACAGCAATCATCTTGCAAACTATTAAGCATTTTTGCAAAGGTATTGTTTCTATGGCCTGAAGCTAGGCTACAAGGTGTTTCTTTCTAAGCTCTGCATCTTGCAGGCAACAGTTAAAATTTAAGTTTCCAGAGGGCCTAGCAGAGATCAGGGCTTTGCTGTGCCAAGCATTTAGTAAATATATAAAAGAGACCCCCAGGCCTGAATTAAAATTCTGAAAGAAACTGAGGTGAAATGAAAAGCAATTCATGTGTTGAAACAGACATTTTAGTATAAGGAAATAACACAGGACAGGGATGAGCAGGGGGAACAACTAAATAAATGGAAACCAATTGTTACTTCTATGTCCATCACCTCCCCCAAAGGGCTCTCCATGCTTGAACGGCTGCCCTGTGGGTTTTTTTTGTACAAGATAAAGCACAGGCTCTCTGATTTAAATGCCACAGCTGGGAAAGCAAGAAGCACACTTCTCTCTTGATTGTAAATTAGATCTACACACTATTAGAAGTGGAAAGCATTTTATTAAGGTTGAAACTTCGCAGTGCAAAGTTAGAAAGTGGCAGAATTATGGCAGTACACAGAATTTTGGTTCAGTCCTCTGTGTCTCTGTTATGGCACACTTTAGTTCCTTGATTGCGTGCTATTTTTCTCAGCATTCCCCTGACATACATTGCAGACCTGGGCTGAACTGATCATCAAAATTATGCAGGGCAACTAGCAGGGAAGTTGTCAGCTACTGGAGAGATCTACAATGAACTCAGTATCACCAGCAAATATGAGATGCCTACAGTTCACCTGACCACGGTTAGAGTTACAATCGGTGTATATGCACAATATTCCAAAATGGCATTTTATGTCAGAAGTCCTCTAAAGCTAAGAGGGAAAACCTACACCAAATACGTAATCGATGTGCTTATGAGACAGTGGATAGTCCAATAAATAAACATGTTTGGAGTCCCTTAGCAAATGACTCATGCGGTGACAAAACATACGTTTCTGTCTCAAGGAAGTCATGGCTAGTGTACATTGGATTCTAGCTACTGGATGAAATCCTGCTGATCATTGTTTGCCCAGGAACATAACAAATGCTGTGCTGCTTGGTGTTTGCTGTTGTCAAAGTGAAAATATCTAAGTGGTGGTCCTGGTGTTAATTCAAGTCTGTGGCAAGGAAGGTCAAAGATGCATATGCTGAAAAAGGTAGGCAGAGTAAAGGTAACTAGCAATGGCTAATTCTGCTAGAGCTGCCTGATTACCAGAAATTAGTACAGCTTCTCATAAGGCCTAGTTGTTCTTGGAGCAGGTAGGTCAACGATGTGTTTCTACTCTGGCTTAATATACAACAAGAAGACATCCTTGAATTCCCAAGTGATCACAGATTTGCATTTCCAGCAAGTAATAGTAATTTTAACAAATGTTACTCCATTTAGACATCACTATCAGTATATTGCTGTATATATCATCATGTTAAAAAACAGCATGAGATGTGAGAGATGGGACATAGGTATTTTATTCAGACTACAGGGTCCAGGTTGATGGCAAATGATGATACTGTTGATGGTAAATACCTCAGAGAGATAGCAGTGCTGTGCAAACCAGAGTGCTTGACTTAATTTCAAAGTGAAAGTATTCTGGGTAGTAGGAATACTTAAAAGGACTGAGAAAGACACATCATGACAGACCTTAAAGAAAAAATGATTGTAGCTATGCAGTATTTAGTGATTCAATCACAGGAAAGCTCCTTGAGGAAGATAAAGTGATTTAAGATGTTAGATATAATAAAGGATAAGACTATTCAGAATTAGTACAAAGAATAACATTATTAAGAGGTGTATTTTAATGTTGAGTGTCCCTGCTAGGATGAAAACTGTGAAGAGGGTTTGTGTCGCTAGTCCAGGATACTTAGCGAAACAGAAAAAGGAAAAGTGCCCTAGTAAGGTCACTGGACAGGAATACTCAGGAGTTATCTGAGGAAGACATGTACATATCCATATTATTGATCCATTGCCCTCTCCTTGTAACTCCAACTTGAGAATGCTGCTAATCAGTTTCCAATGATTTCAAATGGGAAGCAGCATCTTTTTATCCACCATGCAGAGCTGTCTCCTCTAGAATATATGAAACTGCTGATAATAGCATATAGAAAGTGGGATTGTAAGAGTTGAGGTCATAATGTTGTTCTACAACTCCATCAAAAACAATTGCTTAAGAAGTTTTCCATAGCAGAACGTAGAGAGATGCCAGTGTTGCTTGATGGCAAGCTTGATGTCAGGTGAATGGACTGGCTCCAAACTTACATGTTACTTGCTTCAAGTGAAGAAGTGAAGTTACTCCTACATTATCCTTTAGGGAAATCACATAGATAGCTAGATACTGCTTCTTTATATTTTTTGTTCTTTTATCCTCCTCTTCTTTTCCCCTCCTTTTTTTTTTTTTTTCTGCAGGCTTAATGACATTGATGGCAGCAGTCTGACCATTGATCCATGGAGCAAATATTCTGTCCATTTCTTCTCTGTTGTAACCTCATGCCAAAATCTAATCAGTTCATCCCCTTACTAAAACTTCCCCCCTTGTCCTCTTCTTTTTTAAGACATAGAAGTTACTGAAAGTGCTGAAAGGATACAAAGCTTTGCAGCAGAGCTGAGCATCAATACTCTTTGGTTCTCTCTCTGTACTGTGATTTTCCCTGTTACCTTACAAATAAGGTGTTCAAATCTCCCTGTGCCTTGTTTGCTTCTGCTCTGTAAAATGGAGGTAATTAAAAACACTTGCCTCATGGGAATGCCTTACACTGATACTTAATGGATTAACATCTGTAAAGCTCTTTCAAAGCCTTGGATGTGGGTCTGTATAGAAATTCAAAGCATTGTTATCTTGTGGGATAAACAGGCATTTCTGAAGGCCGATCCTGCTTTATTCGTGATATGCGAAAGAAGATAACATATGGGGATAGACACCTCAGTGTAATTCAGAGAGAGCAAAGCCTTTCGGCTTGCTTGTGCTTCTAATAACATAATTCTGTCTTCACCATCTTCTGCTTACATCAGCCTGAGAGCAAAAGTCCAGTGCATGTAAGAGTAACCTAGGGCCTAATGACACAAATGCATGTTTTTCTATATTCTACAACTGGTTTTGTAGAAAGGCATACTCTGGTCAGAATCCAGAACAAATACGTGGTTTTCCTTCATGTAGTGAACAGGCTAAGAGAAAACGACTTTAGCAGACTTTCTCCCCATGGCTGTGGAATTATGTCATCTTCCTAAATACAAGTGACTTCTAGCCCCTGATACCAAAAACACTTTTAACTCTGGCCATCAAGTTGTCTCCTAATTCTGACAGTAAGGGCTTGTACGCTTTACAGATAAGGGATAAAAGGTAAAATCCTAGGGAGTTTTTTTATTTGTGTGTAGATTATGTAGCAGGTTTGTATGCTGTAGTGTGAACAGGGACGCCTTCACACAATCTCTCAAGTAAGTAACTGAGACCTCCTAACAGGTCAAGTATGTAAGTAGCACAGCCAAGGTCTTCAACTAACACAAGGTCACACAACTGCAAAAAGGGTTAGATACTGAATCGTCAGACCATGCACTAGCTTACGCGTTCCCTGTACTTTGGTGAGGCAAATGAAAGCCACAAAAATTAAAAAAAAACAAGTTATCCTATACATCTACTTCCTGGTTTTTGGCAATAGCACAATTCTGGAAGACAGCTTTTAAGTATAGCGAGTTTTCTTCATTCCTGTTCTAATTCTTCTGCTGCCTCCTTCCTTCCTTACAAAAATCAGTCCATTGTGTTTGTAATCATGCCTAACACAGGCAGATGAAGTGAGTCAAGTCCTTTTTAGTTGTTTAAAACAAACATGATATTCAGCTAAAACATTACAAGCAGTCACAAAGTCACTGGTAATCTTAAAAAAAGTAAGATAGTTGTGGTGAAGAGCGTAAAGGAGGTGAAACAGAACAATCTTCAGCTGAGAAAATACCGACGATGAGGAAATCTTCAAAGATTTGAATTTGTTTTCATCCCTTAAAAAAAGAAAAAGTGTAAAGAGAGACATAAGCTTTCTAATGAATAAAATATTCTCTATAGGTAAGAGAAATTGAGAAAAGTGTATATTTAACTGAGATTTACACTGAATATAAAGGGTTGCTTACTGTGAGGAAGACTAATGAAGGGCTAGACCAGGCAGCCTAGAGTTGTGGAATCCACTTCATCAGTAGGTTAAAGGAGAAGCTAAACAATTGGAGGATGGTTTCCAGCCAGTTGGTCTTATATATGAGTTGGAGGTTGGAATGGCTTTGGTTTTGGTTTTTCTTGTAGCTGGTTTTTGGTTGGTTTGTGTTTCCCCCTTCCTCTCCCCTCCCCAACCCCATGTGGTATCCCAAAATATGTCATGGGTTCTTTTCAACAGCAATAAACAGTACAACCTCACGTAGGAGCTGTGATATTTGATAAAGCACATGAATCTCAAGAAATAAGAAAAGGTGTGAGATATTTCAAGATATACTTAAATTCTTATTGAAATAATTTAAATCAATTCAATAACATATAATAAGGGGAGGCTGTCTTCGCAATTGTCTTCAGTTTTATTTTGGAATAAATTAATACTGCCAATGGTGGGTTTGGGTTGGTATTTCGAATGATGCACTAGGAAACATCTAGCTGTGATCTTGACTTCATTATAGGAAGGAAAAAGAACATGCATTCAAGTGTTTCACTGAATACATTGCTTTTGTTAACTTATCATATATAAGCAGAATCAAGAATACAATGCAAAAAGCAAACACATTGTGGGTAAAATAGATCTGATTAGAGAATACCTAATCAACATGTCTATAGTTTTAAGTATTATGGCAAGCCTATTGGCTTCAGTGAGGCAACCTAAATCCTTAACATTCATTAAATGTCTTTCTGAATTAGCCTCTATAATGGAAAGTCTAGGGGAAGCTTGATTTCCTCCTGATTCAGCTGTATGTGCCCACTGAAGCCTTTGCAAACTATCTTTTGAACTTTGCACAGTGGTCTCTAACTCAGTTTTGCAAATTGCTGTGGATTACTCAATAAGCGTGCATTCTGACCATTACAACTTGTGTTAAATCCTACTGACATCACTGGACTTATCCTGAAGAGGAATCTGGACCAAGAGGTCAGCGAGCAGCAGTGCAGTGTATTATGGGACTTTGATCTGATGAGGAAATAATCATTGTTAGTACTCCGAGGCCCTGTTCTGGTTGCATGCTGGTGTTGTGCAAGAGTCATTCCATTGACTTCATTCGATCTGCACCAGAATTGAGCTTGTGCCCCTTCTTATCGCATATTTGGATACATTAATAAGTGTTTATCTTAGGGGGAGAATGTTGTTGAATTTCAGTCATTTTTAAACTGTGGGATTCAATGACTAACACAAGCTAGATCCTGGTCACACAGAGCATTAAGCAGCATGACTTTAACAGCACAGTGTTAAAAATTAGTCACTGAACAATGGCAGGGAGTGATTAGTATAGAAGAGAATAAATGGCACCCAGTTAAAAATATTTTCTATGCTTTATTATTTCAATTTTTTTTTTTTTTTTTTTTACTTTAAATTATGTGGATTAGGGGCACCAGGCTGACATATTTCACCATACAGCCCCAGCATGAATATGTGCTGACAGATTACAGTGCAAGTTAAAAATGTAACAAGTGACTCTACAGATACTAATTTAGAGTCGTGTTCGGTGAGAAGGAATTTTGTGTTAGGCAGGAGAATTTTATGTCAGCTGACAGCAACTCCTAGAATACCCAAAAGTGAAAAATATTTTCTGCTGTGTATCTTTCTAAGTGTCAACCATTTACCTGGAGGCAAACAATATGGAAAACATCAGGTATATTAACACAGAAATAAAGAAATATTCCAAACTTACAAATTTATGTAAGAAACTATCATATATCCCATTTCTGACCACCAAAGGTGAGTATTTTCACTTCCTTCTAATTATTAACTTACAGATTGCCTTTACAGATTCAAACTATTACACTCCACCTTGCACTACTTTTTTTCTTTTCTCTCTAAATCTGGATTACTCATAACCCATTCTGTCGTGTCAGCTAGTCATTTCTTGTGCCATTCTGCTATTAAACCAAAATGCCTAGTTATTAGCAGGCTTCCCCTTTCCCATATTTTTTTATTCCTGCTGCCTCTTTTGCTGATCATCTAATCACTGACAGAAGCTCACTGAAAATATTTTCTTTTAAATGTCAGCAATTTCTGTGTCCTGCCTTCTCGATGGCCCATGTTTCCATCAGGAAGAAAACAGGACCATGATCAAGGCATTTGGTTATGAGTCCGTTTCTTTCCCTGGGTTTATAGGGACATTACTTTGCTCTCCACTCTGCCTTGGTTCTACATCTCTGAGACAGTAATTGTGATCTACAGGAGGTGAAGGTTAGAACAGCTTATGGATTGTTTCAGTCAGATAACAGGAGTTATGAAAGTACTTCATTTGGAACAGAAAAATACAAATCGCAACTAAGGTATGGTAGACAACCATAACAGAAATTCCTGGACTCTAATAATGAAGTGTTGCAAGACATAAATGGAAGATGACCTGTCCCTTTTTTTAAAAGTAAAATGCCATCAGTAGATGACTGATAATAGGAACAAAAACAACTGCTTCTGATAGGCTTATTATGGACTCCTATATACTCACAGGAGAATTACAGCAAAAGGGAATGTGATTAGAAGCAGCTGCCAAAATTGGAGGGTAGATGGAAACAAAACTTCAGAGTTACGGAGGAAATAAGGTGAAATAAAATGAACTAGCCTAGCTAAGATAGTATAATGGTATATGAATTTGCCACACTTATAAATAAAACATTGACTTATTGTACTTCCAGGGTGTACAGATCACAGGGAATTTAACATAACACGATGCACATGTGGGGGCAGAAGGGAAGTCATAAACAAAAATGTGATGCTGGAAATGGCTTTCCTGTAGGCTGTAGAAGGGGGAGGAAGGGGGCGGGGAGGACCAAGGAGCATTCAAAACTTGATTACTGTTTTTTCTCTTTAAAACAAATTTCTAATCAGGGCTTGGGCACAGAAAATGTTAGACTGCTAGAAGAGTAATTCAAGTAACGGGAAATAAAAGTGTCACTTAATTTATTACTGTCTTTGAAAGGTTTCTATATCTCTTTCAATTTTTCTCACCATCTCAATCCATTGAGCTTCATGTTTTCATGTCCAGTTGATGCAACCTTCCTTATAAACAGGAGAAACCATCCAAATAATGTAAAGTGTCTTGTTGAAAACACACAAATATTTGGGCTTCAAAAAGTAGGTTCTCTTTCTTTAACTCCTGGTATTTTGAAAAGAAGGAGAAACTCAATAGTGTATGTTCCAAATGGAGTGGGCGACCATTTGATGAATGAACAGAACACGAACACAATACAGAGGTATCCTGTGGAGTGTCTTTTATGTAAATGCAATCTCAAAGTGCTTTATGAATTTAAATTGGGTAGAAGGATGGAGGAATTAAATGCCAGAAAGGTGAGGAAATTAGAAATTCTTTTTCAGCTGATGAGGTGGAAAGATACAGACAAGTTTTCAGCTTGCACACAATGGTAGAGGAAGGTCTTGCACTGAGGTAAAAGAAAGAAAGTTGAAATTAATAAAATACACATGGAGAGAACTTCTGAATGTGTTGACAAAATGCGTGTGTAAAATTCCCTAAAGGTTTTGTACAGTTCATTGGAAACCCAGGGCTCTAGTAGAAGGGAAAATACGAAAGATTTATTTAAGAGAAATAACTTCAATAGCCTCTCAAAACGTGTGCCAGAAAGGCAGAAGAATATTTGCTGGTGCTCCAGAAAGATTTTAGAGGAGGCAGAAAAACTGGCTGTCTGTATAAACCACAGTTATCACTTTTTATTAATATTATAATGCAAGCATCTTTTATTTTTTCATATCTGTTTCTTGGGGGTAGTTTTTTGGCTTGATTTTCGTGTGTTTCCACACCCTCCTTCAAGCAGGAATCACATTTTGCAGAATTTTGATGGTCTTTTGAAGGATTATTGACACACGCTTGTCTACCTGCTTAGTAGTCATTTTTGAAGTCTTTGAATGACTCCACTATTGTTGACTTCAAATATTTGTCCATGTAGGGAAAGGAGGACATGTCAGGTGCAACATCATGTGCTATATCTGTATGCTGCCTGTTCTTACTGTATTCCTGCTGCCTAGAAATACAGTCTACGGGGTTTTGCCTTCAGTTGGTTCACCTTTTTGTATCAGTTTCCTGGTCATCTTGACAGCTGCCTCTGTGCTTGGCAGATAAGACGCGATACAAAAAAATTCTGGAGTCTGAATTCTGCTTATGCTACACAGTGTGCGGTCCTCACAAATGCTGGATGGAGCCAGATGGGTTACATGTGTCCTACCTTGAGCGTGTTACACTGGGGAAAACAAGTATCTGGCACTCAGTTATATGGACTGCTTTTATTTTATTTAAGAGCCCTGCTTTCCAATTAGTGTTTGGATTATTACCTATAGCTCAACATCCCCCATGTTAGGCATCTGCATGGCAGCTATGAAAGCTTGCTAATATTTACAGCATTTACAGTTATCCCAACCATTTGCACTGCAGCAAGGAAATGGGTATTGCTTACTTTTGTGCAGAAATAGTTCGAAGCATTTGGCCAGCTCCACTAAAAACAAGTTAAAATTAATCTAATATACAAAGAGCATCAAAGAGGGTCACTAAAAGGACACATCAGCACCAGACTTCCCTGATTCTATTTTCTATTTTTCTATTTTTCTCTTCCTCCTCTTCCTTTTATTAAAAAAAAAAAAAACAACAACAACAACAAAAAACAAAAAACCCACAACCACACATAACCATTCTTGAGCACTTTAAACTGACTTACTCTGTGTTGACAGCTGTACATGCACAGTTAACTCTTTCAAACCAGCTGGCAAAAGCCTGTGCAAAGCACTGCATTAGGGAAGACCAGGCATAACCAATGACCCAGCCATCTGACCAACATCTGGCTGTACAACGATAGTGGAAAAACAGTTCTGCTGAAAACCAGAGCACCATCTCTGATGAACAACTGGCTACCCAGTGACAAAGAGGCTACAAGAAGGGCTCAATGCGTGCTGTGTTTGACACTTCATTAGCCTGCCACCTCAAAGACGGGCGCTTGTGTAAGTGGTCACAGAAGGATGCTCACACACCACTGAAGTGTGCGTTCTGCCTCTGGTTGAGGCCATCCTTGTGTAGCTACTATAGAAAAGAGAGATAGGGCAGACTGTCAGAGCCCATAGAGGGGTACCCCATCCTACTGCAACACAGGAAGGCCTGCATTCACAACTTTGTATGCATAACATCTCCAGGCTCAGTAAAAAACACTGGATTTGGCCTTCACTGAGCAAGGCATCAAGGTACCTGGTTGTCACACATTAGCTTGCAAGTGTCATTAGGAGAAGCACTACTGGAAACCTTCCTCGTTTCTATCACTAGCCTGTCAGCCTCAGCTTCCCTTTGAGAATAATAATGGAGTTTCTAATGGCATTAGTCATTCCTTTACATTCAAGGAGTTCCGACTGGTAAAGGCATAAAAATAAACAAGATGCAGTACCGATAAGCAGTAGGTAACAATTCTCCATACAATTCCTCTGTACACATTTTCACTGCAAACGTCACCATAAGAAAGAACTATATAATCAAGGCACAAATAACTAAAGAGCACAGAATAAACACAACAGCCCTCTTCCTGCAAGATATACAACTCATACTTATTGAAGTGTAAAGAGTATACTGAACACTAAGGAACAAATCACTTGCAGTAAGAGAAATTGTTTTTCTTCTGATACTATGGTTACTCAAGAGGAAGGAGGGAAGAAGGCAGAAGAAGTAGAAAGGGGAGGAAAGAACAGGGCTCTCCATCACAAGAGGAGGTTGAAATGCATAAGCCAGTGGAAAGGAACTCTAGCTAATAAATTCAGTTATGAGACACTTCTAATTCAGGGGGAAGTCCTAGGTTTTAATCCACTCCATGATTTCAAGGGTAGACACTAAAGGTCTTCTTTGTGGCCCAAAACAGATCATAATTTTTAGGTAGCACTCAAAGACGGATGGTGTCAAGCTCATTGAACCTTTTGGCACCTGAATTTCAGACAAGTCTCAACTCAGAGTTCCATTTCCTAGTCTGTTAATGCACAACTTCCGAAGGGATTGTGACCACATGCACTGCAGCGAGCTCCAGAGCAACAGAGAAAATGCACCTGACTTTCTAGAGAGTTGCATGTGTCATATGGAAAGAGTTTAAAGAACAGCACATCACTGAGTTCAATCGAACTCTGCTTCCTAATAATCCTGCTGCTTCTTTTCAGGTTTTTGTATTGGGTTCAAGCTGGTGAGCCACACAGTTCAAACGCTCTGTCAAATGCATTCATGTAACAATGGTGCATTTGTACTCAGTGTCATTTATACTGTGCTACATAATAATGTAAAAGTTAGAAGTTACCCTCAAAATCTAAATTGTTAGGAAGCACAGAAGAGATTCAACTAAAATGGTTCTGTGAACCCTAGGAGCGGTATAAAAGTACACAGTCTGGAAAATAAACCTTACAAATGTACTTAGCTTGCTGTTTCCCCCAGCTATGTAAGATCTCTGTGGGAGTTTCTTAACAAAATACTTGTTATTTTTGAGGAGTTTGGGGAGTTGAGGAAAAGTAACTGAGAGAACTGGATAACTATCAAGGCTAAAGAATAAAACCTACATATAGTGTTCAGAAGAGGATCACTAGAGCATGTACTTCCATGTGCACAACTAGCTAAAGACCCCAAGTGTTAAAGCAAATCATCAGTGTGTGTAATCTCTCCTCGGATTTCATATTGTTCAACACCAATTCAAGGAAGACAATCTGACACATGATTTCACAGATCTTATTTCATGTCTAGCACTTGTATGCATGAATTTGATGAAAAGCTCATACAGAGTTTCAGTATTCGTCAGGAAACGCATTTCTTCCTCCGTCACTGAAGTTCCCTGTTATTACCTCAATTCTGATGCTCCACAGAGGGGTCTCATTGAAATCTTTATTTGATTTGGGCTGTGTCATGAGATAGGAAATAATTCTGAAGTGACTACTATTCCTGCAATACTAGAGACAGCAAAACAGAGCCTTTGAAGCAGTTTCTGACTACTACATCACATCCTGCTTCATACAATATCATGGCTAGAATGGAAGCCCTCTTATTATACATCACTAATTTGGTTGGGATTGCATAAGCCTATGGCACCACCTAGCTGCAAACACTTGTGATTTATTTTTTTCACTTCAAAAAAGCAGCTTTGTAATTCAGCTAGCACTGAATTAAGTGGGTTAAGTATTTACTACAAATCTACTTATCGTGTGGTCTGTGGTTCCCCAGACCTGTTCCAAGTCTTCTGCATGTTCCGGCTTATGTCACTTACCTGTTATAGGATGTCATATTGGTGCTTAGTTATGTGTACTGACTTGGTGGAAGGAACTTACCTGTCTAGGGCTCAATTCAAGGTACAAGACTGCTTGGCTGAGCCAAGGTCCTAATTTGTGTTTCTTATTTCTGAACCAGAACAAATACTGAAACTTTTTGTCTGTTAAATCACAAAATTGTGTTACCATCCCAAACAGAGAAAAAAAAAAAAAAAGTAATCTAAAACCAACCACAAAAAGAGATACTTATTTTGCAGTAGGAATTAAAGCTGCACTTAAAAAAAATTAAAAAGGCTGAGAAATAAGTGTAACAAATTGTGCTGTTTTCTGGAAGTTAGAAGTATTTGTTTCTTTGGATCAAATTTGGCAGTTTCAAATTCCCAGAAACGGGTAAGAAATATTAAAAACTTCCCAAATTGTCTCTTCTTTTCTGCAGCTTCTCAAAAACATGACAAATACATTTTTGTTTGAAAACAAACACCTGTATTTTTCAAGTTTAAAGAGTTCACTTAACAGGGGGGTTAAAAGAAACATTCTTACTCTATACAAAATGGTATTTTGTCTATTTTCTTAAATAGATATTCCTTTCTATGTTAATCTAAGCCAATGTGTCTTCCTTTTCTGGGACATTTCTTACAGCCATTGAACAACATCGAATATCCTATTATTTAGCCAATTCCACACGGCAGGCTGGAGACACATTAAGATGTATTAATATCTTCATTGCTCTTGGTATGCTCCCCAGAAACCCTGGCATAAAAGAAGTAGAATTTGACATTTACAAGATGGGTTTTTATGAACTTGGTGGCCTTGGATACACTTATAGTCAGAAAAGATGCTTGAGTTGTAATAGTAAGGTCGTTATGACTGAGAGATCATTATACTTTTAATAGCTATTATATTTGGTGAAAGAACAGAAAGCTAATGTTTTTCTTTGTCAACGTTCATCTTGGGCAGAGTTCAGTAAAATGCCTTTGAGGAAGATGCAGCACATGCTTTAGAGAACAAAGAATAGTTTGAGTTTTCTTTTTCTTAGAGATAGCATTTTAGACACGTCAGCTTCCTTGTCTCTTTGCTATATGGATGCAAGTTTCACTTATGCCATTGTGCAAAATTACTTGGAGAGACTTATAGTCTGTACAGACTTTTCTTCTGGTGTCATTATCAAAAATCCCGCAGAAAAGTTGAAATGACAGCTCTAACACAGTCGGACCCGTACTTTCTTTCTGGTGCTTCAGGAGGTTTATTTTGAAAGCTTATGGAAGAAAAAGCAGGTAGAAAAGAGATCATAGTATCAGCACCTTAAATCTCATGCCTCAGGCCTCAAAGAATGCTACCATAGACATGAGGAAAGATGCAAATTTTCTCCCCAAGCAAGTTTTCTATTAGCAATTAACCAGAGAGTTAGAAAGTTCTATAATTCTATTATAAGATGTTTATTAAGCACACTGAAATGCTGCTTTTGCAGTATGACAATGTGAGCTGTTTGAACCACAGATGTAAAGCCATTCTGCATTTCATTGTTTCTACTGACTTGGAAACTCAGTTGCTGATTTCTGAGTTGTCTTATCTGAATTATACATAAAAGCTTTCCCAAAGCTTAGTGAAATTATTGCATCCTTCTCAATGCAAGATTGCATTCTGACAGCTCTGGTCCTCCAAGCCCTGCTTGTGGAAGTTTCCCAGAAATGAAGAGAAACCATTCAATTAAGTAATGAATTCTTCCTGGTCTTGAGAAAGGTTTTGGATGAATTCTAGGGCAAAGGACTGGGACAAAATTCATTGTTCTTAATGGCTCACACTTCCAGACTAAGCAAGCAAGGGTAACTGCTGATAAGTAAAGAAGCCACAGTAAAACCTTTGTGATTACAGAGAAATAGGAAATGTTTCCTTGGGTTGTTAGCCATCATTCATAGCTTTTCTGCCCTACACTCCTTTCTGATGCATACCGAAGGATCTGCATACAGTGCTTTTGCTGCCCTTTACTATGCATTGCTCAGTACAACTTATAAAGCACCAGGACATTTTCTTGTTAGCATTGTATTCATTCATTCTGAAATGAGTCACCTTGTGCCAGCAGGGTTGTTTTGGGACAACATTGTGAGACGAATTGGAGAATAGATCTATCTTAAAAACAGCCTTGCATACAAGCAAGAGAAGTCCTTGGAACCCTGGATTTAACGGACCTTAGTGATATTTCTTACATAAGTCTGAGTAAAATTTTCAACATGTGAACAAAGAACTACAGCCAAGCAAATCCGAAAAAGGAAAGTGTCTCAAGAGGAATTTAAATGCTT
Organism: Pampusana beccarii; assembly: GCA_013399365.1. Taxonomy (NCBI): domain Eukaryota; kingdom Metazoa; phylum Chordata; class Aves; order Columbiformes; family Columbidae; genus Pampusana; species Pampusana beccarii. The sequence goes on from VWYH01000303.1 coordinate 16,746, forward strand.
AAACATTTAGTGAAGGTGCTAGAAAAGGTATTTAGGTGTTTCTGCCATTAAGACCTCCCTTTCCACACACAGCCCTCCTCCCCACCATCCAGAGCATACATGGCTGCTGTATGGCTGGAGGTTGCTGCATGATTCTATATGTTTTTTTATCTCACAGCAAAGAAACGGAATGCACAAAATCGTATTTTTACTACCACAATCTGGTTCAGTAAGCCTAGTACAATGGTGCCTATCTTTTCCCAAGTGAAAACTGAGGGACAAGGAAAATCTGGTAAATATGCACAGCTCATACCCAAACCATCCAATGGAAAGGTCTTAATATAATTCTGCATAAAACAAAACTTTGTTATGTGTGGGGTTTTTACACCGGGCATCTGCCTGAGGCTCAGTTGTCATTGCCTACCAAATATAATAATTATAATTATCAAATGTTTGTTAGAGTGGAAAATGACAGTCATGTTCCTCTTCTTACAGAAGGGAATGACTTAGCTGTAAGACTGAAGAGTCTTGTTTTTTTCCCCTGGCTCAAAAGCTAATTTTCCCACGCAAATCAACAGCACCTTCAACGGAGATGGACTGATGGTGCTCTATTCAGGACTATTTGTACAGAACATGACCAGAGAGGTGGACTCTTGCCTCCTCAGGTTGAAGAAGCAATGTGCCAGAGCACCCTAAAAAACAGTACACTGTTGAAGAAAAAGGTAAGGGGAAATGTGTCGTACCCTTCCTCCTTTTCCTTGCAATCCATGTTGTCAGAAAGTATTTGGCATTTCATTCCTTCCAAACTGCTTTACCAGCATCCTGTAAATAGATAGATACTTGGCAATAAGTGTCCAAAAGAGGTTCTGTAATTTTGAATCTTGGTTAGAGGCAGAGACTGCCCAGAAAGTGAGAGTAAACTCCTCAAGGAAAAGAGTAACAGGACTTAAATATTAGTTTGGTTTAAACATTTATTGATGCAACAAACAAGAGATTTATTTTTTCTTTACAAATCCCTAAACAAATAACAATTGCTGGTGTTTGGACTTAGGTTTGGTGTGACAGAGGATATTACAAAATAATCAGATAACTGCATATGCTGATCATTAGTGGATTAATTTAAAATTGAAGTCTGTAGCTATTTAGTTTAATAGGACAAACTTTGAGAGAAAAAAAAAGTGCTGCAACACAGACATGTAAAATACTGAAAAGGAATAGAATTTATTCCTATTCTAAAAATGAGGAAGAGATTTATTTAGAGAATTAAGATAGCTATTATGTCTCTTTTGTACTTACTCCTGCAGTACCTCACAGGACATGGTTGCTTCTGATGAGTTTGGATAGTCCTTATCCAGACCACAGTTGCATTTGGACTGACAAACCCTATCTGTTATTTACATCCTAGTCAAGGGGAAAAATCTGTAAGGATGAGCTTCAAAGATAAGAATCATTTCAACAAGAATATTGGGAGTGAGAACGGGTGAGGAGGAAAGCCTTGACCAGAAAAGTTATGCTTTGGAGATCCAAAAGTGGAAGTACAAAAATAGTTGGAAAACATTGAAGTGTGACAGAGCTTGCAGTGTTTACAAAAATAAATGGTAAAACCTTGCTTATTTGTAGAAATAAAAACTAATAAATGCATATAAGCATGCTCCTATGTATGGCAATATCATAGACTACAGATAACTGATATATGAGCAACCAGTAAACAGTATCTTGTTCCCCATTCTACATACACATTTTTATTGAAAGTGCAGTAAAAGCAAGACTATTAATATGAATGAATGCACAGATGTGGAAAGTACACACTCAACAGGGAATTAACTGACCCAAGGCTAGTGGCAAGGTTATTTCAAAAGCTATCCCTTCTAGTCTTAAACGGTTCCATAAGATTTGAAGATAAGATGTTATGTTTTCTGTTTAAGAAAGGAGTAGTAATGTGATTCAGACAACAACTGGTTTATTAGTTTGACCTCAGCTGGTTAAGAACTACCTAAAAATTACCAAGAACATTTTGCTGAAAGAAAAGGCCTAGAAAGAAATGGCTAGTGCGGATCTGTCTTCAGACTTGTCAAATATTTTCGCTAATGATGTTGGCTCAGAATTCTGGTGCTCTGATTAAAATTGTTGCATACACTTTGCAGTGATTAGCAAATCAGAGGAGGTATTGAATATCAGACAGGAAAAAAACTGGATTACCATGGGGCCTTGAGTAATAGAAATGAGGTGAAATTAAATCACACAAAACAGAAGGTCATGCATTTATGTATTATTGCTTGTTCCTTAGTGATGAAATGACAGAAGATCCTATGCTTACTAGTTAATCATAGCTTGTCTATTACTACCAACACGATATGATCTTCACAAAGATAAATACATCTTGGGATCATATTAGGAAAGACATTTCCAGCAGCCAGTATACTGAGGAATAATTAATTTTAGTATATAAGGTAGAGTGCAGACCTCAGCTGCTGGAAGGATGTATCTTAGAATATATCTCTAGACAGCCACCCAAGGAAAGAAAAAGATTTTCTTCTTTTTTAATACTGCGAAGGTGCAAGGAGAATGTTGGGTCATCCAGAAGAACAGTCAACATATGTGCCATGTCTAATGGTACTAGGAATTCACAGCACTGTTCTGTAGCTGAGGGCCTCCAGGAATGACTTTGTCAAGAAGCAGCACCACTTGCCTCACTCACAGCACCTACAGAATAGTAAGAACAGATTTAATTGCCCAACAGCAAAACTAATTACAGCAGAACAAGTGCAGAGAAAGGCTTTCCATTTCCCTGCTCACCCTAACACCACATGTAATAAAAGAAATCTAAAAGACGTGTTTCATCTGCTCTTTGAAGGGGTACATGAGTGGAAAGCAGAGAATAGAAGTATATACAGAGACCAACCTGTGCATAAGCTACTGACAACTCTTTTTAGGTCAAAACTTAGAAGGTTTATAGCCATCAGAGCTTCTTGGCTCTGAAATGGCTTCCCAGGAACAGTAAAGGTTCAAGTTTGTGATGTGGCCATCTCTAACAGCAATATACTCATCTCAATGGTCCTCAAGTCCCTTCCTGTCCTACTAAATTTCCTATGCAAAATTTCCACCCAGCTTTCTCCCTCCTCCTTTTTTTTTTTTTTCTTTCCCTCTGATGCATACACCTGTGATTGTTGGAGGTCATGGCAATCCGAAAATTAGAAAAAGTGCTAGCAGGCAGTGAAACATAATCATAAAACTCCAGTAATCACAGCAAGTTGGAGTCACTTGGGAAGGTAAGCAGAGAAAGCCTGAAATTCTGGTAGCTTTTGTTTTAGGCTTACCTCTGTTGCAACATATCTGTTCTTAGACTTAACGTCTGCACATTCTCATTCTCCAGACTCTCAGTCTGTATGTGAATTGAATAAAATCTTTGTTAACTTTGTCATGACTGAGTTAATATCCTAATCATGAACAAATTAGGAGGACTAAGGTCTTATCCTTCCTATTAATCCAAGGACAAACTTTTTCTTCATTTGAGCTGGAGCAGAATTGGATCAAAGGGCTCAGTATACTGTAGTCTTGTTGAGTCATGCAGTCATTTACCCATGCAAGTTGATTGCAAATTTTTGTACAAGGCAGAAGTCAATGATGAAATACTGCTTGGATTATATCTTCTGTTTAAGGAGGACTCTCTGTTTTCCCTCAAACATCAATTGTATTAGCAGATATTGTGAGTCATTAAATGGTCTGGTTTGTCTGAAATAGCAGATGAACTGTCTGCTGAATTGCCTTTTTGCAAGGGAATCATGTTCTAGTGAAAATTTTTCTGAAGTCTAAATTTTTATGGGAAATTGCTGAGAAAATCTTAATGTTATTTTGTTACACTTCACATATTTTTACAAATATGCAAAAAAAAAACCAGAGGAAATATATTGCAGGAAAAATCTGCAAACAATATTTGAAGTGTTAACGCAGAAATTAACAGACTAAATAATCTGTTAAGGCACTGAAATTTAAAGACACAAGATAACAGATTAGAACGAGCCACAGGTCAGAATTTATCATTCAATCTTACAGCTATGTTTTGTCCTGATAAAGTAGGCTTAATTCAGCTTTTATTTTCTTTGCATATTAATCACCTTAAAGGGAGTGTTTTATTACAGCTATGTCCTAGATTATAAATTTCTAAGACAGGCAAAAGTTTTGACTGCACAAATGAACTACATGGAAGTTTTCAGAACATTTCTTTGTTATGACTTGCTATTAGTGATTTACAGAAAGTAGAGCCACTCCAGCTGGGTGGAAATACAGGGGTTATCACCAGATCCTGCAGGTTTGCGTCTCATCTCTATTTTTTTCAATTATGTTTCTTCCCCAACTGCTTTACCCATCTCCCATCACACATCTTGCCAAGTCAGAACTAAGTTCCTCAGGATGGGTACTGTCTCCTCTGATAGAAGGTGTAGAGCCCAGGTGCCTACAGGAATAGAATGTTTCAGCATGAGGACTTTAGTATGACTTTCCCTGTGACAGAATTTTAGTAGGATTTGTTGTGCTCTTGCTTGCATCCTTCTGCTCATGTGAACATTTTATGTTCTGCTACCACCAACCAAGGAGGTCAGTCTCTTTCTGTTTTCTCAGAACACGTCCAAATACCTTCTTGATAGCAGATACAAACCCAGTCCACGGACATGCAGACTGATTTGCCATGATAGGTCTAGACGGCAAGGTGATTAGATCATTTTCCTAATGCAGGAAAGTAACAGTTCAGACATGTGTTCTGTTCCCTGCCCTGGAACAGAACAGTTATCATACTGGATTTATTATTATCAGCTATTGTACTGATAACTGGAGGTTTGAAACCCTGCCCTCTGGAGATCTGGTATTTTGAGGATTTCTGCATTTGGTTTGAGGGGGCAGCTCTTTTCTAAATCTTAACCTCAAGTGATTAACCATTATTTATGTGGTTTACTTTCACTGGCCATTTTTACTGTCTTGTGTAAGCTCTCTTCAATTGACTGGGCTACCACTGGGAGTCATGGAAATATTTCAGTTGTCAAGTGCAAGTGTTTTGTCCCTTCAGTGTTGTTGGCTTGGATTCTCTGCAGTGGTCTAATATCTTGACCTTTTTCTATTTATTTAGGCATATATGTGGTATTTCTTTCAGCAGTTTAAAGTCACTACTGCTGGCAGCTACCTCTGAGTTAGANATTCACTCTAAGAAATGGAGAAAAAAAAATTACTGTTCTTCCTAATCAATTTTGCATGCAATAAATGATTGTGTTTTGTACATTTTGAAATGGCTTTGTGCTAAAATGGGTCTCATAAACCAAGACATCTGAAAGAAGGCTGAAGCACTGACTTGTCCATGTTTTCCTCACACCCTCAGTGATATTTTGTTTATTTCACAAATCTTCTTTTGGGTTATCTGTGTAACAGTTGAATTACTTCTTTTAAAGTGTTTTTTACTTTTTATTTTCCTAGGCCAACTGAACAAGATAAAAGGGGAGAAACCCATTGCTGTCACAACCAATGGGATCAACTTGGCCAGATTGCTGCCCCAACTGAAGGAGGCAGGACTGAATGCCGTTAACATTAGCCTGGATACCTTTGTCCCAGCCAAATTTGAGTTAATTGTCCAGAGGAAAGGTACAGGCTTGCCTTCTAAGGCAACTACGTTAATCCTTGCAGTAATGTTGTGAATTGCTTGGTGTGCCTTTCACACTCAGTTACTTTGGAAAGGGAATAAATTGCTCTCCTTCTGAGGTTAGGAAAAAAAAATCTAGTCAATCCTAGCTGATTTGCTAGTGACTCTTTTAACTTCTTTCTACAACCCTTAGGCAGGTAGAGCCTCTTTAGTTGGAGCTGGTGGAGTACAAGATGCTCAGCTCACCATAGTCACTGGGGGACTGTGACTACAGCTGCCAGTAGCAGGCTGGTTACTGGTTAGTCATGGATGTCAAGAGGATTCTCCAAATCTGATGTTGGTTTTGTATGCTGCTCTTCTTCATTACTGTTCAAAAAACTGGTGTTGCTGCTGTAGCAGGTGGAGACTTAGATACCACAACAAATGCAACTTCCTGTCATGAACAGTGGCAGGTTTTGGAAGGTATATTTGGGGTATGCTCACAGTGGTCTCACTTGTGATTAGT
>VWYH01000305.1:0-30040 GCA_013399365.1 Pampusana beccarii
CCTTCTATCAGCAGAATTGGAACGTGTGTCACAACTAAGCCTTGTCAGGCAGGACAAATTTTTCTTTTTTCCTTACAGTCTACCATCTGTGAGGACTGAAAATCTAAACACTTTTATCTGTAGGTTACCATCTTGAACTAGCCCTTGTTGGTAGTAACTAGGGTATTCATCATGGGTCTGTTAGTAGACCGTCTGAAACATGTTCGGCTCTTGACAGAATTTGATAGTTGACAAGTGTTCATATCATGTGCCTTTCTAAAGGAAAATCTAAATCTAAAGGAAATTCTAAATGGAAATTCATTATTTTGGCAGATGCTTAGAGGACTGAAATGGCAAGGAGAATTAACAATCTCTTATTTCTTAGAATGTGGAATAATAGTTGGTTTAGGAAAACTATACTTACATTGTCCACAGTATATCTGTGATCTGACAGAGATGTCTTAGAAGAAAGCTGATATTCTCAGGAATTGTATATGGGTATTGAAAATTTAGGGACGTGAGCTATCTGAAAAACTTAGTAATAAAGCGTGTATAATTTCCTATAAATCAACTGTCTAATGAATCGTTAAACCTATCAAGAAGGTGGTCATCACTAGTGGATGGAGCACTGCTATCATTTGGGTACAAATCAAAAGCACAAAGTCAATGTTTTTCGAATTCTCGTTATTCTAAGCTTGTTTCAGTAAACAAAAACTTGAATAGTAAAAACTTCACTATCCAGCATGTGAGAATATGCATTCTTGTACCTTCTCAGGCTCCTGGTTATGGGGATGTAAGGCTTTCTCTGGAGACAATACCTGACACCGTAAATTTGGAAGAACCTTTTGACATTACATGTAAAATAACAAATTGCAGGTAATGACATCATGTGATTCTTGTGCTTTTTCCTGAGTGGGTAAGTTGTGGCTGTCTTTGTTTATTTTTCAATAGTCTCACCTGAAACAACTCAAACCTGGTCTTTACTGTGAGTTGCAGCAACATGAAACTACTGGTCTATTACTTGAAACATATTTTTTGGACAATTATTTTTAAAAATCGAAAACAAACAAACAAACTTCCATCGTGATCTGTTAATACTATTTGAACTAGGCAATTGCCAAAAATCTGTAGTGGAATTCCATGGAAATGACTGCAATATAATTTAAGATTATACTCCATACTTAAATCACAAATCATCTTAGTTCTTTTTAGTTCATCTAATAACAAAATGAGTGCATATATAGAATTCTTTTAAACTACAAGTTATTTTAGCAGAATAAACAATGCCATTTCTATCCAGTGTGATTCTACTGCTGGTTCTGCACTACTGCTGGGATGCCAGCTAAACATTGTTACCATAGTGTTTTGTACGTCTTTTTCCATGTTTTGACTTGATCGTGTCTACAGTAGGATCTACAGTAACTTTTTATAAAAGGGTTGCAAGAGTGACATTTAAATAAAGTAATTTTAAACAGAAGTTGAAGCTAGGGACTAAAGCATATATCTAGTCTGCAAATACTTCTCATTAAAATCTTGTACTCCATCCAAAATGTGAGCAGCTTTATGAACGCTCATGTCAGGCAAAGCCATATGCAACTGAACTACGGTGCATCACAGTAAATCTTGCTTGCTGTCTTATAATTATGTGTAAGTGCCTGAATAATAATTGAATAATAACCCGAATAATAACTTGGGTTACTTAATCAAGCTTTTACATGTCTGCAGTCCTTGAATGCTTAGAAAAAGCCCACAGGTTTATTCTTCTTTTTTCAATTTCCTCTAGCAGTGAAAGGACTATGGATCTGGTTTTAGAAATGTGCAATACCAATTCCATCCACTGGTGTGGAGTTTCAGGAAGGCAACTTGGAAAGCTGCACCCAAGTTCATCCCTCCATCTTGCACTTACCTTGTTGTCTTCAGTGCAGGGATTGCAAGTAAGTCTTTATAGCATAGTTTGTTATAAAATAGCTGTATTATAAGCATAGTAATTCTTTCTAATAACAACTCTTACAAATATTTTCCCTTTCTAGAGTGTCTCCGGGTTAAGACTTACAGACACATTTTTGAAGAGAACATATGAGTATGACGATATTGCACAAGTCTGTGTAGTTTCTTCAGAAGTCAAAGCTGAATAAAAAATTCTGTGTTTCTGCTGGGCTTTTTTTTTTTTTNAAGTAATTTTAAACAGAAGTTGAAGCTAGGGACTAAAGCATATATCTAGTCTGCAAATACTTCTCATTAAAATCTTGTACTCCATCCAAAATGTGAGCAGCTTTATGAACGCTCATGTCAGGCAAAGCCATATGCAACTGAACTACGGTGCATCACAGTAAATCTTGCTTGCTGTCTTATAATTATGTGTAAGTGCCTGAATAATAATTGAATAATAACCCGAATAATAACTTGGGTTACTTAATCAAGCTTTTACATGTCTGCAGTCCTTGAATGCTTAGAAAAAGCCCACAGGTTTATTCTTCTTTTTTCAATTTCCTCTAGCAGTGAANACCTTGATGTTTTTGCAGTCAAGTCATATTAAAATGTGTACAAACAAACCCAAATCCCTATACATCTATAAATGTAACTATGCTTATTTAATTTCTCAGATCATTTTTTGAATGTTCGTAATCTTACAAAAACATGCATATGCATTTTGTCTGCTGAAAATAAAGCGTTTGAAAAAAGTGTAACTCCAGCAACTTGTATGGCATAAACTTGGGGCAGGCAGGTGAGATTGATACAAAATAGTAGCATTTTGTACTGATTTTTGTTAGTTACTTTTAAAATATTTAAACAGTTTTAAAATTGTCATTCTGACGAGACTGCTTCAGTTTTAAGGAACTGGCCTTTTACAGACAAGTTCCTAGAACCCAACCCCCTAAAGGAAATACTTCAGGGTACCCGGTATGGCAGTGTATTTGCATGATACATGCATGGCCATAGGATGTAGAGCCTGATAAAGGCATGAGGTGAGAGAGTGCAGCTGGCACTGCTGAGGTGCCAGCAGCTAGAAAGTGGAGTATCAGCCAACAAATGTGCTGGTTACGGCTCAGTCTTCGGAAAGGAGTAGTATAGCAAATCTGTCACCGTTAGCTACAGTTGTGCATGCCTGCAATACAAGGCATGCTGTGAACAGGCATGTTCCTTCCCAATAAGTAGGGAACTGAAAACTAAAATGACAGAACTCAGACTTTTTTTTTCAATTGTTAAACTGAGGTGGTGCAAATTATTCTTCCCATGCCAGAGGCATTTAAGTAGATTTTTAGGAAAATGAGGAGAAAAGCCCTGCATGGCCACCCTAGATCAAGCCCTCCAAAGCATATGCAGGAAAGAATTCAGGACTTGTTTAAGCACTGAAATGGATTTTTCTCTAGCTTTCTTTTGGCAAAAGATGGAAATATTTTTTTTGCTGAAATATCTAAGGTCACACAAAGGTTTAGCACTAGCTAAACTAGCATTAAAGGTTCTACTCAGTGGCTTGTCATATTTCTCAGCTACCGTTGGTGACCTTAGTTTGACAGTATTTTACTTGAGGCTTTCCTGTGTATAAAATCTTTAAGTATAAAATTCAATCTTAAAATATTGGATAAATTCAGGACCAGCTTACTAAATTGAGGGAATGAGTCCATAGAGGGGAAAACCAAACATCAACAAAAAACCATCAACAACACCCCCAAACACAACTATAACTTGTTCATCTAATAAAATACAGAGCAACCAACATAAACAGGTATTTTAAAGAATACTATTTGCCTGTTACTCTAGAGAACATCAACAAATTAAAACAGTAAAACAACTATCCACACAAAAAAATGGAAATAACTTTATTTATAATCTATTTTCAAGTTAAACTGACACAAGTTGAAGGAGATGTAACCATATGTTAGTAAGAGGTAGGAGAGATACAGAAATAGTAGACAAGTTGCATTTTGCCAGTATGACTTTCTGTAGCCTTGCAACAGTGTATGAATCCAAAGCTGCAGACTTAGTCCTTTCACAGTATGCATGAATGATTTTACTTTGTACTTGTTACAAAACAAAAAGTTCAACTGAAACAATTTCTAAGTCAAATATTTCATTAGGTGTTTTTATGATCAGGCATAGTTAGAAGAATATATTTTCATGCAAGTAGGTTACAAGAGTTTACAATTTGAGTGCAAAACATTTTCTTCTCTAACAATTATCACACTTATATGCTGATGAAACAGTGATAATACAAAACTAACGAGGTGTTAAATGCCTGTTTGCTCAGTTGAATGATAAACAGCAATTGACCTTAAATTAAAACAGTATTTAGGGGGTTTGTAGTTTACCATTTGATCTAGCAGGATGAAAAATTTTAGTGCAAAACAAAGTGCAGTTATTACACAGGAAAAGATTCCTTCCTTACNTACTTAATCAAGCTTTTACATGTCTGCAGTCCTTGAATGCTTAGAAAAAGCCCACAGGTTTATTCTTCTTTTTTCAATTTCCTCTAGCAGTGAAAGGACTATGGATCTGGTTTTAGAAATGTGCAATACCAATTCCATCCACTGGTGTGGAGTTTCAGGAAGGCAACTTGGAAAGCTGCACCCAAGTTCATCCCTCCATCTTGCACTTACCTTGTTGTCTTCAGTGCAGGGATTGCAAGTAAGTCTTTATAGCATAGTTTGTTATAAAATAGCTGTATTATAAGCATAGTAATTCTTTCTAATAACAACTCTTACAAATATTTTCCCTTTCTAGAGTGTCTCCGGGTTAAGACTTACAGACACATTTTTGAAGAGAACATATGAGTATGACGATATTGCACAAGTCTGTGTAGTTTCTTCAGAAGTCAAAGCTGAATAAAAAATTCTGTGTTTCTGCTGGGCTTTTTTTTTTTTNCAGTTGTGCATGCCTGCAATACAAGGCATGCTGTGAACAGGCATGTTCCTTCCCAATAAGTAGGGAACTGAAAACTAAAATGACAGAACTCAGACTTTTTTTTTCAATTGTTAAACTGAGGTGGTGCAAATTATTCTTCCCATGCCAGAGGCATTTAAGTAGATTTTTAGGAAAATGAGGAGAAAAGCCCTGCATGGCCACCCTAGATCAAGCCCTCCAAAGCATATGCAGGAAAGAATTCAGGACTTGTTTAAGCACTGAAATGGATTTTTCTCTAGCTTTCTTTTGGCAAAAGATGGAAATATTTTTTTTGCTGAAATATCTAAGGTCACACAAAGGTTTAGCACTAGCTAAACTAGCATTAAAGGTTCTACTCAGTGGCTTGTCATATTTCTCAGCTACCGTTGGTGACCTTAGTTTGACAGTATTTTACTTGAGGCTTTCCTGTGTATAAAATCTTTAAGTATAAAATTCAATCTTAAAATATTGGATAAATTCAGGACCAGCTTACTAAATTGAGGGAATGAGTCCATAGAGGGGAAAACCAAACATCAACAAAAAACCAACAACAACACCCCCAAACACAACTATAACTTGTTCATCTAATAAAATACAGAGCAACCAACATAAACAGGTATTTTAAAGAATACTATTTGCCTGTTACTCTAGAGAACATCAACAAATTAAAACAGTAAAACAACTATCCACACAAAAAAATGGAAATAACTTTATTTATAATCTATTTTCAAGTTAAACTGACACAAGTTGAAGGAGATGTAACCATATGTTAGTAAGAGGTAGGAGAGATACAGAAATAGTAGACAAGTTGCATTTTGCCAGTATGACTTTCTGTAGCCTTGCAACAGTGTATGAATCCAAAGCTGCAGACTTAGTCCTTTCACAGTATGCATGAATGATTTTACTTTGTACTTGTTACAAAACAAAAAGTTCAACTGAAACAATTTCTAAGTCAAATATTTCATTAGGTGTTTTTATGATCAGGCATAGTTAGAAGAATATATTTTCATGCAAGTAGGTTACAAGAGTTTACAATTTGAGTGCAAAACATTTTCTTCTCTAACAATTATCACACTTATATGCTGATGAAACAGTGATAATACAAAACTAACGAGGTGTTAAATGCCTGTTTGCTCAGTTGAATGATAAACAGCAATTGACCTTAAATTAAAACAGTATTTAGGGGGTTTGTAGTTTACCATTTGATCTAGCAGGATGAAAAATTTTAGTGCAAAACAAAGTGCAGTTATTACACAGGAAAAGATTCCTTCCTTACCCTGTGATTAAGACATATTGCATGACTGTGAAACAATTTAGCCTATTCAAGGCAAAATAGACTATAGCATAAATGATCCCTCTGTTCCTGATTTCAATGGAAAAGCACGTAATGACAGCTCCTGTTATTGGTTTCACTGTTTTTTATTTAGGCTATAAAGCCCTTTCTGTCAATATACAAGAAACAAAGAATGTTTACAAGTATTGTGCCAGTTGCAGCACATTCCTAATGTGTTAGCTAATGCCATCAATATTTTAATAAATACTTTGGTTACATATTATCTGTACTGGAATAAAACCTAAACATGACAATATTGTAGCATGTGAAATGAAAGTTATCACTCTATAAAGTTGATTTCAATAGCAGTTTTCAGATAACTAACCAATGCTTTCCATCCATTTAACCTTGGGGGTAGTTCTCCCATTAATCCATTAAGCTATAGGGCTTGTACTTGACAGTACAGTTTCTACAGCCAGTCTGAATATGACTGTATTTTGTAGTTCTTAAGGAACTCTCAAGAGGGTCTTCACACTCTTTTCATCTTAAAGTAGAAGAGCAACTGATCACTTGAACATTGCTCTTACAAAGTAAGGATAAATTGAGTGTGAGAGATTGCAGTGCTGTCCAGTCTACTCTGGATTTATTGGTTCCCCTTATCAAAGTTAGTAAAGCTCACTTTGAGCAGCTGAAAATATGAAATAGAACTAAGAGGAACCGTGAAGTTTAACAGGAGATATGCTAGGAGCAGTGCTCTCTTGGCACAACACACTACTCCAAGCAATGTTAGTACAGTAGTTGTATCTCACCTACAGCCTCCATTGATTTTTCTTGTAAGTCATATCCTGTCCTAATAAATGTAACTGAACTTAAGTAGCAGTTCTCTTAAATGGATTAGATACAGGATCTGAACTACCTCTGAAATAAAGAGCCTGTTAAGATTTTCTTCTTTGTCCTCAGATGTTGTCAGAAGCTGTTGCTTGGAAATGTATTTAATGTAAAGCTTAAGTATCTCTACAGCCTCAAAAAGGCAGCTACATCAACTTACACAGAGAATTTTTAGAAGTATTTTAATGCTGTGTGTAGGCAAGCTCTATTGAATAAAGTATGAAATGGGTTAAAGTTGTTTAAGTTGCTCTGTTAAGCTTTATGTCTTTATTCAACAGATGGTAATACAGATTTTCGCTTTTTGTGTTTTCTTCAGTTTTCGCTTTTCCTTGATCCAGATGCATTCCTCCAACCTTGCCCCCCACTTTTTTAGTAGGAGAAGACTAATATAATAGATGCACAACTAGCATTTGTTAGAGTCAAGTACATGAGTTATCCCCAAATTTTTGCAATTGTTTATACCTGAGGTGCTCTTATTTGACCACAAGATGAATCAGCTATCATGTCGGAGGTCCAGGAGTTCCTGTGTGTTTCTCCATTTGGTAGTCTATTGCTACTTCTCCACATACCTTCTCCAGTCTAACTGGCCAGGAGTGGTCACCTTATCTTAGACCAAAGCAAGTTCCTCAAATTAGTTTTGATAAACCAAGAAAAAAGTGTGAGTGTTGAGAACCTCCTTGGAGTAAAAACAAATGTGCCTTGTACCAGAAAGCAGTGTGAACACTATGCAGAATGAAAAAAGGTAACACAATAAAAATACAGAAAAGTAGTGGTCTCTGAAAGAGTAAGATCAACTGAGCAAGAAAAGCCAGGATAGGAACAGAAATAACAGAGTGGAAAAATCTTTAACTTGGCCATATAACCATCACTTAAAATAGGTATGCATAATGAAACAAAAAGAATTTCCTTATTTAAGCCAGTGATTTACCATACAAGAATAGAAAGAGAATAATTCTTTCTAAGGCAGTTATTTTTCTGATAAATTTTCAGTACCAGTTATTTGTACAGTCACAGGATCAGTTTCAGCTTATTACAGTTAAGAATTTTAAGCTTATGTTAAACACTGCATACATACAGAATGTAATACAGTTTGCCATGCCTAGGAAAACAGTGCCATAATGCTGACCTCCAGGGCTACCATCATGATTTGAGGGTATACATGGCAGTAGAAAAGCCTAAAACTTCTTAATACTCTTTCCCAAGCTAAGTTCCGTTTTGGTTCATGTGTATTGCCCTACTTGGGATTAGTGTCTTCTCTTTCTCTACAATTTGTGGTACTCCTTCAAATGCAGTCATCTCCCTCCCTCCTGCCCAATGAAGCTGAATATTAATTCATGTTCCTAACAACAGCCCCTCCTGCAGGCTTAAAGGAAACAGACTTTTTAATCATTAGTTTTAAGTACACTCTATACTCCACCACTGATTTATGATCATTATAAAAGGGCACATCAGATGGGCCTATTCTTTCAATATTTGACAAGGAGTACAGCCATAATGATTTTCAATGTAAGAATACTGTGTCTTTTACACTATGATGTTAGAGTCAAGCTGTTGTGGAAGATCAGCCCACTGCAAAACTCCCCACTCAATAGCCCTGGAGATCAATCTAATGCACATACTGAAAATTACTTGTACTTAAAGAGATTTTAATAAACCACCTATTTAGTGTATTAATTTTCAGAAGAGTTAACTATACATAAACGATATGTTCTGAGTTATGTGCAATAGATCTGTTTAACAGATTTATTCTTGTTTGCAAACACGCACGAAGAATTTTCTGTCTTCTATTCAAGCAGAAGAGTTACAATGGTGCTTTTGCTACTAACTATGGTATGCATTTTGGGGTTATATACCATTCCAATTCACATGCCTTCTGTAAGTCAGGAATGCTCTTCAGTGCTGCCACTAAAAGATCTGCTCCGGACATGATTTCTCAGTTGCTCTATGAGCTCAGGATTCTGCTGCTGTATCTGCTGTGCAAACTGCTGCCCCCTGTGTTGAACAGTTTTAAGTAAAATCAACAGGTGAAAAAAACTGACAAGCAGCATTTGTTAGAAAACAGGATAACCTAATACAACTGAAAGGTTGCATTATATGAAACTTAAGACTAAAGATAACTTGCTATATAGTCTTAATTGAGATATCTGTAGTGTTATGACTTTAACTAGTTAAAGTCTCTCCAAACAGGATTATCACCAGATCTTCATTTTCATTATTTAGGACTATTATTTCCACTTGATCATATGGAAGAAAAAGTATTGCTTTACTTGGTTAAACTAGAATTGAATAACAAATCTACCCCAGTGATTTGCTCCCTTTTTTTTTGAGAGGATCCGTTCTAGTTGTTCAAGCTAACTACTCTTGTAGTTGAAGTGCAATCTTCTATTATTTTTTTCCAGAAATACAGTGTGCAGCTGCCAACTTGTACTTCTGAGCAAGACATCGTTAGAAAGCAAGCATAAAATTACATCTTTATGTCTTTTATGACTGAAATAATGACAGATCCATCTCCATAACTGTTGTAGGTTAAGAGTTAAATTAATAGGTGAGATTAATTCTACGTAAAAAGACAAGCATCACACTCATTTACTAGAAAAAGCAGGCAAGTAAAACATATTACTTCATGAATAGTCTGGCATGGCTTCTCGGTAACTTCTGTGTTTTGCCCAAGTAGCAAATTATCTAGACTTCTTTAAACCGTAGTGCAGGTTGAAGGAAAGCCACCATTTTCACAGATCTAGGTGTAGTACATGTGGGTTTTTTGTGAAAACACTCCATGATCTTGTAGGGGCACATTCCTGTCTGTGATGTGAATTATAAATTACTTCTGCCCTGAAGGGGCAAAACCTAAAGACAGTTTGAAACAGACTAGAATGTTGAAATAAAGTAAAATTGTATGCCTTTTAAGAAGTCGAGCCATATAAACAAATTGCATGGTTTTGTGCAGATTTTTTCCAGATTTACCATCATCATACTATAAAAGACTTGGGACCTGGTCTTTGTGGACACTACTGAGTTCCCTGAAGCCTTCCTAGTCAAAATGGAGGGATGTCAGAGCAGAACTTGTTGCAACCTGTGCTAAATAACTCTGTAGCTTTTCTAACTAGTGTCTAGGACATCGGGTAGTAAATTTATCAACACAAATTGAAAGCATGTGTAGGAGTACTTAAAGGTTTAAAGCAGCATTTTTTAATAAGTGGCATTTAGAAACTAAACAATGTATGAGAAACAGAAATTGGAACTGAGCACACAGTTCAGTCATTCCAACTGATGGAATTGTACAAAGCAAACAAACAAGATCTTGGAAAATGAGTCTTCAAGTTCTCTCTCTTAATAATAATCAGGCATACAATGGGGAAAGTCCACAGTATAACTGGATTGACACTATACTATATTGACACTATATTTAAAAGGTTAAATAGATGTTGCACAGTGGTGCTTCTAGATATGGAACAGTTAAAACTGTAATTCATGACACTTACGCATGGATCAGGCTGGACAAATCTGACAGGCCACCAACACCCGCAGCAGGGCCACCAATGGCATTTGACATCATCCCCGACATCCTGGAACAGTTAGCACAGTGTTGGCATTGTGATATGCATGGCCCTTTACAATATGCAACAAACTGTACTTCTTTTTTTAATTGCTAGGAAGAAATAAGATGCAAAAAGAAAAAACTGTGGTAGTTTTATTTACAGCAGGCAAAACTAAAAATACATTTTCAGAAATACAGTACCATCCACCTTTCCTCTTATTAAACTCCTAAAAGATATTTCTTTCAACATTACTCCATTTAAATACTTACAGTTGTTGAACTTGAGGATTCTGCATTAAGCTTGCTGCCTAGAATAGACAATATATTGTTGAAATTATAACACATTTACTACTTAGGTTGTAGTAGAAACAAAAAAATCCACATGCTGTATTCTATGTTTTATTACAAAATTAAGCTAAGTTTATGTGCACAGACATACATAGTCCTCAGCAAAAAATATTTCAAGGATATGAAGCTGAGACAATTTGTTACATATTAGATAAAAAATAGCGATTATGGATTCAGACATGAAAAATACGACATTAAACATAAAAACCCAGTACCAAAAAAACTGAAAAAAAAAAAAAAAAAACCAACTCCAACCCAAACAACCAAAAAAACCCCACAAATTTAAGGCTTCTAAGGACAAAGGTTTTCTGTTTGGCTTTTTGCAGGAAGGTCTGTATTTTTTTGATTCCCAGCCTGCATAAATCAGGTTTGCAACTACTGTTACCACTGGCTATCAGCTGCTAATATTGTAGCCACTTTTTTTTTTTTTTAACTGCAGAGTAAACCAGTGTGGACTTACTTTGTGGCATGGTTTGTGGTAACATATATCTTCTGTGGTAATTACATGTCTTCTTACTTTGTAGTAAGCATGAGATTATTTAAATTTCTCCTAAGATGCCTCAAAAATTACATTGTATTTACCATAGTGTTAAGGGTGTTTATGGATGGATACTATAAAATAAACCCAACAGCATCCTGGCTTGTATCAGGAATTCCATGGCCAGCAGGACCAGGGAAGTGATCATTCCCCTGTTCTCGGCACTGGTGAAGCCGCACCTTGAATCCTGTGTTCAGTTTTGGGCCACTCACTACAGGAAAGACATTGAGGCGCTGGAGAGAGTGCAGAGAAGGGCAATGAAGCTGGTGAGGGGTCTGGAGCACAAGTCTGATGAGGAGCAGCTGAGGGAACTGGGGCTGTTCAGCCTGGAGAAAAGGAGGCTGAGGGGAGACCTGATCGCTGTCTACAGCTACCTGAAAGGAGCTTGTAGCATGGACGGTGTTGGTCTCTTCTCCCACACAGCAAGTGACAGGAAAAGAGGAAATGGTCCCCAGTTGTGCCAGGGGAGGTTCAGATTGGATATTAGGNAAAAAGATATATACAAATTTTATTGGTCGATATATCTCCACATACATATGTCTCAAAAATTAATCAACTCTTTTCTCTGGTCTACAGTTGGATAACAAAATGCCAAATTCAGGTCAATTCTATGGGTAATATAGGATCATTTATTTTTTTCCATCAGTAACAAATCTGATGTAGCTCAGGAGCCCAAAATGGAGGCTAGAAATAACTTTCTCAAGGTCAGACAGTGAGTCATTTTTTTTTCCTTGGAATCAAAACAAAAAACTATACCACAGAAAAATAATGCATTTGTTCCTGGCTGAATGCTCTGTGTTATATGCACTTGACCAAGCATCATTTGGAAATTATGCAAAAAATCCTTTCCCCATAGTTAGCTCCATATTTTAAAAATATAAAAAAATTTTAAAAATCTTGGACTCTAAACAGATGCAGACTGAGTGAGTTATGTGGCCAGTGAAGTGGTACACAGTGGAGTTCCAGTGCTACTTAATCCCTACTCCCAGTAGAGAACTCGCTCACTGCTTCTTTGCCTACCATCTCTATTATTTGGACCATAGTATCAGACCGGATGTATTGATCTCTCTTTCAAGAACTGCTTTTCCACATAGAAACACTGGTTGAAATATCCTGACCTAATGAAGCTATTGGAGAGGCAGTAAAGTTTTCACTGAGTTCTCAAAGGAAATACATTATTTTTGCATTCTTTTCTTCAAAGTTAATTCATACCATTTAGCTAAGAAAGCCATGCATGGAGAAAAAATTCCAAGGATCAAAACCATAATTTGCCATTATACTGGAAGTAAAAGAATGCACTATATATTATTTATATTCACTGTTTGCACATCTCATGAAGATTTGCACACTTAAGGATGTCAGGAATCATTTGAAAGAGTAAGAACAGAAAGTTCTCTTGGGTAGTTGTCCCCAAGTAGAGTTACTTTACTCTCGGGTAGACTGCATCTGAATCAACTGCTATTCACTTAAGATGTGATTTCTTGGTATTCATTGTTAACTGCTATGTGGAGAATAGAAAAGACATTTTCACCACACTGTTGACAAGTGTTTTACTATTATGCCATCTATAAAACCAGCATAGCAAATTTATGCACATTGTTTTTCATAAGTAAGGTAGAATGAATTGGAAATGAGACAGGCATTATAGGAGATTTATGCTTCACATCTTGTTTTGAGTGCAAAATGAATTAGAAAAGTTTAAATTCAGTATAATGAAACCATTGCCATTATAATAATAATGCTTATTATAATAATAAGCTTTAATGCTTATAATAATAATTGCTTGTGTTATGAAACAAGAACTGTCCTTAAAACTTCATTTTAAAAACACTATAATGTAAAGCTTTAAATATACTCACCATACTAATGAAGGCAGGATTGTTTATCAAGCTTGCCATGTCAAAACTAAGTCCAGTTCCAGTCTACAAAAAAATGCAATTGAAAATAAGTTCACCTACAAAATCCCAGTTAAAACTACTGTAAATAAAGATACAGAGAGAACTTACAGGACTGGACATGTCTCTTAGTTTCTGTTCTGCTATTTTCAAATTTGACTTATAAGAGTCATTCTCTGGATCAAGGTCCAGTGCTTTTTGGTAACTGGTAACTGCTTCTTCATATTTATTCACTGAGGTCAGAGCCAACCTAATGTGAAATAAAGAAATCCTGGGTAGAACATAAATGACCATCAAAAGATAATGATACATTTACTGTTCTAAGTAAAACAGTATCTCAAAATTAGTTTTTAGATTGAGCAGTAATTTAAAACAAGTTTTGCTATTGTGCTACTACTGCTTAATGGAAGCACTTATTTTTGCAGAAGAGATGGTCCCTCAAGAATTACTGTTGCATTGTCAGTTCCATACATGTGCAAGTTCGTTAAAAACTC
Organism: Pampusana beccarii; assembly: GCA_013399365.1. Lineage (NCBI taxonomy): Eukaryota > Metazoa > Chordata > Aves > Columbiformes > Columbidae > Pampusana > Pampusana beccarii. The sequence continues at coordinate 13,835 of VWYH01000305.1, forward strand.
CTTGGCACCATCAAGTGATTTAGTCTGTTTTTGAAAGCACAAGCTGGATCCAGCATCCGTGATTTTTTTGCCTAAGCTCAGGAATTCCTCTAAATGTTTCCTCCAGTCCTTTTGATCCAAGAGCTTATTCAGAAGAGTACCTGGGTAACTAGGGTGAAGATACTCTCAACGTGAATTCCGCAGCTTCAAGAAGCTAAATACTGGACCTACAAGTTTCAGCATAATAAACTTTTGTCTTAGGATCAGTGCAAGGTTCTCTTTTTGCATCTTCAACAGCTTGACAAATGGGTTATACAAGATAGCAGTAACATCTGTAATACACTGTAAGAAACCCTTGTATCAAGGAAGTCTTCTTAATGTTCTGAAAAATATTCTTCTCCAGCAGTTCAGGAGAGCACAGGACAGATCTACTACTTTTGAAACTATATTTGTTTTCAAATTCAATTAGCTACTACATTTGAAACATCATCTTTCTTTGGGCTATTCCAGAAGTCCATCTGATTGCAGTTGCAGTTCTGTCTTCTACCGTATTTTCAATTTATACTGAACACAAAACTAAACAGATCTTTTCCATATTTTGTGAAAGATCTGTGTAACCTACATTCAGCTATTTAGTACTCCAGTCCCTGTTTGGTATGTGCTGAGCTACACAGACTGTGTGGATAAGCCTGTGCTAATGCCCACTAACAAGACTTCAGTCTTATCTCAGGCAAGAGACCTCAGTGTGTTAAGATATATCAGTCAGAGTCATTACTTTAAGTGATGATGAACTCACTAATAGTGTGACACTCCAGGAGTTTCCAGTAAAGCTCCTGGAGGAACTCACACAATATTAATGTTTTCCATCTTGACACAGTTACTCCCATAAAAAACATTCTCCCTTTTGTCCCATTAACTTGCCCAAATAGTTTCTGACCAGACAAGAAATGCAATTAGGTATTTCTGTGATGCAATAGTGGTTCTTTTACAGAGCTAGTATGTAAAATTCTGCTTCTTGGAACACAGTACAAGTTAGAAGAGTGGGTGACAGTTTCTTTGCTCACAATTCCTACCCAGACAAGTCCTCCCTCAGGGTCATGCTGGAAGTAACACTCTGTCTACATGGCTCCCATTCTCTGCATATTTCTGTAGCACTTCTGCATCTTTCTGTGACATAAAAAGAGTTCTGTCAAATCCTGAGAAAAACTGCTATGCCTGCATAATGCAGTCAGAAAACACAGCTTTCTCATAAGGATTTTTTGTTCAGAAGGTGAATACTGCACTTTTTTTTCTTCCAGTTATTGCTAAACAAGTACAGTTTCCTCATTCAGCCTACACCAAATGTACTATTATATCCATCTGCTAATTTAAACAACGATTTGTATCTCAAAATATATCCTCTATAAAACAACTACACAATCGAAAAAAGAGAAGCTTGATTGCCCAAGAATGATCCCACTTATATTGTGAATCAAAAGGCATGCTGGTCTTACACCTAAATCTCTAAAATAACCTCCAATTTCCAGTTAAATCAACCTGTAGCTTCCCTCCACCTCACAGAAATCAGGGGATCTCGGATTGTCCTATATGAAGAAACTATCTAATGACAGTTAAATAGGACAAAACCACTTCAACAGTCCCTAAAATTTCAAAGTGAATTGTTCATTTCAAAGACAGGCTACATTTGTATTAGTAAAATAAACTGTCCTGGGAAAAGTTTTCAAGTGATAGAATTGAACCATCATTGATCTTAAATGAATGTCCCTTGGCATGGTTTTGTTCCAGCCAAACAAGCATTATCCCAGACAATTTTGGGGCATGGTTCAGAATTTAACACAGGCCAATGCAATTTAGCAATAGGCAGGATGTGGCCACTCTATACTGCAAACTAGACTTTAATAACATAGATATTAGCCATTTTGTGCCAGCTGACCTACCAAACAATCCCAAGCATTTTTAAATTTACTAGGATATATATGACCTCAAAAGCCTTATGCAGCATGCAGCCATACACCCGCAATATGTCTGATTATTGAAAATGCAAACCTACACATCTTAGAAAAATGGCCCTTCACTCAAATAGATATCCCATTCAGAACATTCCTGACTTTTTTTTTCAGACAGTACTTAATCAGACCAACCACCTAAAGAGGCTATACTGTTAACAGATAGGACTAAGAAAAATGACCAAAGGGACATAGCTTAGTCGTGCTAAACTATCTGCTTCAAAAGAGCTATTGAACAGAAAAATTAAGCCTCTATTTCTGCTAACCCTATACTTTTAGGATTCTGTTCTCTAACAGCATCATTAACACTTGCACTGTTCCAGCTGCAGAATTTTGATTACTCATAACTATGTAGGAGGTAGAAAAAACACATAATGACTTTCTAAACTAAATTTGTGAAGTTGATAAACTGAAATTAAAAAAATGTAAACTGATGAAATATGATATGAAAATGCTGAGATCAACCACATATAAAACTTAAAGCTGACAGCTTGATAGGGTCATCTTCAGAAAATTGCTACACTTTCAGAACCAGAATGTCAGCTAAGCAAAACAACCTAGCTCCACTTATTTTGGAGCACCTATGATGATTTACACTTGGGTCTTCAATGTTTACTCAGATTTGTATTAGCTTACCCCATTCTCCCATATGCTTTGCTGTACTTTGGATCTATTGCTATGGCTCTCTCACAGTCCTTTATTGCTTCCCGGTAGTTGTCGAGCTTACTTTGAGCAGCAGCCCTAAGAGGAAGAAGGGAGAGAGTTTTGTCAAAAGCACACACACACACAAAAAAAAACCCAAACCAAAGCCCAAGCTTAGATATTCACATGTCCATGACTAACTTTAGACTTGTTTAATCTTAATGACTTTTCATTCACTATTTAAGCAAGGCCTCAGATCTCCTCAATTAAGTAGGACAAGCAAATGTTCTGAATTAAGTATGTGCTTAAGTGTAGTGCTAGAGCAGGGCTTTGGAGAACACACATTCACCTTTAAGGACACAAAGCACAAATAATTTTAAGGAACTGTTTTAGATCCAGTATATGACTACGCACAAAATACATAATAAAACCTGTTACAAGAAATGAAACTCTCAAGTAGTAGTTTACATAAAATCACTGTTTAAGCAGAAGTATTTTACACAGTTGGGGTTTTCCATCAAGTATAGTTTTACTGCCATTCAAACGAATGCTGTGATTTCCCTCTATTTATTTTTTTATTCAGGCCACTCATGCTTGCAGGTAAATCAGGATAACATTTCTCAATAATCTCTGAATTACTAAATTACGATTCCGTCTCTATACTAGAGAATTACTAAGTGCTGCAGACTTATAATCAGATTAATATATAATAATTAATATAATAATCAGACCTATAATCAGATTAAACACTTGCCCAAATTAAAAAGGACATTGGAACAGATTAATAATAAAAACTTGCCCAGTTCAAAAGGTCTCAAAACACTCTAGTTTGTTCTTCCTCGATTAAAAAAAAATATAGTAGAAATAACAGTATGTCCATTGCATAAAGCATTCTTCTTATTAGGAAAGCGAGATGCTACAATCATCACTATATTCAACCCTTTCTCCTGTGATAATCTCCAAACTGCAAGGTTTTTCTGACTCTGATTAAAATTTCTTCCAAATCAGACTACTTATATATTTTAAATATATATGTTACTTAGCAGTTGTCCAGCTCCACAGATGCCAGTGAAGATGTATGGATAAAAGCTACGGACAATAATTAGTCCCTCATGTGTTTGAACAGAAAACGTTTTTTTCCATGTTTACAAAAAGATTATAAACCAGTTAAAACTTTAAGAGCCTCTCAGCTCTCTTTTTCTCAGTGCTGTGAGTAAAAAGCAATACTGTTGAATACAGTACCTTTCCATTGCTCCCAAACTATCTTAAGAAAGATAAGAATAAGGCCTATATTTATTCGAATACCACATCACCCACAAAACTCCAAGCAACTGCCTGTCTTCTTTTCAATAACTTCATGCAGTACTGTGCTTACTGACATTGAGATCCATTTTGGTCCTCACAAATGTGATATGTGATGATATAACACAGAGTGAAGTATTTCTACTCTTGCCAGTCACAGATTTGGTGCTTAAGTCCATTCTGCAGAGGAAGCTTTCAGTGATTTTTGGAGGCTTTTGAATCTGGTCTTACATTTACATTTTGTATCTAAAATCTCTTATGTGATCAGTTTTCTCAAGGAAAAGAGATGGTATACACTTGAACTGCCACCTTAAAGATGTAAAATATTAGTAAACTGTGCATTTCCTTTCTCTTTGTGCTTGCCATATAACACTGAAGCTTTCACCTTTATTTATCACTAAGTAAACGCCAGAGTAATGGAAGTACAGCTCCAAAACCAGAAAAATCCACTGGGTACAGTGTCACAAGGCCATATTGACAGCACTTAAGTTAAAATATCCTTCTGGTAACAGAGGCACTGAAGGGTGTAGAGCAGAGTGGCTCTAGAGGCAGGCTAGTTCCAGTAGGGCTCATAGACTATAGTGCCTTTGTTCTCACGCTGGTCTTCAGGTCAGTGTAGTGAAAGAGCATACTTCTACTACTGTGTTAATGTGCCCTTCCAGACTTCATCTACTCACATGTTATTGTGTCTTCACTATGGTGAAGAATAGATTATGCAATGAAACTACAACAGCCTTGCTACTTTTCAGCATGTCATCATAAAAATTATATTCCTACATGGACGATATTTTTTCCAGGGAAAGTAAATACTAGTGGAGATAGAGATGGCAGCTGCATCACTAGAAAACCAGAAAAAAAGGCTCTTACTACTCTCAAGAGACTGGGAATCATAGCCTACATAATGATTTGATATAGACAACCTAAGTCTCAAAAACCTGATCTCAAGTGCTACAAGTAATTTAAAAGCCTGTATTACACCTTCAACTGATACAGATATGCTGAATGAGCTCACTTTCACTTTAGATCTCTTACAAATTCAACATAATAAATTTCTGAATAGTGGGGGTTTCTAGCCTCATGTTGTTTTGATCTGCTTCACAATTTATCCTTAAAATAATGAAGTTTGGGAAGGAAAAGTGTGTATTATTTTGTTTTTACCTGTTGCAGTAATAGACTGCATTGTTTGGATCCAGTTCTATAGCCCTAGTATAACAATCCACTGCAGCAGCATAATTTTCTTCTTTCATGTGATTATTACCTGAAATAAATTACAAAAAGCTCTTAAGTAGTTAAAAGATACAGTGCTATGCATGAAAGAAATAAAGCAGCCACAATATAGCCTCTATATGAGGTATTTATGACTGCACTCTTTTGAGATAGATAAGTTATTTTAAATAGAATTGGCATGAAATAATGCAAATAAAATATCTACTATTTTTTAATGTACATTGTAGTCTAGCACATACACTTTCCCCTTCTCAACTTGCTATTTCATGGTTTCCAGCTAGTTTCTGCTGTTAAGCAAAGATAACTTTGTTCAGAAGTATAATTTTAATTGCAGTTCCACTTTAATATAGATTCATCAGTCTTAGCTATCATCTTTGAAAGCCTCATAATCCAATAGGTTATATGTTCATTCCTTTTTGGTCTAATTTTCTCACATGTCCCAGCAACTTGCTTGTAACTATCCATATAACATGGAAAATCAAACAAAAGCAAGACAAGGCACATAAGGCCCTTGTGATGCTACATATTTCATTCATTAAGATAATGAAAATTATATATAGCACAGGCAATCTAAAATGATTCAGAGGTAACATTTCTCACCAACAAAGCTCATAACTTCTACTCTAATGAAGATTCATATTTTGTATTATTTAATTCTGGTAAAGAAACTAGAAAAATACAACTTGTCTATAGAAAGAAAATTCTGGAGTAAAGTCTTTCAAAAAAAAAGATATCTTACACATTCTTTCCTCTCCAATACAGGGCAGTCCTGGTAGTTTCTTTCTTTCCCGATGACAGAATAGTAGAGAAAAATTCCTAGTTCAGAACGCCCAAGTTTAAGGTTGTCCCTGATCCTGTGACTACAGATCTTCAGCCTGCTAGATCTTACAGAAGCCTTTGTTTCCCAGAAATGACAAGAAGTCGCCAGGAAAATTACAGATTTCCACTGACTTCCTTGTATTTTGGCAAAATATTTCAGCCTTCTCCCAAGAGCAAGAGAAGAGGTAAGTCAACAGGTTACTAGAGATGTAGACAACTGCACAAGGAAAGACTGCTAAAATTCAGTCAGTTGCAATGTTTTGTCTCTGACAGAAAGCAAAAGACTGGAGCAAGCAGTTCTAGGTGCCTGTCCTAACTGAAAACAACTATTCTTGAATGTTTTTGTGAACATGGAGAGCTCAACAAACAAAACCAGATTTAAATAACTAAGTTATCATCAAGGTATTACAAAATCACCTCTTCCCAATAGTGGTATACTAGACTGTAACTATAGTCAGCAATCCCTGGCAGTGAGAAGGCAAACTGAAACTGTAATTGCACAATTAAAAAATATACACAGAATTTAACCATATCTGCCTCATTTCTACAGGCCCACCATCTACATACCATTCCTTTGATCTAAGGGAAAGGTCTGTACACTAAACCATGTTGTCAGATAAAAGACTTGCAAGTTCGCTGCACTCAATGAAATTGCAGCAGCTAACATTTCTCTACAACAAAACTGCCATCAATGACTATCAAAGCTGGAATTTCTGATACTGCTCTGAACTAAAGATGACTTGGGGTACAGGGCTAAGTTAGAACTACTATCAGTGGGTACCTTTCTTGCTCTCTCTCTCACTCTCTCTCCAGCTCAATATTGGGTAAAGGAAAACAGAAAATAGCTAGACTTACTATTTCTGCTGAGATTACACAATTCAGGACAGAGGGTAAAGCAACTGTAATATTTTATTCTAACACCAGACAAAAATTCTTAAGACAAAATAAACCCACAAATGGTTATACTTATGAATGTGTGTCCTCTAGAACAAAAATACTACCTATTGTCTTCGGTAACTTTTTAGGATCAAGACACGGTTACATTATACAAACTTACACATAATACATGCTCTTACATAGCTTACATGAAGCCAAAGTGTCAAGTGATATACAAGGATAGGCAAGTAAATTAAAGTATTTACTAGTCTGGAGGGTATATTATTTCCTGGCTTCATAATGACCAAGACAGAAAACTCAGCTATCCGATTCTGTTTTGCTATTCGTTAGCCAATTTCTATAGGTACTAGGACTGATTTGAGAGCCGAGGAGGAGCAGACTAGTGGCCACAAAGGGGAGGGAAGTCATTCCATTGGTAAGGACATACAGATAGAAGTGAGGAAATGACAGCTATAGAATTACAATATTATAGAAGACATGGGTCAAATGGACTTCCCCAAGTTATCTAGTTTATCTCCCTCTGTCAGGGCAGAAAAGTACTTAAAACTGAGAAGCATGATAGTGGTAATAGATAGTACTTGTGTGAAAATGAGGAGGATTAATACGACAGATCAGCATTAGAAAACAAGACAGGAAGTTTTAATTTTATTATGGGAAATTAACCGGAAGCATTCCAAGCAGCTCCAAACTACTTACTAATGCCTCTGATAGCTGACACTTTAAATGGCTTATTTTGAAAGTTTAGACCCTTTCAATATTTTCAGTAAAGACACTGAATTGCTTTAGTAACACCACATAAAGACTAATATATGGCACACATTCATTTCATTTCCTCAGCCTATTTCACAAACCCCTGAGGGCTGACAGATGACAAGACACAAGTCACAGATTTAAAACATGCACTGCTATAACACCCACACCTGGAAAGTGCTGAATATCCCTAGAGTCACATAACCATACTGAGTGGTACAGATACTCTTCACTTTCCATGAGCTGGCAGCAGACAGCAGAATGAAAAGCCAGTAAGCACAGCAGGTATGCTATAAATTACCAACTAGTTTTCACTTGTGACCTAAAGTTATGTGAGCTCTTATCCTTAAAGAGCTAATGAGCAACTTCAACAGTTAGGAGAACTTACTATGAGAGCCAGTAATGGACTGCATTAATTACTACAAGATGACCAGTTTTAAAGATAAGACAGACATGGAAATCATTCTCAAAAACAGTAGAACTTTACTGACATCATTATCCTGAAATTTTTGAGAGGATTCCATCTGCTTTGCAATTAGAAACTTACTTATTTTTTCTATAAAACTCAAATATCTGAAAATCCAACGGGTCATAAAAATGTGATTTATTGAGCATCAATCCACCTGGTAAAAATTCATATCAGTTATCAGTACTACATGCTTTTTCTCCTCCTTCTTTTCCGGTGGAAATAAAATGGATTCCTCAGGTAGCATTAGTGAAGATTTCTATGGTACAGCTGCTTTTCCTCACATAACAGCAATGACATCTATCAAATGGAAAATAACAACTGGCTTTTCTGCATTTTTTACAGAGCATACAAATTACTTCACATATGTGAAATACTAACCCTCATAAGTTCACAAGTATTTGTCTGTTGGCTTCAGCTGGGTCAGCTTTTTACCAAAGTTTTAATATTCATCTGGCACATAATACTTGACATCTCATAACCTTTTCAATATAAAGTAGAAACTTGTACAGAAATTCTATGGACAAACATATAAATCTATAATATACTGAACAATAATTGTTCATTCATTAAAGCTTCTACTGCTCAGGAATGTTGCCCAGGACTTCACGTGTTATCCCTTAGTTTTTAAACAACCTCCTGAGTAAGGGAGAGAATAGACTATATTTTCTTAAACCCCAGAAGGAGCAAATCACTTAGGCCTCTTACAAAATAACAATCAACAGAGAATGCAAGTTAAATATTTTGTGCAATGTGTGTGCTGCTCAGCTGCTGTACTATCACTATCATTGATAACCCAAAAATCTTAATAAACGCATAAGATGTTCATTCCTATGTTTATTACAAACCTTCATCCTTCAGTTGGTCAGCCTTTACAACATCCTCTGGAAAAGGATCTGAGAGAGGCAGCATGTCATTCTGTATGTAAACAAACCAAGATTTTTTTCATCAAAATACATGCCCTGGGCAGCATCATATCAACAAGCAAACAGATATTCTGTAGTGCACAGGAAGGATGAAAGAACTACACATCATTAAAACATCCTTAGAAGAGAAAGATGACTTGCTTTCTACTACTCAAAAAACCTTATGGCTTACACATTTTAAGGAGGTCAGGGGGAAAAGAGCTGATATGTTTATAAAGTTTTTGTTTTCTTCCTTCTCACTCTCTTGTTTGCCATCCTGGTAGTTCTTGTGCTTCCTGTACTAGGGATCCCATATAACATGTATAATTAGTACACATTTTTGAAGTTCCCATTTTAAGGTTAGTGTTGATGGAGATGTTTTTAAAACTGAAAAACTAAATTTCCAGAAGGGCATGAGAAGCATCAGCAAACTGCAAAAGAGTTGAGGTCTGCACTTCACAGACATTTATCTCTGGGAATTGCAAAATGCTTAACCAAAGGATAAGATCCTTAGAGTGAGAATGAGACATTCACTGTTTAGTAATTTTCTATAAGGAATTCTCCTTGTCTAGCTGAAATTAATTGCTCCCTCTGCCCCAAAAGATTCTCATTCTGCTAGCTTTTATGGAAATTTCACTTTTTTCATGTTTTCTTTAAGTTTCCACATCATTTTGACCAATACACCACTTCAAGATTGTGTATACAACATGAAATATTAGTACATATTGGCAGAGCAACTCTAGAATCGAAATGAAACTCTTACCTTTTGAAAAGAATTTGTGAACATTTCTATCAAATGCTGTGGAGGTGCAAGATGAGTATCTTCCAGGTTAATCTTAAACACAGTCTCCAGACACTGAATTGCAACTTGCAAGAAAAAAAAAAAAGTCACCAGTTTCTCAATAGAAGTATAATTTCACTTATTTATTTATAAAGCTGTGACTCACTTCCTTATTCAGCTAGTAAAAGCAGCTCTTGGAACAGATAATAAAATAAAGAGAGGCTACTTGGTCCTCATAGAATTGACTTGCTGAAAAATAGTATAAGCTATACAGAATCCATACATAGTTAGGCCATTATTCTTAAACCAATTAAACACTTTTATTTAAATTCTTTCAAACATGTAATGTTTGTTGGTTTTTTTTCTTTTAACACAAATACGGGGGTTTAACAAAAGCTCCACAATTCGTAGTACAACCATGCATGTCTCACACACTCCACCTCAAAACACCACAACTGCCATATATTTGTGCAACACAATAGCTGCAACAAAATGGCTCATCTTTACTGTAAAGATTAAGCACCAGATACTTATTACCCTTATCTTTTTTTGGAATAAAATATAGTCTTTAGAAGACACTGTCTCTTAATAAAATGCTTCATTAATCACAAGCCTTTATCCTTTCATGCGTGTGCGATATCCTTTCATGTGTTCTGTTGTGTAAGGATAAAGTGGCCCTCCCAAACCTGCAATTACGCAAATACGCTCACAATAAGCAATTCTAAAAAAAACAGAGCCAAATACTTAAACGAAGTTGTAAACATGCTCACATATTTTTCAGCGAAAGAAGATCAATGGCAACTACTATATAAAATTATGTATATATACACATTCTGTCAATTACAATATCTCAAATTATATCATGATTTTCCCTATCATCTTGAGAATGTAGTAGAATGGTTTTTATTAAGGTATATTATCTAAATATTTTAGTCTGAAAACCAAGAAGGAACAAAGAAGAGTCTTTGTAAAGCCTAGTTTGAACAGAGAAACAACTCTTTAAACTCAAACTACAGATAACCAGGAGTAACTGAATTCAAATTAAGTATCTGTAAAAACTGAATCTTAGAATTAAAATTGAATTTTGGTCCAATATTAATATAATAAATATAATTTGAATTCGTATTTGCATTATAATGAACCTTAACACTGAGCCAGAATTAGAGAAGTAAAATTACTGAAATTTAACAACAGTAAGGCCAGTTTGAGAACCCTATTTTCTATGTCATAGCTGGGAGAAAGGAGCGGGGAAAGTAGACATGAAATAAATAGTAAAACTTGGAAGCTGTAATTTTTTAAAAACTCTGATAACATACAACAGAAAGTATTCAGAAAAAGCCAAGTATGATACAAAATCAATGCTGATAACATGTAACAATTGAATACACTGTTAAACATACATACTACTTGCTCCTATAACCTCTAAATGCTAAAAATATATACATTTGCCAGGTTCTAAACTACCCAGTAAGAGTGCTGAAGGATTTGGGTTCAAATCCTTTGTCTCCTGCTATGTAGAAAAACTTAATTCTTGTAAAGTAAGCACTGATTATGGTGAATTCTGAATTATATATTAATAGTACTTATCACCAGGCCTATCATAAAATCAGTGGAATTACATATATCATTTTTCCTTATATGACTTAATAGGAAGCAAGTTGCCATAGTATTATTATTCTATCCTTATTATTCTAAGCTAAAGGCACTCCCTATCCTGAATGCTTCACCTCAGCTTTGCATAAATTTAAAATACAGGCCCTCCTTTATCTTTCTCAAGGCATTAAGTCTGTGACACCACTTCTCTATCATACAAGAGATTTCTGCAAAGTGTTGCAGTGCAAATTATGGTCAAACAAAATAATCCTGAGTATAGTATTATTACTAGTATGCATCTCTGTGAAATAATCAGTTGTTACAGTGAACTCCCACATCTCTACTTTAACTGAAAAACTGAATTTATAATCCTTATAATCTACCTATCACAAGTATAACAAAATAAATAGCTCTTACAGGATTAAGCATATCTTAGAGTAATAAGCACTGGTTAATGTGCAAGCCAACAATTGAAACGTGTCTAAAAATAAACATAGCCAAACCAGAAACTTTTCCAAATCAGAAGATATATTAAGTTGCGACAAGGTCAATAACTACCCTGTTTTAATGTGGCGTAAAAACCTGACCCCAGTAAAGTCAAAGGATTGCAGACTTGGTTTTGTCTGAAAATTATCCCAAGAGACCAGACTGGCAGCATCTCACAATCCCATTATCAAGGTGAGGTGCTGTCCACTGCTGCAAGCTTGGTACCGTCAGTAAGTTTGGAAAGACTTGCTGCACCACATGAGCTATTAATCTAAGATTTTTTACCCATGTCTGATTTCAAAGGCCAAAGTTATCTGTTCTCCCAATTACCTCCACTGTCACACACACTTTCAGAGGCCTACACAGTTGCTGAAGCTTGTGCTGACTACCCTGCGAATGAGTACAGACACCTACCTCCCTACTGAACAGCTGGGGCTCACATGAACAGCTACCACCTGGCAACAGGAGCTCTCGGGGTGTGCCGGAGCCCAGTTCAGCATCCCCAAGGCCACACACCTCCAAGATTTTTTGCTGTCCAAGCACAAGCTGCAAGCAACATCAAGGTGTTACAGCAGACATGCAGGCTGTCCATCACTGAAAAATGAAAATTAATTGGGCTGCTGAGGCCCCTTTAGTACTCAATATCACTCAATATCACCTTGCCTCATCTTACACGTAATAGTACATGCATGCCTTGCCTTAAGGAGTGCATTCCACTGTTTTGGAAACACTGCATTAGAGAAATTCATTGCAGTACACTGATCTTAGAAGAAAAAAATAAAAAAAATCACAGCCTTGTGCACATTGTAGAGAAAAAAAAAAAAGAAAAAAAAACTATAAATAGGAAAGAGAAATAACTGCCATTTAAACACACTGTGTAAAATATAACTTGGAAGAAGCGAAGTTTCTAGTTCATCCAATACGGTTGAGTATTAGCCACTGGAGATCTATACCACTGCTGTAGAGGAGGATATTTCTCCAGTCTATCTTTCAATCATTCCACTTTCTCAAATTAAGGCATTTTTATTCATCATGCAAGTACAAAATTCTCAGAGGAAATTCACACTGTCATTGACATTGCTATATAATTCAAACATGCTGAATGCAGGTTATCAACATAAATGGAGTTGCAATACTTGCTAGACTTCTATTTTGATAAAGTCTCAATTTTATTTTTAATGTCCTAGCTCTTTTATTGTTTTCTGGGGAATCAGAACTCTTTAAATTCCTTCTTGGCACAGACACTTAATCATACAGTGTTTTATCTTTTCATAGACACCAAGCAGGTACACAAGGTACCAATGAAAAACATTAGTCAAATTTTTTCATCCCTTATGTCTCCACCTAACATTAAACACTGCAATGGGTGGACTTATGCTATTGCTATGCCACACACACGAAAGATATTTTGCACAACTCAAATGAGTCAATTATTCAGAATGCCCACCTCCCATCCTCTAACACATAGCATATGGTACCACGCTTTTGGCAGGGCACAGGTCTAAAATTAGGATTTCATATCTGTATTAAAATGGTAAATTCTACATCAGCATTTAAGCACAACTGAGGTTTGATAATATTTTTTGTTCAGAAAACAGAATCTTAAAATTGTTGATTCCTTCATATAGACATTGGCTAAGGCTGCTCTAAGACATTATCAGGTAAATTTCAGTCATAACCCAATGTTTTCAGTTTTATTATAAAAACAAAAGAAATGCTCTAATCTCTCATAAGACTTCCAAAAACATTTTTTGATCAGCTGAGCATCATCATAGCCTGATACAGGTTAAATTCACAGATGACTACCAGTTTTCAAATGTACAAAATGCTACAGATTCTGATGTAAAACCAAATATTTTGGCTTATATTCTTTTGGGAGTATTCTTTGAATATCATTATAAAAATGTTTCTTCCTTGCTTACATTAGTGAACAACTGCACTCTAAAACCCCTAGACACTGGAAGCGAGCACACTCCATGTTCATATTTTTAAGTGTATGCCAATGAGAAGCAGAACTTGCTTTGCACCTCAGTAAAGTCTACTCTCTGTACCTCCGATTTCATGTAACTCAGTGATTAATGGCCTGCGTGTTGTTCATTGCACTGCTGGTCCTAGACTTCTCCCTCTTACCGCCAAATCCCTCCTCTGATTGAGTCATACAAAGATTGCTTGAAACAGTGCAAAGTTCTTTTAAATAGAAGCTATGAAAAGCTTATTCCAGAATTAGGACTTTTTGTTCTTCTCTTGCTTAATTCCACATTGTGATACCACCTGCCATGAAGTCTCCAGGAATTAGAGAAAAGGAGTAAGAGCAGTACGAAAGAGAAAGACGGGTACTCTGAAGTTAAAAAGTCTTAATGCATGTCTGTCAACAGAGGAATACACACATAAGTCCATCTTTCTGTAGCTATGTCTATATGTCTTGGATCTATAACAGAAACGATACCCTATTGAAAATATTCACTACCAAGTGCTCTTTGGAATCACTATTCAAGTGTAAAAGAAATACAATGCATTTATTTTATTTTCTGTATTATTAGGATCTCTTAGCCTTCCCTCATAAATTACATGGAAGTCTTGCAAGTATTAAATGGGAGTTCTTCCCATATACAAAACCGAATATATGGTAATTGTTTTACTTTCTCCATTGCCAGCACATCTATTACCAAACACAAAATGCTGAAAGAAACTGAACTTAAAAGTAAAGCGAGGAAGGAGTCAGCAGACACAAATCATTACCATAGTCAGTATTATGGCACTGCTTAACTTGATACGATTCAAAGTATCTGTTGCTCAAAATTAAGGCAGTACACATTTTGTAACTTTAGAACATTTTTTAAATGAGAGATGTTTTAAAATTAATAATCTCAGAAATATTAAGATCATTATCTTCTTGACCAATAATATTTGGTGGCAATTTCAGTTAGGTCACTCCAGTTACTTTCTGTGATAATACACATCATGCAATTGAACACATGGCTAGGTATTATACATACATATATTAGCACCTTTAGCACTTACCTTCCAAGCTTTCTTGTTCATCTGGAGTGAAAGTATCCATCTGACTCTGCTCTCTCAAGAAATGGATGACTGCATAAACCAAACGTTTGATGGATGACATCTTGAAGATGAGTTTCCTCTATCCCTTAAAAACAATCGGACCTCTTATTTCAGAAACATGAATTCCTAGAGTGTTCCCACCAACCTCAGCAAGAAGTATACAAAAACTAGTCATTCACCAGAAAGCCCAATAAAGCCCAATAAAGCGATGCCTTGAAACAAGTGGTTAAACTGTATGGATTACGGAGAACTCCTACAATCGTATAGTTTAACTATCAGCAAAAGAGCATAGATTTCCTTAGATTCATTCCTCTGGAAGAGTTCACCAAGGCTAAAATAATCTAGCAACTTACTTTTTTTTTCTTTTTTTAATATAGTTTGGGTTTTATTTCTAAGACATGCACTTGGAAGCAGGAGCACATGTTTAAGCCAAAATCAATTAAAAAGACACATTGGTAAAAGTAATTACATAAAGAAACACGCTTTAATAAAAAGTATTATATTCTCTGACATTGTGCTGCTCACTGATTTATATTCACTTTGAACAAAAAACTGGAACACTGTGACCTCAGTGCACACTTGTGATTAGTGGCACTACTGGTTCCGTCTGGTTTGCATGCAGCATCAGCTGGGAGTTACATAACTTCAGGGAAAATCTTAGTTTCAACTTTCTGAGTTATTTTTCCTTAAAACATTTCTATTTTAAAAGGGCACAACCTCATCCAGTCGCCATGGGAAATGAGGTTAAAACCCAGCATCAAATGAATGGCAAGACCAGAGCCAGCCCTCTCTACATCATTTTCTCTCAGCAACTCCCGAGCAAACCGATGTGCAGCCAAACCCACGCCGAGCAACCGCTGCCGCGGGGAGAGCAACGGCGACTCCGCGCCTGGGAGGCGGCTGCCGGGGCTGCACAGCGACGGCCACCGCCGGATTGGGGCTCCCCGCACGGAAGGGCCGAGGAGGCGGCCGCCGCTGTTCCCCGCTCCTCGGCCGCCGACACGCCCCAGCGGGCGGGCAGCACGGGGTCCCGCTGGCTGGGACGCGCCCCCACGGCCACTGCCGGGAGCCGCGATCCGTGTCCCCCCGCCGCTCACCTCCCGCTGCCGCGTCAGGCCACAGAGGCTGCTCGCTCAGCCCCGGAGGGCAGGTCTGTCCCGCAGGAGCCGGGCGCCCCGCCGCCCTCGGGCTCCCCTCGGCACCGCGGGGACCGCGGCCGCGCCGCCCAGCCCCTCCCGCCGCCTGGGGCCCACCGAACGCCCAGAGGGTGCCCGCTCCGCGCTCCCACCCCCG
>VWYH01000305.1:30231-47891 GCA_013399365.1 Pampusana beccarii
CGGCGAGAGGGCGGGGCGGCAGCTGGGGTAGAGCCGGCCCTTCCTCTTTCTCCTCATGCTGGCCCTGTGCGCGGGCGCGGCTCGCAGGTAGGCACGCAGGAGGACGGGGCATCTCACGGCTAGCGGCCGCAGCCTGTCTCCGGCGTGGGGGCCGCCTCACTGGAAGCCCTGAGAGCCCCGAGTCGCGGGCGGCTGACGGGGGTCCTCGTCCCCCGGGGAGCCGGGCCCGGGCTGCGGGCGGGTGTCCTGGCCTGGGGTCGGGCTGACTGGCCCCCGTGCGGCCGGGCCGGGCCGGGGGCTGCGGGGCGGCTCTGAGTAGCCGGCGGGGCGGGTGTGCGGCTCGGACAATAGCGCAGGAAACTTCACAGCCAGGGCTGTTTATTGCCTCAGCTCCCCGCGTGTTTCCCGCCGTCCGCCTTGCCCGGAGTAGCCTCCGTTAGGTACGGCTTCCAGGTGGGCACAGTGAGTGAGGCGAGGTCTCCGCCTTATAGCTCTTGCACGGAGTGTCAGACACACCGCGGGAGAAATGGGCAGGAAAACAATGGAGTGAGATTTAAAACTGTGGCACTAGGGCTCTTCGGCAAGATGTATGTGAACTGAGACCGGCTGATGTGTTTTTAATAGCTTTATAAGAAGGTGTGTCACCATTTCACATTATATGAGGGATGGGATGGGTACAAATATATTACTGAAGGGTTTTTAAATAAGGAATTAATTATTTTTCTCTGTAATGAATGCTAGCTCTAAGTGGAGCCAGAAAACGAGAGTGGAAGAAGGCTTGTAGGCAGTTCTAGATGGGCTAGACAAATGGGCATCACTGGAGAAACTGACAGGGGTGAACAATATAAGCGAAGAACCAGATATAATAGGAAACATGGACACGGTAGAGAGTCAGATTATAAATATGCTGTGGTAAAGAGAATGGAGATGAATTTTGAGTGTGAAATGAAGAAGATGGTTACCTCTTGTGGACTTGAGAGAAATGACAAGTTGTGTGCTAGCTGCATGAAATGTACCATTTTTGTCCTATTTCGCAGCCTTTGTTTGGGTTGAATTAGGATTGAGGGGTACTAGCAGTTAGAAAACAAGATCCAGAATACTTTTATCTTCATAAGGCTTCTGCTGTTGTAAAATAATTGAGCAATTTTGTCGAGTAAGGTGCACAACTGTTTTCTTTTCCTAATATGCATTTACATTCCTTTCGTATAGTCATTTTCACTGTTCTCAGTATTTTGTGTTTACCGTTCTTGTTTGTCCTACAGATTTTTCCAACAAAAAGAAGGAAAGGAAAGAAAGGAAAAGAAGCATGGAAGTTTTTTTCCTTAGAAAAAAACTAAAAGGTCTACCTTTGTTGGCAATTTGCATTTGGAAACTAAAGATGCCTCCTTAAGTAATAATGAAGTATTGGGTGTTGACTTAAATATTTCTTATTTCATATATTTTTTCAATATTTCTTATTCTTATTTAATCACTTGTTGTAAGTACAGTGAGGAATGATCACTTCAGTTTGTTAATTGTGACTTTTTTCCCCCCAGTCATAATTCAAGTGTGCCCAAAAAATTGTTTCACAAAAGAGAGTGATCTTGAATACCTAATAGTGACCACTGACCTTCGAAAGTTAAGCAATTGGTCGCAGAAATGTTGAATAGCAAAGATTCTCAGCTTCTACGTTTCCCAAGGGCCTCTTAACAGAAGATAAAAATGACAATTTTTAGCAAGTTTCAAGTATCGTGCCTTACATTGAATAGAAAAACTATGTTACAGGTTTGATTCTTTTGGTTAAAGTAGTCAGCTTTTGTAAGGGAGGCTATTTCCAATTAAATACTTTTCCTGTTGGAATCTGAAAAATTCAAAGGTTAATATTTAGTTAAATAAAATGCATGGGAAAAGGCAGGCTAAGATGCAGATTAAGTGCAGCAGTCTCTTTAATTTTGAGGGTATTCCTAGAAATGGAAAAAAGTATCTGAATAAAAGTAGACACACTGATTTAAATAATTTCAGTGTCCTAAAATAATTACCTAGGATCCTTGAATTTTTGAGTCTTTATTTGAAAAATCTTAAAAATCAGGATTTAATAAGAAAATAAATGTACATGGGCTCTGGAAAAACTAAAATTTATATTTAAGATCTAATTTTGGATTTCCATCACTGGAAAGAAGCTCTGAACACCAGCTTTCCTCTTGATGAAGAAGTAAACCAGCAAGAAACTGGGGCTGGAGGAAAGAGAGAAGAGGAGGAATTATGTTGGATGGCAAAGAAACAGGGAAAACTTTATAGTCACTTCCTTATATCATACTTATCACCATAGTGTGTGCATATGCTTTCATTAAACTTCTCAGGTGCAACACCTCAGGAATGGCAAGGGCCAGAACGGGACATGTGGTACATTTTTGTATTTCCCTGTGCTCTGTGGACTACACAACCTCCTGTGTGTACTGCAGCAGCAATTTTTTTCCTGTGGTCAAAAGTGACAGCTACTACCTTTCTAACCACAGCAGGCTCCAGAAGAAAAATTAGTCTGAGACAGAGTTTGCAGGATAAAATCGTTCCCTGGGCTGGCTGAGACAAAAATGTCAGGCTCAGAAGCATTTTGTGGACTGAGTTTGACCCACGGAGCACCAGCTGGACCAGACCAAGCAATGCAAGTAATGGCTTTTGGGGACATAACTGTTATGTCATTCTCTCTATAGGAGAAGAAATGCTTGGCTTGTAAAGATTTCTTTTAAATGGTTTGGGTTAGTTCAGAAATCTGTTCTTTCTTCTACAGGAACCAGGATCGCGTACCTCAGAAAGCAAGATAGGACGAATGAACAGTACTATCTCTTCAGAACAATCTAGGAATTGAGGATTTCCCAACACAGAAACAGTTATCTCATATGATCTTGTACAAAAACTTGTCCAGTAGTAGCCTCCTAAAACTCCTCAATCTGAGTTATGTTGGAGGTGATAGGGGTAAAATTTGTCCCTGTTCATTCTCTCCTTCTTCTTCATAATTGTATAAATCTTTAAAGTACTTCCTCTGTTGTGCTTCTTTTTTTTTTTTTTTAAGTCCAGTCTGTAGAATACCGGTCTAGTTAATTGCTTTTTGAAAGAGTCCATTCCTCACTGCAGCTGATTGTTACTAACTCCCTGTGACTTTGCAGAACAGGAGAAGGTTTTGGCAAGTAAGAGAACAGAAGATGAGTTTATAACTGTCAGAAGTGTCGGAACTGCACATAATATCCATGTGCTTCATGTCATTATAGAGTGGAATAATGAATCTTTGTGTTTTGTTCTTTCTTCTACCTCTACCAAATCCTATAGTTTCCTTCTTTTCAGCTGCTTCTTGGCTGGTGTTTTCATTAAGCTGTTATGTCTCCAGAATTATTAGATCAGCTCACAGCTCATCACTATGTATGCAAAGTCAGAAGTGTGTGTCACTTCGTATTTATTAGGACTGCAATTCACTTTGTTAGTGGTATTAAACTTTACTCAGTGTTGTGATATTCTTCCACATATTTTTGTGGCTTCCTTTAGTACAGTGCATCATAATTGGTACCTTATAATCAAGAAATTTTGTCACCTCATTAATCCAACCTGTGTAAATACATGAAAGAATACAGAACCCAGCATGGGACCCTGCAGGGCTCCACTGGTGACCTACTTCCATTCAGAAAAATGAGCAGCCATTTCTGTTTCTTTCCTAGCTTTTAACCATTTTTCCGTAAGAAGATCTCCCTTCTCATTTCACAGCACCATGGTTTCTTTAGGACCTTTTGGAGAACACTCTTTGGAAATCAAATAGATTATGTTAACAGATCTCTGTCTATTGTTACTTCTTCAAAGAATTCCAGTAGATTTGTGAGTCTGTAGAGGAGACTCTTCTCCAGTACGTGTTGTAGGTACTTAGATCATCATCTGCCACAAAGACATAGAATTTTCCAACTAACCAGGAATGGCAAAGAACATTTCTCATTGCTTTGACTGTGTGAGACTGAAGATCAATGGGAAATCAAAGGGTATTTCCATGGTACAGGCTGAACTGATTAACTGTGGGTGTAAATCAGAGAATCCTTTTGTGTTTACAAACCCTCTTCAATAGTTTTCTCTATCCTGCAGCACCACTTCTTTTTTAGTTGAGGTTAACAAGCTGTTTTTCATGCATTAGCTGATTCCATTCAAGCACTGAAATATCCTGGCAGTAATAGTGTGTGGTGTTTGCACTAAGTAGTATGTACTTTAACTGCTGTTTATATTGCTGATGTGATAGACATATGATAGATGCTTATGCAGCAGCACCTGAGAAGGATCTAGGGCCATAAAAGCAATATTTTTTTTCCACTGTGTTTCCATAGTTCACCTGATGGTAGAACCGAACAATAAGGTAACTCTAAGTACCTCCTGCATTAAATTCAGTGTAGTGTTGTCTGCCTGTGAGTGTTGAAAATTCTCTCAACTTCCTTTCTAAGATCCTCCAGGCAAGTTGTGCTATGGTGGAGGTTTGCTGTGACATACAATGGGTTTAAAACCTAGTCAAGCAGTCCTAGTAATTTTGGGGGTTAGTTTGGGTTTGCTTGGTGGTTTAGTTTTTTGGGGGTTATTTTTGGTGGTGGTGTGGTGGTGTTTGGTTGGATTTCTTTTTGGTTGTTTGGGTTTTGGTTTTGTTTGGCTGGTTGGTTTTTGTGTGTGTAGGGTTTTTTTGGTTTTTGTTTTTTGTTTGTGTGTTGTTTTGGGGTTTTTTTTTTGGGGGGGGGTGTCCGTGTGTTTTGTTTTGTTGCATGTGTGTGTGTTTTGTTGTTTGTCATTGTTTTTTCTAGAACCACAGATACCATAATTTTAGAGATCGGACACTGCAGAAACAGTACCCTGGCACTTGTATGTGTTCCACTCCAGATTACTGTGTGGAAATCACCTCCCCTTATGGAAGTCAGTCAGACCAGTTTCCAGATTTGTTTTGTTTAAAGACTGTTGAAAGGGACTGGGGGGAAAGGTAGAGTATTTAAGCTGTAACATGTTATGCATATGTATGCATTCCTACTTAAGGTCTGGATTTTCTTTTAGCTGCCACAGAGTGCTTTTTTCGATTACTTTGCTATTGAAGTTAATTTTATCAGAGAAACCAGTAAACATTTGTTGCCAGATAGTGAGGTCGTAAAAGTAGCACCGAGGGTAATATATGTCAATAAAGATTTTAAAATGTTTATATAACTTGCAAGCTTTTTTGACTCACATTGATCTGAAGAGCTAGTAGTGTATCTATTATAGGACTGTAATCAATGTAGAGTGTACAGTGAATTAAGTTGTAGAGAATGATTTCTTCCTGAAAGATGTAGTGGCAAAATTGATGGTTTAGTGTTAAAAGGTGCTAGATTTTCTTCTATTCCTTCAAATGCAGCTTAAGAAAAACAAAACAAAACAAAAAAACAAAAAAACCCCACCCATGACAGTTTCTAATGGCAGTTATGGAGCTTTAAATTAGGATGTACTAAACATGCTATCTTCTTCCTGTAGTGAGATCTGTCTGTCCCAGACACAGTCATGGAACAGGGCGAAGTACTTTCCTAAGGAAAATGGCCTGGGAATTCAAGGCATGTATTCAATGTTCCATATACTGTCAAGAGCAAAATAGATGAAAGGTCTGAGAAGCAAATTGTAACAAGGGCTTTGAAAGTGTTCAGCAGGAAAAAGTGATGACTTACATTGTGAGGCTGTAGTCTCATTCCTTTGGCTCAATTGAAGTGATGTTGCCCTTTGATTAGCTTGGAGCAATTTATCTGTAACTTTGCTTGTTCTGTTTTGGACTTTTTTCTCACCCTCTCCTTTCCTGTTTTTGTCTTGGGTTACTCAGTCCTTCGCTTACTTTGCTTAATTTTTGTCCTTCCTTTACTGTAAAACGTGAAATTATTTCTTGTCTGAAACTCTGAGTAAAAAATGGAACAATGAGATATATTTAAAATTCAAGCAAGAATTAAGGGTCTCTAAATAATACAAAGATTTTAACCTCTTAAATTTGTCTTGAAATCCATCCTGAGAACACTGATTGCAATGTATCTTACATTATATTAGATGCTGCTGAATATTCATTGTGGTTTGTTTTTGAAATGCTTTTCTACTTCTCCATTTAAATACAAGAAAAAAAAATATTCCATTCCATACGAGGCTTGAGTGTTGTAAAGCCTTGCTTAAACCATGCGTATCTGCTATCATTTATATGTATTCAATGGCACTTGAGTCTTACTTTCAGGGAAATGCCAATATATGACATAATATTCAACTATTAATTTTTCTTGAGACAAACTGTCAGTGTTTTTGTTGCTTTGAGGGGACGTGTCTAGATGTTTGAGTTGTTTTTTGTTTAATGGGGCCACCAGGTGGAGTCTGAGCATTGGTTGCAGGTAACTGATGGAAGTGGTTTTCACAGGGTGCTTCCAGCATGCAGTGCTGGTTCTCCTGCAGCCTCTAAGACTAGGAAGTGTTGTTTAACTGAGACCTGCTGTTTGAAAAGATAGAAAGACCAAAGTGGTCCTACTGCTGTTATTAATTGGCAGCTTTTACAAAGCTTCATACAGTAAATTACTGATTGAAAAAGTTGTTAATTGTGTTTGTTGTGATTTGCAAATCTGCTCTTACTTATATCTGTAGGAATGTCCCCTGAAGTATACATACGGTGCAGCAAGAAAAACTTAATTGTATTTATTTGCTATTAGAGGATTTAAAAACTAGAGGATGACTGACTGAATTTGAGACTCCTCTCTCTCTTTTTTTTTTTTTTCTCTCTTCTTTTTAAAATCTTGGCTACTACTTTAATCCTGAAGTTATCTCAGACCTTTTGACAGCAGACAACATATCAATTTCACATAGGATGGAAAACTATACTCCAATTTTTGTGTGGCTGTGTGGAACTGCCAGAGCTGTTAGCCAGTACAATAAACTGGTCTGTATATATGTTTTCCAGAAACACATTTATTAATACACTTTATTCTGTAAGATCACACTTGTCATTGTAACTAATACTGTTCAGGTGAAGAATAATTTGAAAACTGGAAGTAACATTGAAGAGTCTTAGATGGGGTCATAGCTATCCGTATGAGACAGCAGGCTTAAATCTTAACCATGTTATAAAGTGGCTTTCAGTAGTAGGAACATGTTGTGAACAAGCTTGCATGTTTTTGTGTTTGTACTTTTTAAAGCTGGTGCTACCTTTTGCTGCTTCTGCTTCATAGATTGTGACTTCCTTTTTTTATTTTAATAGCATTAATGAAACACACGCACAAAGGGTTGCTTAACATTTTCCAGTAACAGAAAATGTTTCTAAACAAAACCAGACTTACGTAAATGTTTAATATGTTTAAAATACTTACTGCACAAGTTAAAAATTAGTCTCTAAATTCAATTGCTTTGTTTCTGCAGTAGTTGTGTTGGCCATGGTATTGCTGTATTAGAGTATTATAAAGGTCCTTCTCCTTTCTAAACTCAAATCAAATTTATATTTTCCAGAAACAGCAAGTAATCAGATTGTAGATTTGATGGTGAAATAAATTATCTGGCATTCCAGAAAAAATAGCAATGATTGCAGTCTGTAACTCAGAAGCTTTGTTTTCTTCTTAAAAATCCACTTTTAGAAGCAGCTACTAGGCTTTTAAGTTGCCATTCAACTTACACTGCTTTTGGTAGAAATGACCATTCTTACTGCTTCTAGGATTGACAGACATAATTTGTGAAAACAGCTGCTTCTATAATACTCTGTCGTAGCTGAAAGTCCAAACCAAACTTTCTGTGTCTTTCCTCCTGAACTTCTCGTAGATGGATGAAGTAGCGCACGAAAGCATAGTATATTTCTATGTGCACTGTATGTCATTCCACTGCTATAATTAGATGCCATAGGCCTCATCCAAGAAACAGGCCAGTGCAGGTTGCCAGCAGAGGCCAGTTAGATAGTCATAGTAACAATGCAATGCAAATAAAGGTGCTTTAATATTGAGGGACCAGATACAGGGACCAGAAGGGACAATTGGGGTGATCAAGTCTAGTCTTGTGCTATGTTAGATAACCAAGTAATATAATCCATTTTATAACCTGGTCAAGCTCCATGTTATAAATAGAGGTGTTTTCACTTCCTGGTGCTCACTCGGCAACTGTTTTGGAATCTGACTGCCCTCATGGTTACAAACTTATCTTAAAATTCTAGCTTCCAAGTATTTTATTCAACTTCTTTCATATGTTATTATTGTGTTTTAGCATCTATAGCTCTTTTCATTTGGGGTCATTTAAATTGTATGCTTGTTGACAGCAATTATATTGATACTTTTTTACTAGACTAAATACATGTGCTTCATATGTGTTTCTGGCAGTAGTGCGGGCTTAGGTGGCTATTGACACTTTTGATACTGCATTTTTGCCAGTACAACTGTTTTGAAGTTACACATCAAGCAGATGATGGAGCTCATAAGCTGAAAAAAAAAAAAAACCACCAAAAAAAACCCCAAAAAACCCCACCACAACTGTCCCCTTTGCATTTTATTAGTCCGCTTCATTTTTCACCTGCATGCTGCCCTGACTCTTTCCAAGGTATGACCCTACCAACAGTTATTCTGCTGTTATTGATGGAGCAGTATACAGGAGCAGAAATGAGTATGAGAGAGAGGAAAAGGAAAGGAGAAGAATATCTTGAGGCAATACTGCTGCTGGATGTAAACCTTATCCTTAACCAAGGCTTGTTTAGATACGTTTACCATTTTACACTGCGCCACAGAAAATTGAGTGTATTGCTTGAAGCAGTTTGAACTAGTCAGTTCAGGCACTACAATGAGCCTACTCATGGCCACATGGAATGATTGCAGTATACACTTAACATTATTTACAGACCTGCATTGTTTATCCTTCTGTCTAATTTAAACTGAATCAGCTTCTGATTGCTCAGTCCAAGCAACAGTTGGTTCTTCTATAATGTTGCTGCTATTTACCAAAAGCAAACCTAAAATAATAATTGCATCATGTTTGTTTAGTTGCTATTTGAAGAAAGCTGTTTGCTGTTGCATGTGGTTCTAACCATTATTAATTTAATGTATTTTCCAGTTTATACCTGGAAAGTTAAAGTTTCCCTCAGTGATACAGTTTACTGTAGTGTTTTCTGTCTAATAACATGGCAAGTGTAGTTGCAGAGCGTTTTTGAGACAGTCACACTATTTCAACTATACTCCTCTTCGTTGTTTCTTTGAAGTCTGTTTAATCCTTAATTTTAGCATGGTTTCTTTGTTTCTTAAACAGCTAAGATAAAGTTAGTAAGTTATCAATTTTATTGTGGCGTGATACATGGAGTTTGGGGAATTTGTTTATATTTTTATGTAGACAAAAAATATTAATTACTAAGCCATGGAAGAAATGGCCAAGAAATCACCTATGTGTATACTTGCACATTATTTTTTATCAATCTGTCCATTACATTGTCCCTAAGTACAATCTGATTGACTGGTAGCAAGTTAACAACACATGTCTAAATGGTTACTTGAAGAGTTGGGTGTAGTGATTTTTTTAATGTGAAATGTTATGTTACAGTTTTTGAAGGCCCACCTTCATTTGGTCGGTTAGGAACACAAGTTTTCTGAGTTTGTACTGCCTGTGTTAATCTACATAAATTACTACTTCCTTGTATCAGCAGCAGGGGGCAAGGTATGAGCATTTCAAAACTAGGCAGTTCTCTCTTTTCGTGTCTCTAACAGACAACTACCTGCTGGTGTTTATCGCAATCACTTATGCACCTGTCAAATTTGTGTGTATATTCTTCAGTGCAACTTGCCAATGTACTAAGAAAATCAGGTGGCATCTTTTATTTTGGTATTTAAAAGTAGTGTTCTGCAGTAATCAGGGACCTTGCTTTCAAGTTCGTGAAGTAAGGCCAACTTTAATTATTAAACTGTTTAGACAGGCTGAAATTAATGTAATATCTTGGTGCTGTGACTATTTTAGTGTTTTTTTTTCTAACAATATGTAGTTGGTCAGTGACAGGTCTGTGTTTTCTATGTGTCTAGGTGAAAAAAATGAATGACAGAAAGCTGTATGCTCTCTTTGAAAGGAATATCTGCTTCACATCCTGCACTTCAGCATACCTGTCAGCTTTTATGTTGTTCAGGCTGTTTTCCTTTTATTCTATTTTACTTTTATTTTGACCTTAATTTGGCATATTTCATATTCTTTCTGATATTCTTCAGGCAAAGCACAGGGAGTGGAGGGGAACGGGTAGAGTTCAGGACCTTGAACCTACTTTTTGAGTATGTTCCCTTCCAGCTCCCATGAGGTTGTACCAGAGATGCACTAGTAATGTGTGAAAAACTGGACACAGGGCAGTCTAGGACACAGGGAAGCTGTTCATGATACAATGAAGTACTATTTAATGGATTGTAGACTCAAGGTAGAATTCAGTGGTTTGGGGGGATAAGAACTAATGCATTCTGAGAATGCTAATACTTAAGCTTTTGCTTTCATGAAAGCAGCTTCATTTATCGTAAAATTCTAAATTAAATTCAAAATTTTAGTAGTGCAGTGGAGAAGCTGCTAAGGCATTAATGTCAGAACTAAATTGGTATCAGAGGGATAGAAGAGACGTAGAAGGAATATTCTTTATTCAGGCTTCATTTTCAAAGTTAAATCATCAATATACTGGACATAGATATTTCTGTATGCCAGTAGAAGGGAAAAGTAAACATCTTGGCTGCATTGGTATGGGAGGATTTGAAGAAACTGTGGTAACAAGAAAAAAAAATCTTGACATAAAGTGTAGATAGAAGTGTATTTTTTTTTTGTCTTGCATGAAAGTAATTTTGGCTATGCTATTTCTAGAGAATTTATCTTTTAGATGAGTGAAGTGAGTCTCTTAAAAAAAGTCTTGCCTTTAAACAGGAGCCCTGCATGCAGCTCTTTTCAGATTACTGGCATTTCACTCTTCTGCATTGTTTTTCCTTCAGGCTAAAATTGCCTATCCTTTTATGCATGCTTGCTGCATTGTATGCCAAAACCTATCTGAGCACTTACACGCATACTGGACTGGTTTTGCAATAAAATTAGTACAAGTGCAATGGCTAGCATTAAGAGGAAAAAGTATTTAATGTTGTCACCATTTGATTGCATGGCAACAATAAACTGTGACAGATGCTTAGTTAACCTACTTCCCTTTCTCCCCTCCTTAGTGCCCCCCACAAGGAAAGGCAATAGGAGGGCAAAGAGAGAGTGTGGAAAAAGTTAAAAATGTTTTACTAGTGCTACTAATAAAATAGAGAAAATAACACAAAATGTACAAAACCAATCTTGAATTCCCCTTCAAAGTTCAGCACTGCTCCAGTAGCTGCAAGGCAGGCACGTGGAAGTCCTGGGTTGGACTCTGCAGCAGACCGGAACTGGGTTCAAGGATGCAGGGTCTGTCACTAGGCCTCAGGTTGCAGGGACAGCAGACAGGGTCCTCCCCAGATGCTGGCCATAGTCGGAGAGAACGAGACCCTTGTGATCTCTCATTTTACGTGAAGTATCACATGGATGGGATGGAATACTTAGTTGGTCAGTTTTAGTCACCTATTCAGTTCGCCCCTCCTTGCTTACGGGACGTGCATTGCTATGTCTGCCAAAACATGTATCTGACTTCAGAGAAGTGCAGTTACTTAGAAGAACTTAGCTGAAAGGAAAAATTCACTGAAAGGGAAACTGGTCTTATTTTTAACAAAACCAGGACAAATGTAAAATAGTGTTAAGTAAACATCCCATTTACTAGCAAGGTCTCTGTGTGTGTTCTTGTATTTCTTTAGTTATTGTTAAAAATGTTACATTTTGTTATGGTAATAATGACAAATTATTTTTTTTGTTTTAAATTATGCAACTGAAATAAGGAGCCACATAGTAAGTCTCTGCCAGCCAGAGATCCTCCTATGATGCTCCTGTGATTCTCTGATGATACTGAACAGCATAGCAAGTTTTACTTTTCTGCTAGCTAAAGCCGAAATATAGTTATTTTCTGTAATCAGGATTAATAGTACATAAACTACAGAAAACTTATGTACCTCTTCTGGCAATAGAGTGAAACTGCTTGTTTAATATCCGTAACAATTAAAGGAATATATTTGCAAGTGAGTAACAACTAGAAGTTTTCTTCCCATGGACAATTATGTGGCAGACATCTCACATAAAGATAAAATTATTTGTTGTAATGAACATGACCAAATGACTTTTTAAAATGTCTTGGTTTGTGCATCTTTGCAGTTCTTGTTATTCATAATCTACAAAACACTATTTGGGTTTTTTTCATTATTTATAAAATTTAAATGCTGCCTGTTTTTGTAGAGTTTTATTAACTGTAATTCTGGTTTTCTTAGAAGATTGAATAGTAACTTGATCTATCTGGTTTTATCAATACCTAAGTTTATCACCCTGTCTCGACTTAATCATCATTTAGATGGAAAATGTAGAAGACAGACTTCTGATTTATTTAAAATTAGACTAAGTTGATAAGGGTAATGGCAGTGTATACTCCTGCTGGACAGGCTATGGCTCTGAAGAGTACTTTGCTCTTGCTTTGAAAAATATTCTGTAATTATTAAAGATCTGTTGCCTTTTTTTTTGATGTTTACTACAAACTACCTTTTGAAGTAGAATCTTGCTGTGCAAAGATCATTTTTATACTTTCAGGTCCCTTGGGCCGCGGCTTGTGTTGAGAATGACATTAGGAGCAGAAATTACTAGCCAGCTCAAGGCTTCTTCATACATAGCATCCGGCCGAAACCTTTTGAGATGGGACCTGTCACCAGAGCAAATTAGAACAAGAACAGAAGATCTAATCCGGAAAACAAAGCATGTATATGACACTGTTGGGATGCTTGATACTGGAGAAGTAACACATGAAAATACTGTACGGGCCTTGGCAGATATAGAAGTGGAATATGCAGGTTAGTGTATTTTTTCTGTGACTTCCCATAGGGCATTCCATCTGCACATAAAGAAACACTGAGAAAAGATAATTGTTGCTTGGAATTCTGATCCATGCTGTTCTTGTGTAAAATGTGTAGAGGCTTCTCAAGGGTCCTCTGGTCATAAACATCTTTCAGGACCTCTCAGCTATATGTCTCATGATCAGCTACAAAGTTCTGCTGCTTTATTTTAGAGTCGAAAGTAAGTATTAGCAAAACTCTGCTGTTGATCTCTTTGGCACATCTGGAGAAATGCACTGGTCACATGTTTTCTTTTGGGGCATGGATCTCCACCCAGTTAACATTTTATTTTCCAACCGTGTACAACCACTAGGGGACAATGTGCAACAGTGTAGACTATAGCATCTGTGGTAAGCACAGCACCTTCAAACCTGATAGGCAGTGCTTTTTTTTTTTTTTTCAGACACTGCAGAATCTGAGACAAGCAAGTCAAATGCAATAATGGAAAGGCTGATAAGCTCCTAGTGGAGAAAATGTGATGGTTGAGAATGTGGGGAATTTTTGAATGCTTTTTTAAAAAAAGACTGCTTTCCTTGCTTGCTTTCATGTTATGGCCTGCAAGGCCTTGGAGAATCCAGGGAGAGGCCATGCGGCCAGATCTAGGTTGTTCTGAATGAATTACCGTGACATGCCAATACATGGATGGAGTTTAATTGTCAAACACAGGTCATTCAGTTAATTTGTTAATAATTGACAGTCGGAGGAGATGGTGAAAATTAAAATGTGTCTTGGGTAGCTTTATTTTGAAAAACCTATCACATGGTGGTTGCATGACTCTTAAAAAGTAGTCAGTGTAATAGAATATTAAGTTCTCTTAAATGCTCTAAAAAATCTGCAGTAGCAACAGAGGTACTGAGGACAGCCACCTTCGCTTGGAGCAAAATTTTCACCTACGATAAAAGAGCAGCCTGCAGCTCAGATTATTGTGTTGTAATATTAGTCTGGCTTTTACATTACTTAGAATTACAGTTTAGGTACACACAGTGAATTGACTGGAATTGATGCTGACAGAAAGACTGAGTAATCTTCATCCAAACAGCTTCCTGTCAGGTTCAGTTTTAATTGTGCTGATGTATTTTATATAATTATTGTAAGCCTTTTCACCAATGTATAAAACTCTCTGCTTTAAATTAAATTAGAAGTAAAATCTATGTTTGATTCAGAAAATAGTGGCCATCAGCTTCTCAGCAATAGCCACTAAGACTTCCATCTTCCAAAATGTACTTTTTATTCTCTACATGCTTTTGCAGTTGTGGCTTATATTTAAGCTTTTTAATGCTAATCTTTGAAGCTGTATGTGAAATTAGGATCACTTACCTGTGAATCAGTCCATGGCATATGGATGTATTACGACAGCAAGACTTCCATTAGAACCTTTGATTTTTGAGTCCCATGTGTCCCTTTCACATATACTTGAAAGACCTACCTCAATAACTGGAACTTAGTGCCTGAAAAGCTATGGATGGCTTGGAAGCTGTTAAGACTTACTTCATTATTTTGAAACATCTTGGCATGAGGACAGGAGATATAGGATGGGAAAGTTTCCTATCGGCTTCAAGAAGTACCATATGCCCCTGTATACATTCCAAAGAAGGGCTGACAGTATCTCATGGTTTGATAAAACAGCTGCAGATTGCATAAAATTACAGAGCTTTAAATCATCCTAAAATGTTGTTACTCTAACATGTGCTTTTGGGGAGGTGGAAGGGCATGAAATTATAATTGGTTTTGAATTAAGTTAATTCATTTCTATTTTAACACTTCTATTCAGTGTTGTTATAAGATGCAATATTTCTTTAATAAGCAAGGATTTACTTAATCTCAGTAATGTATTCTAAAAAAGTAGTATTACTCAGCTTCTGATCTCTAGAAGTTCAAATGCATAGCATCTTCTGCGTTTGCTTTATTGTTTCTTTTTAAACACAGAAGAGAAGATGGGGATACATTGTTTACATAACAATGTAAAAATATCTTCAGGACAGATGGGCCTGTTTGAAAGATTCAGAGCTTTTTACCTCAAATGCTAACATGGGAGCATATGTGTCAGCTATGAGGCAATGTCAGTCTTCACTTATAGATGTTTCATCTTTCAAAAACCATGTATCGTATTCATACATCTTTCAGTTGACTTTGTAGAAATAAGAAGGTAAGATAATTAGGCTTGGGTAATAGATAGTTTCTGTAAAACAGTTGTTAAAATGGTGTGCAGTTTTGTCCTTTCACCTATTGAGTTTTACATTATCTTTAGTCACTTTATTTGCTTCAAACCTGATCTGAAGTGTCAGATTGCTTTAGGTACTTGTTTCTTATGTCTTCTATAAATATCAGAAGGGGGGAAGTTCCTTATCCTTAAAGCATTTATAACCTTCTGTCTAAGTGTTCATTGTCTTTTATTTAAACAGTGGAAAGAAGCATGTTGGATTTTCCCCAGCATGTCTCACCTGACAAAGAGGTACGCTTAGCAAGTACAGAAGCTGACAAAAAGCTTTCTAATTTTGATGTGGAGATGAGCATGAGAGAAGATGTGTTTCAGAAGATTGTTTATTTGCAGGTAAATCACAATGGTATCTGCATAACTTGTGGAAATGCAAATAAAATTCCAGCAGTGAAAAACTTTTTTCTAAAATTAGCATCTGCAGAACTTTTCAAGATCCCCATCACTGTGCGTGTTTCCATGTGTCTGTACCAGTCAAATCTTTCCAGTGGGACACAACTATACAAGAAGGCTGTGGCTCCACAGAAACTTAAACCAATGTAACTTGGTGTTTCTGCTCTTTTGTGTCTAGATGTGTGTATCCTTCTCTCTCCATTGCAATGGCTTTGGCTGTTGTCTAATCATTCTGTCAGTTTAAATGAGCCAGTAAAACATTTTTATTACATCAAGTTTTTTATGGCCTCGCTGAGGATTTAATAGCTTAGGTATATTAATTCAGTTTCATGGTCCTGCACAAGGGCTGAGTTAAAATGTAGTGGGGAGAGTAAGGGCCCTCACATTCCCATGGTATTTATAATACAGTCAGTCCACTAAAAGATGGGTAAGTGCGCTTGATCTCAATTACTCCTGAATGTTTTTCCTCACTTTAATGAGGACCAAACTTTTCTAAGTTAACAACTGTTTAGTGTTGATGGTGGAAAATGGGTGAGGTTCTTGTATTTAATTTAAAAACAACAACAAACTAAAATGAAAATAATCCAGTCTCTTTCTTTTCCCGACACATTAGGGGAAAAAATTCCTGCATAAATGTATGTCATTGAATGTGCTCCAGATCATTTTCTTTAGGAAAGTTTTACTTTCAGGTCTGAAACTTGGAACAAAGGTGAATTTGGTAGTGAAACCATAATTTTAGATTTTAATACTCCTAACATCTGCACATGCTGGCTAGCGGAGGCATGCTTAAGAATGTTGCTAATCTTCTCCACCCACATGCCCTCAGGAAACTCAGCCTGATGTAAACAGCTGCTGCAATTTTTGTTCATGATACTCTAAGTAGATTTTCTTTCTTACTCTGCCTGAAGATTTCTTCATGGAATAAGGTACCATCATTGTCCAAAACAAGTATGGAATGGTATATAGTATCATCAACTATGCCTATTCTAAAATTCCTGGGAGGTTCAAAAATTTTATGTGTGTAGTATATTCTAAATTAGCACTTCTGTTGTGGAAATTGTTCATCTAAGAAGCATAGGACAATGTCCTGGCCAAACTGAGGTTCAGGGATGACCACAGAGCACCCTTGGTTCCTGTGCCAGTGAGGGTTTATACACTTGCTTATCCTTGAAGACCTGACAGGTCTTTCTGAATGTGTGTCATCCTTATCTTAAGCATATCTGTAACGCAAATAAACTTCACAAAGGCTAATATTAAGACTAGAAGCTATGTAACATTGATTTATTTGAAGTGTATGGAGAGATGTATAGTCATCAAGTGCTGGATGAAGAGCACTAATTTAGTTTTCTCCTCCTTTCCTGGAAAAAAAGATTCTCCTAGTTTTGGAAAAAGGCAGTTGTTTGGCTTTTCACAATCCTCTGTCCTTAACTATTACTGTAATAAAAGCAGTATCTTTTTATAGAGATTAGAGTACTCTGTTCTTTTTCTCAGCCTATTTTTGAGCCATGCCAGCACAGATAGCACAGTATAAATGTTAATGTAGTGACAGTATCTGTATTTTTCACCTCTATCATTTTGGAGTCATGCCTTTTCTGTTACACTAGTCTTAAGTCAGAAAAAAAAACTGGTATTGTCTTAGTTGATGAGGACTGGGTTGGGGAGCAGTTAAGCAACCTGGACATCCATAAATCCATGGGTCCAGATGGGATGCACCCACGGGTGCTGAGGGAGCTGCCTGAAGTCACTGCTGGACCACTCTCCATCATCTTTGCCAAGTCTTGGGAAATGGGAGAGGTGCCTGAGGAGTAGAGGAAAGCGAATGTCACTCCAGTCTTCAAAAAGGGCAAGAAGGAGGACCCAGATAACTATAGACCAGTCAGCTTCACCTCCATCCCTGGAAAGGTGATGGAACACCTTATCCTTGGTGCCATCTCAAGGCATATCAAGGGTAAGAGGGTCATTAGAGGCAGTCAACGTGGCTTCACCAAGGGAAAGTCGTGCTTGACCAACTTATAGCCTTTTATGAAGACATAACGAGGTGGATAGATGATGGCAAAGCAGTGGATGTGGTCTACCTTGACTTCAGTAAAGCATTTGACACAGTC
>VWYH01000305.1:48545-95407 GCA_013399365.1 Pampusana beccarii
CTTAAATTTGAGAAGAAACTTCTTCTCAGTGAGGGTGACGGAACACTGGAACAGGCTGCCCAGGGAGGTTGTGGAGTCTCCTTCTCTGGAGACATTCAAAACCCGCCTGGATGCCTTCCTGTGTAACCTCATCTAGGTGTTCTTGCTCCGGCAGGGGGATTGGACTAGATGATCTTTTGAGGTCCCTTCCAATCCCTAACATTCTGTGATTCTGTGGTTGTGGGTTTTCCAGTGGAAAAACATTATGTGAAAATTCTGATTGTTACAAATATTTTTGTACTCAATATCACAGCATTAACACTTCTAGATGTAGTGTTTGTTAGCATAAAGTCTTCATGAAGCTGCAGAATTTCAGAGACTATTCTTTGCCAGAAGCTGAGCAGGAAGCCTGAGTGTTGCAGGGAGTGGAGTAATAGGATTCTTTTTATCTGTGGGGAATATACTATGTGGATTGCCTTATGCATTTATCACAAATGGGGATGAAGTTGTGAGGTTTTCACTTGGTACGGACAGAGAACATAATTTTCTTCTCTTATTTTCCTCACAAAAGGAGATTTCCACCCCTTATATCCTTTTATCTAAAAATTTAAAAAAAAAGGGGGGGGGGAGAGGGCGTTGACAGCTGAGTGTTGAAAAAAACCATACCTGTGGTGGTGGTGGAGGGTACAACATACAATAACATGGCTCAATAATCATTGGCTCTAGCTGTGTGGTGAGCTATAGTAGTTAGATCACCCTTTCATGAGTGTATGTATTCTTTTAAAAATTACCTGTAAACAGCTAATATTAAAAAGAAAAAATATTCCTCATTCATCATATGACAGTATTGGTAACCTTACGTTAAATCTGACTATTGCTTTAGAAAAGTTACTTTATTGCAAAATGATTGTTGTAATTTTTTTCACTGGTCTTAAAAATCCTTGCGTGTAGACTATTGGTACATTGCGTAAGGGTTCCGGGCACAATTATACTAATGCTTAGCAGTCCTGCTGTAGCATAATGCTGCTGGGACTTGTGACTCTTTGCAGAAGAAAAGCAAAGCTAAACAATTCTAAGATATTTAGGGGTTCTAAAAACCAATCTCCTGATTTTTATTTTTCTTTTATCATAGATGCAGGGCACTGGCACTGGTGGGAGTAGACATTGTTTATGTTTTTATGTGGATCATTTTAAAATTGCAGTTGTTTCAGAGTTTTTATTAGTTATTTTGTCTTCTAATGTTACTAGCTTCCTGTCTCTTTTCTGTTAAAGGAAGACAGGTAATTTGCACTGGCAGGTCATTAGTTGACAGCTGTACACCGTTGTATAACTCTTTGGTAGAGTTTGCATGTTTCAACATCCTTACTTTTTTGAGGTGCTATTCAAGAATTAGTTGTATGTAGGTAAGCTGACAAGAGGTTTGTTAAGACAAGTCAGAGCTAATTCCCATAGCTTAATATTTGAAGGTGAACTAAAATAGA
This sequence comes from Pampusana beccarii, assembly GCA_013399365.1. NCBI lineage: Eukaryota > Metazoa > Chordata > Aves > Columbiformes > Columbidae > Pampusana > Pampusana beccarii. The sequence continues at coordinate 50,006 of VWYH01000305.1, forward strand.
TTATATCCCTTTTGACAAGGACTGTAAGTTAACACCTTTTTAAAATATTCACTTTTAGATGAAGGAAGATAAAATTAGAATGCATACAGCATTATTTTCAATTTAGGATGAAATGGGAATTTTCTGAATTAAACAGTTATGCTGTAGTCAGTTTGAAGGAAGACCCTCACAGAACCGATCCATGTTCTGCTACAACCAGTGTCTTGTCTCTTAATGTTGATTGCTTTACAAAATGACTGTTCCAAAGCATAACCAGACATAGAAGTAGTATTTTATTTGTTGTCACTGGCTGATTTGTTCTGAAGAGAAGATGTTTATGCTGAAATTTTATGCCATCTGATAACTTTCATTGACACACTTGATACTTTGGGGTTTTTTTTTAAATCCCTCTAAATGTTGAGGTACAGTGTTACCTTATAGCACTGATTTTCTTCAAGGATCTCTAAGAAAGGTATCTGTACAGAAAAAGTGTAAATGGACTGTACTATAAACTAAAAGGGCTTGCTATTACGGCAGCACATAAATATGCTGAGATACTTGGTAAAAGAAAATTACTTTAAAACCATACTTCATCAATATAAGAATACTGTTGTATTAGGTAACTGTTTTTGGAAAGTCCTTCACACTGAAATCTGGAATATTCCTTTTTTACTATGGTGGTTTTCTAAAGAACAACTCTGTTCAGACCCTTCTAATGCTTGGTATGTTTCTGACACCACGTTGTAAATTTAATTATTCTATACTGTCATTTCAGCAATCCTGCAATCTTGAAAATGTGAAGCCTGAAACAAAGCGATATCTAGAGAAATCGGTTCAAGTTGGAAAAAGAAACGGACTCCATCTTCCTAAAGAAGTGCAGAATGTAAATATGGCCTATTAGTTTATAAAGCAAAGATGACAAATTGTTGAAGGGATGAAATTATGGTTATATAGCTGTTCTAAGCATATATTTGAATTTTCTGCTTTTGGATCTGCTTAATTACAGTTAATTAACTGTTCTTAGTTCCAGATCCATCCTTTGAACTTCAGTCACCTGAAGGTTTTTAAGTTAATCTGTTAGACAGTCACAGTACTCAGTGGATAAAGGTGGTATGATACACATTACTTCTCTTTGCCTTCCGGAGTAAAAGAAGCGTATCTGAAAGAGTTTTGTTATGTAATCTGATTACAGAGGATGCTTAAATGATGCCTAGCCAAGAGACTTCTCAGAAATGTTATTTTATAGTTCAAGCTTCAGAAATATGTATGATCGTTACAAAGACACAGCTATTTTAATTTCAATTATTAACACATATTGTGAAATGTGTCCAAGATTTTAGCATTTTGACTAAAATAACTTGCAGTAGCTTAAAGGGAGCATAAGATGCACTGAGAATTTGGGGCCCCTTAAGGGAAGATTTACTCAAGCATCTAAAAGCACTTGGCTCTTCTAAAAATCATGAAATAAAATTGTCAGCATCTCAGATGCTGACATAATTATCTTTAAATTCTGACTGATGTTGTGTGACAATCTTGATTTATGACTCTTGAATAGACTTTACCCTTTGTAGAAAATAATGCACATCCCTCAGTTAGTGGTAACAGTTTCATGTGTATATGCATTGCTTAAGGGCAACTGATGCCTCTAAAGGAATTTTGAAATACTTTATAGGGAGACAATAGCTGAATTACATTTAAACAAAAACTTGACTAATGATACTCTCTGCCAAATTTTATGTTTGTTGTGTATTCTTCTCCTGGTAACTACTGTGTTCGCATGAACTTGACAGTAAGGGGTAGAGACATGCTATGAGATACAGTAGAAAATGTTTCACACAGGTGAATACTGGGATATTAAAAAAAGGTTTCAGAATAGTCTTGTCTTGTGTGCATATTCTCTTCTTTTTGTCATACCTGTACAATTCCGAAGAAGTATTTTTGAATAGGTTGCATGATTCTCATTGATTTTAGTGGATGTTTTTGCACTTAAAGTTGTATTTTAGGCTTTTCAAATAAAAGCAAATAACGGAATGTCAGCACATAATGCTGTTCAGAGAGGGTGTTTATATGTTCAGTCCCCTCTTGAGTTGAGAACACTTTGAAATGTCAGTGCAATAGCCCCCACCCTGGGTTCCTTGGCAACAACGTTGCTCAGGACCAAAAGGAGAAAATTGAGGCTTAGAGAGTATAAAGTATAATGTGTTAGATTTGTTACATATGTGTTACATGTAGCTAGCTCATGGTGTTAACTACAGTGTGTTAATTTATCAATGGTGGCATGTGCTGTCGGCTAGTAGAGAGCCTAGCTGGACAAAGTGAAATACTATTCATGTGGTGGATAGTAATTGACAAACTTGATTTTTGTTTTTCCACTAAGTTCAGTTTATACCCAATACAGGAAATAAAGATGATGAAGAAAAAAATGAGTGAGCTGTGTATAGACTTTAACAAAAACTTGAATGAGGAAAACACATTTCTTATATTTTCTAAGGAAGAACTTGGTGAGTGGTATGCTTGCTCTTTCTTGTTTCTTCAACCTTCCACTTTTACTGCAGTAATCTTTTTTTGGCCCAGTGAATGATGGTTGGATCAAGTGAAATTCTGACTCTTTTCCAGTCTTCTCTATTTCCTTTTTAATCCTTCCCGAAAGTAATTTTAGAATTACCCTTTGCAGGTGTTTATGATTTCTTCATAAATTTGTGCTCCGTGAAGTGTTTGCCTTATGTCAAGTTAGTATATGTTATACTTTTATTTTCTTCATCTAACTGTACTCTTCTCTGCTTATTTTCTCAATTCCCTATCATCAGGCAATCCCCTGTGTATTATTAATATATTAATTGCAATTGTAGGAAAAGCTTTTCTGTCCCGCAGTATATTTTAGCTACTCCAATCGCTTAAACTGATCTAGAGATTTCGTCTGACAGAAAATGTGAGAATTCATTATCTGAAGGTCATGGCATAAAATATGCTTTAATAACACCAGAGGTTTTTTTAGCTCATATTCAGTTTTTATCTCGTAGCCTCTTTTGCTCACAAGTGTTTCCAATTTTTACTGTGCTTGATTGTGATTTGAAGAGGTTTTAGCAAACAGTTGTAAAAAGAGGGGTTAGATTTCTGTGGAGATTTCTGATATCAAATAAGATTGCAGAAAAAAAAAAAAAAAAAAAAAAAAAACAANACAACAACCTCACAAGAAGAAAGGGTGAGTTGGTAATTCTGGTAAAAATTGTTTATTAAATTGTGTTCTGTAGAAGGCCTTCCTGATGACTTTATTAAGAGCTTAGAGAAGACTGAGGAAGAAAAATATAAAATTACTTTAAAGTATCCCCACTATTATCCTGTCATGAAGAAGTGCTGCATTTCAGAAACCAGGAGGAAAATGGAGTTTGCCTTTAACTCGAGATGCAAAGAGGTATGTCGTATATTGACTGTTCTATAGGGTAATGACAGTTGAAAAATAGAGGCAGACATTCAAATGTTAGATTTGAGTTCTATATCTTGTCAAGTACTATGAAGTCAAAACATCTCAGTGTGATCTTTAACAGTTCCTTGCTCCAGTTTATTCTGACGTCTAAAGACGTTCAAAGTTGAAGATCTACCTTTGTGTGTGTACATATCTTAAGGTTTCAGTGGTGCTGTTAATAGAAGTAGGATTTTGATCTTTGTCAAATTTCCCTATAATGTTCTTCAGTAAGCTCTCTTCAGAGCTTACTGGCTCTTTTCTCCCAGAGAAGAACACCTGATTGTAGCTTCTGCATTACTTTGGGATTCTTCAGAATGAGAGGAGTGATTTAAGTGCACATTTTAATTATGAAATGTGTGTGATTAAGTGTGGAATTAATGCATTGCATATTGATAAGAATTTTAATTAGGTGTTAAAAACACGTAATTTTTCTAAAAGATTCATTTAATTATGTTAAAAATAGGTGGAAAAATGCCTTATTAAAAGAAGAAATAGTTTCACAAGTAAGTTGTTTGATACTGATGAGATCAGGCACCTAGACAGGTACAAAAAATAATGAAAAGGATAGAATAAGTGTCATTCAGGCAGCTGCACCAAGCATTCATTAGAGAACAATGGCAGAGTTGAGCTTTTGTACTTGAAGTGCCGAGAAATGTGAAGAGTACAATATAAGATAAAGCAGCACCAAGAACTGAACACTACAAGTCAGCAGAGTTAAAGGGATTTCCTGTTAAAACTCTGAGACAAACTTTGAACCTCGTCCCTGAGAAATCTCACTTTTTAAGAACTGGAGGTAAACACAGTTCAATTTTCAGCTTCTCAAGGATCCTCCACCAAATTTAAATTTAGGTCAAGGCCTGGGGATTTTATGCTTCAGATCTCTTTCTCTGACCGCTGTTGTTAGAGCAGCAAAAAGAGGGAAATTTGCACACAAGCATTGAATATTGGCACAATAGCTTTGCAGTTTGTCTTCACCACTAACGAGCAATTAAGCCTGCTGTCAGCCATCTCCCTGTTATCTTTCGCACTAAAATGATTGACTGTTGGAAAGAATTTATTTCCTTTATCAGAGATTTGTTATTATCCTAAAATGAAATGGTATATCTTTTGATTAATTAAAACAGATAAATTTTAATAGGGAGAGTGGTGACTTAGATTAGAAAACTAGCTACCTGCAACCACATGCTGTGACAAAAACTATTAGAAGAATCTAGGTAAACTTATATTGCTCTATATCGTAGCATTTAATTTTAAATGTTTGCTCTTTCTTATGATTACAGATATTATTCAGATAATTGTTACAGTAACATGCAGTGTCTGGTTTCACTTTACGAATTTGCCTGTCTTCTTTTTTAGGAGAACACGAAAATTCTTCAGCAATTGCTTCCGCTAAGGGCAAAAGTAGCAGAGCTTCTTGGTTATAATACACATGCCAACTTTGTCCTGGAAGTAAACACTGCAAAGAGCACAGATAATGTAACAGCATTCTTAGGTTTGTTCTTATTTATAAACAATACTTTTGTGTGTCAATGTGACTCCTCAGCCAAGATAAATTTAAATACATAATTGGTTTACAGCGTCTATCGTGTTTAGATAGAAGAGAACTCTCTGTTGCCTCTGTGTGGCCTCTGTTCTGCCGTATATATATACATATATATATACATACATATATATATATATATATATGTTAGCCCACAGCTGTGCAAATGCAATTGCTCCAAAACAGGGAAGCACAAGGCAAAAATTTGAAAAGAACTGCTTTGTGACAGCAAATGTAGACAAGTGGTTATGCCTTTCTCTGCCCCAAAATAAAGTTATCGTAATTTAGAACCAGAATAATACATGCAGGATAAGCAATTATATTAGTTCAAGATAAAATCACAGTTGAAGATTTTCATTATCTTAGGTTAACTGCAGTTTTTGTGTATCAGTAGCCTTAGTGTCTTTTTCTGATATAACTACAATGAAAGATTACAGTATATGATGATGCAACTTCCATGAGCTGAATTAAAAAACTTTAAACTGAGTAGTTTATCAATTTGTAGTTATCCTGTTGACCTCAGTGGGCCCGTTCTTATGCGTAGAGTTAACCTCTACTTACTGGAATGATGTAGTTCCACAGCATAGTATGTGTTCCTTTATTAATGTCACCTAGCTACACTTAGGATTGTATATTGATATAGCGTGTAAGTAAACCCCCCAAATAGTTTAGTACAGCAATACAGTCTGGTGGTAGTGGGTTTTTTTTGTGTTCATAGATCAATAAAGAGGTTCAAATGCTCCTTTTCCTTCACCTGTAATTCTGTTATATTTCTCCTATGATGTGAGCTTAGCTCCATATTTGGCAAGACCAATTATCCATGTATTTGTCAATGAACTTACACTTAATTTTGATTTATAATTAAATTTTTAATTACCTGTTTTTTTTAAGTGTACTTAAAGTAGTTTGGACTCCTTTCTAACCATTATATTTTTGTAATTCTGAATGGACTTGTATAATACTGTGTGTTTTCTTTTTTTCTAAATGTGACAAACCTCATAATTTATCAGTTATTGTCGTGACTTGAACTTTCTACGGAAGGATATTTTATATTTTTCACAAATACAATGTTTCATAGTAATTCTCATATAGGGAGAATATTCATCAAATTAAATGTCAGCTTTAATTTACTTCCTTTGCTATAGAGTCATAGAGTCATTTAGGTTGGAAGACACCTTCAAGATCATCAAGTCCATAACCTAACTCTAGCACTAATCCATGTCCCTGAGAACCTCATCTACATATCTTCTAAACACCTCCAGGGATGGTGGTGTTTCCCTGGGCAGCCTGTTCCAGTGCTTCACCACCCTTTCTGTGAAGAAATTTTTCCTAATCTCCAAATTAAACCTCCTGTGGTGCCACTTGAGGCCATTTCCTCTTGTCCTATGACTTGTTACTTGGGAGAAGAGACCAACACTCTCCACATTACAAACCTCCTTTCAGGTAGTTGTAGGGAGCAATAAGGTCTCCTCTCAGCCTCTTTTTCTCCAGGCTAAACAACCTCCAGTTCACTCAGCCACTTCTCTTAACACTTGTTCTCCAGACCCCTCACCAGCTTCGTTGCCCTTCTCTGAACTCTCTCCAGAACCTCAATATTTTGCATATAGTGAGAGGCCCAAAACTGAACACAATATTCAAGGTGGGGCCTCACCAGTGCTGAGTGCAGTGACACAATCACTTCCCCAGTCCTGCTGGTCACACTGTTCCTGATACAAGCCAGGATGCTGGTGGTCTTCTTGGCCACCTGGGCACACTGCTGGCTTGTGTTCAGCTGGCTGGCAATCAACACCCCCAGATCCTTTTCTGCCAGGCACTTTCCAGCCACTCTTCCCCAGCCTATAGCGCTGCCTGGGGTTGTTGTGACCCAAGTGCAGGACATGACACTTGGCCTGTTGAACCTCATACAATTGGCCTCAGCCCAACGATCCAGCCGGTCCAGATCCCTCTGTATGGCCTTCCTGCCCTCCAGCAGATCAACACTCCCACCCAACTTGGTGTCATCTGCAAACTTAACTGAGGGTGCACTCAATCCCCTCATCCAGACCATTGATAAAGAGATTAAACAGAACTGGCTCCAATACTGAGCCCTGGGGAACACCACTCGTGACTGGCCACCAACTGGATTTGGCTCCACACACCACAACTCTTTGGGCCTGGCCCTCCAGCCACCAGAGGGTGGAGATTCTCCTTAACCCTCCTTTTGTTGATGGTATATTTATAGAAGCAGTTTTTGTTCCCTTTTACATCAGTAGTTCATCTCTAGTTGAGCTTTGGCCATTCTAATTTTCTCCCTGCATAACTTCACAGCATCCTTGTATTCCTCTTGAGTAGTCTGCCCCTCCTTACAAAGGTTATAAATGGTCCTTTTATTCTCAAGTTCCAGCCACAGCTGCCTGTTCAGCCAGGCCACCTTCTTCCCCACTGGCTCATGTTCCAGCAAACAGGGACAGCCTGGTCCTGTGCCTCTAAGATTACCTTCTTGAAAAGAGACCTTGAAGAGAGGCCTTCCTGGACTCCTTTGCCCTTCAGGACTGCTTCCTAAGGGACTCTGCCAACCCTTCTCCTAAACAGGTCAAAGTCTGCCCTTCAGAAGTCCAAGGCAGCAGTTCTGCTGACTGCCCTCTTTACTTCTTCAAGAATAGAAAACTCGATCATTTTGTGATCGCTATGCACAAGGCTGCCTCCAACCGTCACGTTACCCACAAGTCCTTCTGTGTTCACAAGCAACAGATCCAGTGAGGCCCCTTCCCAGGTTGGCTTGCTGACCAGCTGTGTTAGGAAGTTGTCTTCCATACACTCCAGGAGCCTCCTAGACCATTTCCTCTCTGCTGTGTTGTACTTCCAGTAGACGTCTGGTAGGTTGAGGTCCTCCAGAAGAACAAGGGCTGGCAATAGAGAGACTTCTTCCAGCTGCCTGCATAATATTTCGTCTACCTTTTCATTGTGGTTGGGTGGTCTGTAATAGACTCCCACCAGGATATCTGCCTTGTTGGCCTTCCCCTTGGTCCTTAGCCATGAACACTCAACTTTATCATCACCCACATCAAGCTCCTTGTCTACAAGCACGACACTATGATTTGTTCTCCTTTGTTCATATGTATTCATGTTTTAAATCCATGTTCATAAACCAATCCTACAGATAGGAAGAAAAGCATAACGTTCTGAATTTAGCATAATACAAGGTGCAAATAGTATTTTAGTCATGTAAATGCATATAATGCCTCACATCCTACCTAGAAACAAGAGTGGCAATTCCTAGATTTTACACTCTAGATATCAATAGTGAACATTAACCTTAATTCTTAAGAAAAAAAGTGTCCAGTAGTCCAGAAATACAGGAGAGTAAGCACAGTATGTACTTTATGGGAGTGTCAGTAAGCTTAAATATTTTATATTCAATATATTAGATTCATAGTGCTATGACCCTTTCTTGTCCAAGAAGAGCTATACTGGAAAAAATTTGGATCATAGAGATTAGACATCATATAGGCAAGAACTCCTTAGTCTCTTGTTCTTTTATAGGACTTTAGCTAGAAGTAGGTCATTGTTTGTTTTGAAAAGTCTTAGAAGAAAAAGCAACATCTGAATTTTGTACTTCACTTCCAGTAACTAACAGTAGTCGTAGTTTTCAGCTGTTTCCGCAGGAATGCATCAAGAGAACTGAGATTACATGAGGTAAAATTAAAGTGTTCTAGCAAGCTTGTCTAGTGTTACCTTCCATTTCTAATGTCTTAGAAGAAGTCTAAATTTACCAAAACCCTTCACAAATACTGCTAGGTGTATGTGGACTCCTGTATTACTTTTAGCATGCCTGCAATTGAAACTCATTAATACAAGAAAGCAGACCGTTTGCTGTTAGTCAACAAATTGAAAACTCTAGCATCCACTGTTGGGGCATGTGTTTAAAGTTATGAGTGTATTTTGTAGGAATACACGTTATAGGGTGGAACACAGAAGTTGAATCCAAGGCAATCTTTGTTTCAGATGATTTGAGCAAGAAGCTAAACCCATTGGTTGAAGAAGAAAGGGAATTTATTCTGGATTTGAAGAAAAAGGAGTGTAAAGAAAGAAACTATGATTATGATGGAAGAATCAATGCATGGGATCTTCATTATTATATGAACAAGACAGAGGAGCTGAAGTACTCCATAGATCAAGAAAAGCTGAAGGAATACTTCCCAATTGAGGCTGTTACAGAAGGCTTACTGAATATTTACCAGAAGCTACTGGGACTTGTATTTGAGCGAGTAGAAAGTGCTCATGTTTGGCATGACAGCGTTACTCTTTATGCAGTAAAGGATAATTCAACAGGAGAAATGTTAGGGCAGTTCTATTTGGACCTTTACCCCAGGTAATTATGACAGTGTTTACTTATCTGTTTAAAATTGAATTGATCTTAGTGGGTTACTAATGTGATTGAAATTAAATGCATTTGGAAGTAAATATTTATCTCACTGACAAGACTATTACTGTGCTCATTAAGTTGTCCTTTGAGCTATTTTCAGGTTGTTTACACTTCTTTTTTTTGCAGTACTACCATGCTTCTTGCTTTTATTTGGTTTATGAAACATTACCGCTTTGTTCATTTTCTGTAGTAGTGCTGTCTAGCCAGTTGTCCATAATTTTTTGCCTCTATGAACTTTTCTCCCTAACTGTAATACTGTCTTTTACTTTTCATTTGCGTTGAACTGTTACTCACATCTGTTTGGATCAGTTATATTCCAATTTGCAAAGTGATCCTAGTTTCTCCCAGTTCCTCTTTACACTTTCTATATGTATTTTGTACTCTGTCTGGAATGCTAAAGAAAATATCAAGAAGATCAGGACCTTGAAATGTACTTCTGTGTTGATTTCTGTAGCTCTCCAACTCTCTTTGTCGATATTTACAGTGTCACCTGTGTTCTGTCAGAGATTAGGAGAATTGACTGATTTTACAGGATTTATTCTTAGCTAGTCCTTTTTGGCTCTTTTCTCACTTTTTAAAATTATTCTTTAGCAATTTATAAATTGGCTGATACTCTTTTTTAATATAAATTCATTTAAGGTTTCTCTGGTTGAGAAAATTAGGTTAATTAATACAATCGTACATAAATTATTCTTTTTAAGATAGGCACGTTATCTCCATCACCTGTTTGTCTTCTCACCAATTTCTGCATATCATGTGAATTGCTGAAGCCATCTGTTAATAAGACTGCTGATTTAATTACCCAGTTAACTACTCAGGTTTAGAGCAAAAGTTTCAAAATTATTTTTCTTTAAGTTTTTTTATTACATTAAATATGAAGTAAGCTGTATTCTTTTGTCTCCTGTAATGAAAGAATAAAATACTGCTTCAGAGGACAGAACCTAGTGCTTCCTGTTACAGTAGCAATTTAAAATGGAATTGAAATCTAGAGTATATATACTTTCAGTATTTGAGTAAAATCAGATTCTTGTAAATGCTGCTGTGAATCTTACTGATGTAAGTACTGGTTTTGTTTCCCTTGTGCTCTTAACAGGATCATACACTTAGTGAGTCTTAGAAGTCATGAAGAGATGTAATTTCTTTGTGTAAAGCTTTAAAAAGATGCTGACTGGTTGTCCCTGTTCTTGAATAGGCTTCACCATTCCGGTGAGCAGGCTTGTGGTTTGAAGATATTGTTTGATATATTTTCTTATACAGAGAGGGAAAGTATGGGCATGCAGCATGCTTTGGTCTCCAGCCTGGCTGTCTTCTCTCTGATGGCAGCAGAATGATATCTGTAGCTGCTCTGGTAACCAACTTCACAAAACCAGCATCAGATCACCCTTCATTGCTGCGACATGATGAAGTAAAGACTTACTTCCATGAATTTGGTCATGTAATGCATCAGATATGTGCACAGGTTAGTGATGTTTCAATTCCAGTGTAAGATTTATCTCTTTCTCCACTGTCTCAAAGCAAGGTATAAGTCTGTTTTGGTGGTTTCTAGTTTTAGTAAAGTAGATATACAGTTTTTTGGTTATTATTCAAAGTGGCAGTTTGGCTTTTTTTTTGGTATTGGTTTTAATTTTTATTTAAAACTGTAGCAATGAATACATCTTCTTATGAAAATAGTTTGATAGGAACATATACTTTTGCATTTGCACCATGCAAGTACCTGTGACGGGTGAATAGATCCATGTGAAAGGTGAAGAGGATGCTCAGTGGTGGTTTCTGTTACAGCTGTCAGAGGCTTTTTATTACTTGTAGTAGCATATTATGTATTAGAAGCAAAAATAAGTTATTTAGTACTCTTGAGAGCTGCCACACTTGACATAAAAAGCATAAAACAGGTCTTCCCTGAGCTGTTGTGTTTTCTGCTCTCCTGTCTGACAGCTGGCATTCTCATAGTGACCAGAAAAAGCTGAAGGTGTTCTGCAGATTTTGCATCAAGATCTCAATAAAGTTGTAAAACTACTGTTTTCATTTTTACTTACACGTAAAGTTGATCCTGCCAGCTGATAAATTTATTATTTGTCTAATGAGAATTTTGTATTTCAGAGAGACAAGTCTCAGTATTCATCCACCAAAAAATTTGCATAACTATCTACAAATCCAAACTTTATGTAGTACTGCTTTAATCTTCTTTTTAAACAAGTACCAAATAATAGAATCAGAGAAATACAACACACATTGGATTTTAATTCTTGACCTTGATCCTAGAGACTAGAACTGCAGAATAAAGAAACAAAGTCATAGAAATCCATATATTAAATCCAGAATTAAACAAGTTATGTCCAAGCAAACTTCAGAACAAGTAGCTGGACTAGCTTAGATATTTTTGTGCCATGTTGCAGGTAGAAATAAAATAATTATTTGATTGTTTTCACCTTGTCAGGTGTTTCTGAGCTCAGAAATTGAGAAATAAAATCTGTTCTTTCTTTTAAACTACCTAGAAGATGTTTATAAATGAGACACGTTCAGCATTGGTACAAAATTGACCGCAACATTTTGATAACCAATGAGCATGTGCCTGGGTGTTGCACAGCCCCTTCTGGGCAGCCAAGCCAACAGCTCCAATGCTTATGTATTTCACTTGCTGTGGAACTGCACACAGGTCAGCAACGCCTGCTTTCCAGCTGTCTCTCCCACTGCTGAGGTGGTTTCTGCATGCATAGCTACCATGCTTACTGCTGCTCTATTTTATGTAAATTGTTATTTGCACACTGGCAAATAATGTGCTACTCCCTCATAAGAACATCCTGTCCTCTGGGATATCTGTGTGCAAAGCACTATCTTGTTTCATATGACGATTTGTTTAAACATGTTAAAACTTGACACTTAAAGGGTGTGCAGGGGTCAGACTGGTTGGCAATCTGTGAGCTGTTGGTAAACATCAGCTTTTGGAGACTAATCCTCCTTGTAATGTACTGAGAATCCACTGGAAAGTGAGATATCAGGGCAGGGGTGGATCTGTTTGTGGTGTTAGGGAAGGAAAACTATTCAAGTACCTGAACTAAATGTCCTAATATTTTTTGTTAGTGTGATGCGCTTGTGTACGGTCAAAGGAGGATATCTGGAGGCCAACTCTTGCGCTGCTCTTGCCTTTCACTCCAGCCACTTCTATCACCATTTCTTTCCAGCTGATGTTTCCTAGCTTTTCTTCATAGCTGCTATTCAACAAGTACAGTAAGAAGTGCTAGCCTGTTAGAACTGTGGATCTGAGTAGCCCACAAGTGGAAATGAAGGCAAATGTTTTTCTCCTTTTCTGCTGTTCTTCTGAAGACGTGAGAGAAAGATATATGCATGTGACGTAGCTGTCAGTTCAATATATGTCCTATATTATACATGGGGTTTTTTTATAACGCTGCAAGAAAGTAAGTTCAAAACCCAGTCCTCCTGTGGGCATCTATTCCCTGATGGAGAATGGAACCTAAGGATATCTACAGCTCTTAGAGAGGGAATTTGGGAAACTGAGAATTCTCTTTTTCTTGTAGGACTTGAAACGTTTCGTTAGAATGTTGCTGAGAAGTGAAGAACAATATAATTGGGTTGGCAAGAGGAGGCAGGCTTATTACAAGTGTGGTGTGAAACCAAATAATTTCTATTGTCATTTGAACAACTGTCTTTCTAAAGTGACTGTTTCTTTATAGAAGTATTTAGGGTTTGGAGTATATTTTAATTAAAATCTTTAACTGCACAAGATTTTCTTCAAATTTAGTATGTGAAGGGGGCTTTTTAAACATTAAGTGACTGACAACACTAAAATAAAAAATAAAAAGCTCTGATGTGCTTGGCTTTCAGAAAGAACATTACTCTCTCAGTGACTGAGTGTCAGGCTTGGAGACTTCTCACAGATAAAGTTGCTAGGATTCATTTATTTCAGTCCATGTATTAATGGCTCGAAAATTGCGCTATATGTTAACCATATGCCTTATGAATGAAGACAGTTAACAAAAGCCTAATAGGATAAGTTGGTGAAGTAAAATCTTTGAATCAGTGCAGTAGACTGTAATACAACAATTTTGTAAGTATGTAATTGGAGTTTATTATTTTACTTCGGGTAATATAACAAAATTCCATAACTATTTACAAATTATATAATTGCCATAAGACAGCACAGAAACATTCGTTTTGCTGTCATAACCTAAAAGGTAAAAATCAGTAATATTAAGAAAACCAAATTACTGTTTCAAACCAGTAGAGGATGCAGTAGATAACCACTAAGTAATCTATTTTGTTGCTTGATAATAGTCTAACATCTGAATTTTTGCTCTCCTTTCTTTAAAATTATTATTATTGACCTGTTCAAATTATTCCTTTTGCTGTGATTAACACTGAAATTTTGGCATCTGAAAATTTATATTCTGCTAGAAATCCTGGCTTCTATTTTCATTTAATACAATGGCTTTTCCTTTTAGACTGATTTTGCTAGGTTTAGTGGAACTAATGTGGAAACAGACTTTGTAGAGGTACCTTCACAAATGTTTGAGAACTGGGTGTGGGAAAAAGAACCACTACAGCAAATGTCAAGACATTATAAAGATGAGAGCCATGTTGCAGACACTCTCCTTGAGAAACTTGCTGCCTCTAGACTGGCTAATACAGGTATCTCTCCCCCCTCTCTCCACCCAGTATATGTACAAAAATATAAAAAAAACTTGGTGGGAAACATTAAAGACATAAAGCCCATTACATTTCTTCTGTGTGTACACTTACCACTGTCTTTCTGAGTTTATTTGCATGAGTATCATCATTAGTAAGGGCTATGATGGCAGATACCACTATTTGCAGGAACAATAGCAGCTCTGATTTTCCAGGCTGCCCACAGTACTAAAATCCCTTTGCATTCCTTTCCATGTGACTTTTTTACCTACCAAATCTGCTCATTTAAAACTAGGTGTGGAGAGGAAGGTCCTGGGTTTTCTGTTGTGGGTTGTTTTGTTGTCGGTGGGTTTCATTTGGTTGGTTTTGTTTGTTTTCTGCTAGCTCAGGCACTGTGCATGAACACAGTATCAGTTTTTCTACATGTATCATCTGCATTTGATTTGCATATGACACTTGGCAGACGTGTCAATTTTTTGACAAATTTACTGAACATACATAGCATATCCCAGACAGAAATGTTGTATAGTCCTGCATTGCTCAAACCACCTCTCAACTTCTCAATCCAGAACCTTAAGTCCATGTTCTCTGCCTTCCCAGCAGATACGCTGCCTTTGCAAACTGAGGTCCCAGTTCTCTTCTCCTTCCATGTTTTGTTCCACATTACAATCTCCAGACTGAGACTGTAATCTCATGTCATTACTTATCATCTCATTGTTACTCTGTCACTCTCACCCCACTGCCCCTGTAATCAGGACTCCCCCAATATCATAGTCTTACCCATTTATGGTACAATTTGTCATTAAGCCAGTACTGTTTATTTCATACTGCTTCCCTATCCTGAACTAGAAGTTACTGTCCTTCTGGCTTGTACAGACACCATAGCTACATAAGCATTTTGACTGAGTAAAGGCTCGTATCTTGTAGCTTCTTCAAAAAAGCCTACACAGCTGCAGCAGCAGTCCTTGCTGTTCCTTGAATTGTCACAGGGTAGATAAACTTACTATCATCTGTGTGAGCCCTGAATGAAATTATATACTGGAAGTGAAGACAGCTGAAATTGTAATTTTAAGTATTGAAATTTGCTTTTAAGATATCTGCTTTGTTTTGGTTTTGTTATGTGAGGAAAATTCCATCTGAAAGATGGAGCTTATAATGACAATTCCTTTATTAAAAATATGCCTCTCAACTTCTCATAACTGAAGCAGTTTGATGGAAATGACATAAAGTGTTTTTCCATTGTTAAAATTCTAATAATTTAGGATGCATGTTGATATCTTTGAATGAAAGGTGCTAAAGAAACTCCAGCTGCTTTGATGATAGTTAATTAAATATTCTTACCCAAATAGGCCTTTTAACACTCCGTCAGATTGTTTTGAGCAAAGTCGACCAGGCACTGCATACAAAACCATCTGTTGACCCAGCAGATGTATATGCCGAATGCTGTATGGAGATTCTAGGAATTCATGCCACCCCAGGTATGTCAGTATGAAGCTTTTATATAACATGTCCAAAAGCTTTGATTAATCATGCCTTTCTTTCCCAGTAATGCTTGGCATAAAAAAAAACCCTTAGCTGGTGTTTATAAAAGAATCTGCTTAATGAAGCTGAAATAATTGCCTTGAAACTTGAGGTGATCTTAATGATCTCTTCTGAAGGAAGATGAAGGTAAATATAAAACTTAACCTTTTTCAGGTTATATTTTAGAGTGAAATTATTTGAATACCACTTTAGATGTTCTATCACATCTGTGTTGGACATGCAACTAGCCTAAAATAGGAAACTGAGTTTCCTTTTTAGTCAACTGAATATGGCAAATTCTTTTAGAGGTATACTCAGACTCTTTATGTTAGAAGTGTCTTCTAACAGTTTAGAAGTCGCTGATACAAATTCCCTATTAATTTATTCTTAAAGCTGAAGTACTGTATACATCAAAAAATACCTTTATTTGATTTAATTAAATTAATGATAATTTACTTTTCAAGGAACAAACATGCCAGCTACTTTTGGACATCTGGCAGGTGGATATGATGGTCAATACTATGGGTACCTGTGGAGTGAAGTGTTTTCCATGGACATTTTTTATAGCTGCTTTAAGCAAGAAGGAATATTGAATCCAAAGGTAGGTAATGAATACTTTTCACTAAAGACTTTTGTTGCACTTTGCATGTGAAACCACATTTATTACAATCGTAATCCATAGGTGTAACATCTCAATTACTTCTTCTGTACTTGTCAAGTAATAGTAAACGAAAAAGGATGTATAAATAACATAACTACTTTGGAAAATAATATTAAAATTTTCAAGAGCACTTGGATTTTAATACAATTCTCACATAGATACTTAATATTATGTTATGACACTTTTAAGACATTGCGTCAAATTGATTAATGCCTTTGTCTTTAATTTTAGACTGAAACACCATATTCCTCCATTGCAAGAGCAGATGCATATTCTGCTGCTGTGAAAGCTGTTATCATAATGGTGGTCTATTTCCATTAATAATACCTCAAGTGCATGGCACTTTTATGTAGTTATTATTTAGAAAACTGAATCTATTTTGACCTTTCACAGCACAATATAATTTGCAATTTCTTTCCTCTTTGGTTTTTCTCCCAAGTGGCTTTTGAAGTTCAAGTCATTGACAGGTTCTAGATTTACTGGGATTTTTTTTCTTTGTGTATTTCTCCAACCTCTTCTGCCTCAGCAGAAAGAAAAGGTAGTTAGTGATTCAGTTAGTAGTCCTGCCAATTTGGTAACCTTTTTTATTTTTCAAAGATTAGGAGTTTTGAGTTGAGATGATGCAGTTCTGTCATGGAAAAGATCTTTCAGTTTTCCTGATTCTCTTGTCTGTCTTCTGGATTCAGCAGCCAGCACTAGTTCTTCCCTTCAGTAAATGTATGTAAGAGAGAAGTAAAGGAGAGAATAAAAAGTTCTGGACTTCACTGTTCCTCTCTTGGAATTTACCTTCATTCCTCTCTTTCCTTGTCACAACAATCAGAACTAGAACTGTCCCTCCCTCTACAGGGTGGAGAAAGTAAACAGGATTAGACTTTGACCTGGACAAAGAGAGGAGTCCAAAGAGGAGATGGGGTAGGGGCTAGAAAACGGGAGCATTAGCCAGACCAGTAGAACCCAAAAGGGGTTTTATGAAGAAAAGCAGCAAACTGAATAGTTTGAGAGAAGAGATGACAAGAGGTTTGGAGGTTGAGACTGATCTTGAAATGCTGGGGATTCATGACAGGTAATGGGAATGTTGTCATAGAATCATAGAATGTCCTGNCTGACATTCCCTTGGGCTCTGTCGTTGGTCACTAAAGAGAAGAGAGCAGCACCTGCCCCTTCTCCTCTCTTTGTGAGGAAGCTGTAGCCGTGATGAGGTCTCCTCTTAGTCTCCTCCAGACTGAATAAACCAAGTGACTTTAGCTGCTCCTCATACAGCTTCTTCTCCAAACCCTTCACCAACTTCATAGTCATTCATAAATAAGAGCAGAAGAAATGGCAAGTTAAATGAGAGAATAACATAGCTTTTTAATAAAATGTTGTTCGTATGGATGTTAAAAATGGTATTTGAGGAGGGGTCAGACTTGCTGGGGTTTTTTAACTGTTTGCAGCTGGGAGAGATGGATAAGGGTGCTGGTGCCAGATGTGTGGGACTTTGTGTCAGTTCCTTGTTCTGACATGCACACACCCCTCCAGTGTCTTCACAGACCTTTTTTCTGTTAGCTTTACTCTCTACTCTCAAAACTCTTTTCTGAGTGACCATATAGTCAAAACCCTAACCTATAGTTTGCCAGAAGGGCTTTGTGACCAGTGTTTCTCCTGAGGGATGAAAGTGCCTTTTATTCTGATTTTTTGGTGGTGATTTTTGTTTTCTTTGTCTGTGTAGGGGATGTGCTGAGAATAATTTAATTACGCTAGGATTGAATGTTTGCTACAGTTCAACTAAAAGGCAATTAGTGCCTCTTTGAATGTGAAGCCTGCTATCCAGGCTAAGAATTAAAGAAGAAAAATGATTAATTTTGTGTGTGTACCTCACTCACTATCTAACATATGTGTGTGTGCACACACTTCACTTGAATGCTGATACAACTTCAAGGGTAACCCTGTGGAGATTTTCGCTCCCTCTTCAGAGCAATGCCATCTTCTCAAATTGGTTCTCCTCCAACTGATTTTTCCCTATTTGCGTTCTTTGTAAATGTAATAAGAGTTCCACAAGATGGGACAAACAATCTTTTTATAAACAAATACTAGATACCAGTATGATTTTTGTAGTTACTCACATTTTGTTATATATAGTTTTAGACTAGTCTTCAGAACAGAAGGAAAGGGAAATGGTTATGGTATTATGACTACGGCTTTTAGATATTTGGCTTACCTCTTCCTGTTACAATAAAACCTTTCTTCCTGTTTTGAGCAACAGTTATAGAAACCAGTTTCAGAGACTGTCTTTATAAAAAGTCTTTATCAAACACATAACTCTAACTTCATTGGTTGTCACACTCCTCAATTCTTGCCCATTATCTGAGATAACCCCTGGTCTCCCTTGAACTGAGCAAGGTGCTGGCTGTGGAAAGACAACAGCAAAGACTCAAGTCTACTCAGATAACACTTTTAAACTACAAGGATCAATATCTTAATTTGCTGACGAAGTTCAGGAAACTGACACAAATAGTGAAGTATAAGCAATGCTTCAGGTTTTTTTTTTTAATTTTGCATTTTACTTTTTCCCAGTTGTTAATTTAGACAATGTCATTGGTAACACAATGAAGTCATCAAAGTCCCTCAGTTATTAAAGCACCTTTGCTTGATTTTGGAGTACAGCTATCAGGAAGTGGTGTATTCCTGTAATCTCACAGCTCTGACATGTGGGGGAAGTATATCTGTGTATATACAGTGACTAAAAGGAAGACCATTGTTTTCTTCAATATCAAAAGCATCTGGGACATCTGCATGCAAAACAATACTTTTTCGTTGAAAGTCATCTCTCAGAAGCCCCAAATTCTCCAGATATGTTCTTTAAAATATGACCTCTTGTTAAGAAAGTCTTCATTACCTACTACTGTCTCAGAAGGTTGATTCATTCTTTTTAAAGGAATACATGTTTCTTCCTGAAAACAAAACCTGAGTTAAGTCTCTGTTACTCCAAGATACTTTATTAGGGGAGTTAGATCTGTTTGTATCTATTATATATACTACTGAGCATATAATACGTGTGTATGTGCCATGTCATTCCTCAATGCTATACCTATCTCTCTCTAAACTATCATCTCTGTTCTCCAAACAGAAATCATGAGTTGAGAGAGAATGGATATTAGGTTCCCTTTTCCTCCCAGTCAGTCACAGGGACAATCACTGAAGACTATGTGGAGGTTGTATGTGTGTTATGCTTTATAGAGTGTCTTCCAGAGCAGTCATGATTTTAGCTTCCAAAACAGTGTAAAACCACAAGAAAAAGGATTTTTTCAAGAATAGGTTAAATTTCTGCTCTCTTAAGTTCTTCCAGCAGACCTAAATTATAGTTGTGGTGTATCCTGATTTGATATTAAGAAAATCTGGAAGTAGGGAGGGTGTTTAATCATGCAGATTTTTAAGTATGCAACAAATACAGAAAGGAGGCAGTTCACAAGATAAGAAATACTAACATTCTGTTTCACGTTTTATCAGGCTGGGATGAAATACAGAAATCTTATTTTGAAACCTGGAGGATCTTTGGATGGGATGGATATGCTACAAAATTTCTTGGATCGTAAACCAAGCCAGAGAGCTTTCCTATTGAGTAAGGGATTATGTGTTCAGTAAAATTACGGTTCCTTTGTAATGGCATATGAATGAGCTGGAAATGTCAAGTGTATTTAACATTGTAACTGTGTACCACTCAAGGGAAATTGGGTCACTTTTTGATGATTTTTTTTAACTTGTATAAATAAAAATAACTCTTAAAAATTGCATAGGAGCACAAAATTCAACACAGCAGGGAAAAAATGTGAAATGTGCAAAAGCTGAGGGGTTTGGATGGTGACTTTTTTGAATTGTTATGAAATAATACTAATCAGTATGGGGAGTTGATGCCATGTTTCTCTTTAAATAGATGCACTTGAACTATGTCTTGTGAATGAATTTAAAATCTGGAAGGGGGGAAAAAGGGCACTACAGCAATAAAAGAAACATTTCATATTCTTCTGTTGTATTGATGGCTCACAAATGTCTTTGATGGAGAGGAAGTGTGTTTGATTTCATCATGGTTTGAGTTGTCCAGCTTCCTGACAAATTTCAAGGCTGAGAACCTGCCCCAGACATCTTTATAGGAGGAAACTTGTGTGATACTTTTAGACTTCATTTTGATGCATGTTAAATTCTTGTATCGTCTCTAAACTTATATAGTATAACTAAAAAGAAAAAACACCTACAATTGGAGCTACCATTTGTGTTCCTTCATTGAGGAAAAACAGCCGAAATCCATGCCTTTGCAGTTCTTCCATCACTTCTGCTTTTTTGTTGATGATCACAAATCAGATCTTTGTTTTCCAAATTAGATCAACACTGGCACTGAGAAGTTATACTTGAGTAACTATAATGGGTTCGGTGGTTTGTGAAGTATTTTCAGATACACGTAAGGAAGGAAGGGAAGATGTCACCAGTGGGAATGGTGGAAATCAATCCAAGATTTTTCCTATTCCTTTCTGGTGTGGCATACACAGGTGCTACAAAAAGAGCTTCATAGATTTAATGAATTCAGCCTTGGGAGTGTGAAAGTGATCAATTAATTATTTTGCAGTTTTTCTGCAAGGTCAGGAAAAGCGAGTCTTACAGGCCAACTGTCCACCACCCAAACAGAACTGCTAATCCAAGAGCACTTTTCTTGTCTTTAGGTATCATACCTTACATTGGTTTCAGTAGTAAAACATGTGTATGAACAAACATTAATTTTGGTTATTAGCTAATATATTTTAGACATTTGGACTATAGCTGTGAACATGCTTGATATTTTTGTTTGTTCAGCCACAGAGTAAGAAAATATGCTTGGTCAACTCAAAAGATTTCTTTTTCTAGCAAAAGAAAACTGAAATCATTAGGTCAAATCTATATGTTTCAGGGGGAAAAAAACCCACAATTGTGAATGTTCAGCTGAAAGTTTATTTCTGTGTCTTTTTATTTTAAAGCATTTAAACCAGGGAAGGGGGAAAGGGGAAGGAGCTTAACTGGATTTTGAAATGGAAAATTTGACAAGACTTATTTTTGCACCATACTAGTTACAGATGTGAGGAAACATTAATATGTTTGTGGCCAAAACGTATTAACTGTGTAGTCTTACCAGAGTGCATAATTAAGTCGATTCTAACTCGCCTAGGCAGTTATAGTTTTAGACCCCAGTTCTGCTGGGTCATGAAAATCACATAAATTGAAGCTTCTTTAACAGTATTCAGAACAGCTATAAAGGAAAGCTGAGGAAACTGGTGAATGCAAGATTATCCTAAAACCTGTGAATTTTGCCTAGATTAATTTCCCTCACCTTCTGACAGGATTTCCAAGGTTGTTTTGGGGTTTTTTTATTTATTTTTAAATGTATTTAAATGCTTGTGGTTATGTCTTATAAAAGGTTTTCTCCTTTCACACTGTAATGATAGCTCTGATGAGCTAAAAAATATACTAAGGGATACTTTCCAAAAACAAATCTGCAAATCTAAGCTCTAGAATCTTGATTAAGAAGCAAAATGCAGTTTTTGTTTTACAGCTGGTAGGCATAATTCCACATGAGGGAGACCTTCCTCTGCATAAACCAGTAGTCTCAGATCAAGGTGGATAATTGCAAATGTAGTAATTCTAAACATAAATATGTGATGATAAAAAGTTACGCGATGATTTAAAAGTTAGGTTTAGGACAATGCTGATGCTAATGACGATAATTTCATTGACTTATTTATTTTCCTTTTTCATATGTGAAAACACATACATGATTATACAGTTGTGTTAACATTAGGTGGATATCAGTGCATGTAGGTGGGAGAAAAAACTAAACCACACTGTGACTGCAAATTAAAGTGTTATGTTCTATACCTGTCCCAAAGACTGAATTAAATTTCAAAATGGTGAAAGCCTGTGTTTACTCCAACCCAACTTTAGATATTCACTGTAATAAATAAAAAAGTAACTTGTAATCTTAGTCTGTAACAAACAGCTGCCTTTCCAAGTTAGTATTTAGGATTAATCTTTTTCCTCTGTCAGAAATTCAAAGTGGACTTTGTCTGCCTTCATGACAAAAGTTTCAAAAGAAAGGGAAAGGGTAAAATGGGGCACTTGGGAAAGAGCAGTGGTAACCACTCAGGAAGTGGATAACAGACAATAGCTTTCTTATTCTGCTGATTCACTGCAAAAGAGAGAGTGGGTTGGCCGTGCAACTGGGTCACAAGGTGGCTGGGTGATAGCCTCACCAGCCCGTGCTGTTAGTTCTCTGACACAGGCCCAGCATATAGGCTGGATTGCTTGCAAGTCATGTGGTCAAACTTAGATAGTAAAAGCAGTCAGAAGAAAAAGTTTAAACTTTGGTATAAGCTGAAGAAGAGTCTGAAGAAAAGTTTAAACTTTGCTCTCTGACCTATGGTGGCTATCGGTTGTTATGCTGACTAAATAAAGCAGGCATTATGACGTGGATAGTCGATGTTTGTAGATATAGGCGTAGTACTGACTGTGACTTGAGCTTCTAATAGCGCTACAGTTGGCTTTCCTATACAAATAGCTCTCAGTCATATGTTATTATCATAAATATAAAAACATTACAGGAGAAAACCTTCCCCATTTTAATCAGTAATCAGGGTCAGTCAACTGCTGACCTTGTTTGACAAACAACTTCGTTAAACCCTGTTTTAACAGATAATCAGGCAGCAGCTAATTCTAATGGCTGTAGTCATTTGGTATGGGAGAAGTAAAATTACTGCAACAAGAAGTGAATCAAAAGGTCAAGATCTCAGCTTCCTCTCTGAAAAGTGAAACAATTTCTAAATAACCTTCAGAGTTAGCAGGGGAGTAGTTGAGTTAAATGGAGACTCCTGGAGGGGTTTTCCAGAAGCACAAAGCTGCTTGCATAGCAAGTGGTTACTGACAAGGATTAGAGAGACTAGATATCAGGAGGTTATGTGGCAGCACAAGTGGAAGGAAAAGGAAGGAAAGCAGTAGGTGGAAGGATGAAGTTGGAGAAGGGTGTTTTGACGATAGTCATAGAAGAGCTGGAGTGGGTGTCAGAGGCAGATAGCAGGAAAAAGACAGTAGCTTAATGCATACTGATTTATGAAAGGCTAATGAATGTTTTTCATTGTTTCATGAATTAGAAACAAGACATGCTTGTCTGTGAATAGATTTCTTTATCTTTTTATCTGCTTGCTGAAGAACATGAGATTATGCATCAGCTCATTGCTTGAATATTTGTGCTACTTCCTGATATCTGGACACTAATTTTTGTTTCACCACTATTTTCTTTATGAATATATTTTAAATAATAGTTTCCCAGGGTGGAAGGAAAAAAGTGTGATGTTATGGGGGATGTTCAGTTTGTGAGGCCTATGCTGGAAATCCTGTAGAGCTAATCATCATTAGCCATTGTAAAAAGTGTAGGTGATACAAAAGACATAGTACCAAACAACAATCAATTTTAAACCTAATTAGGATAAAGACAAATTAATTAAATGGATTGGAAGTTATTGGTTGCCTAGAAACCAATAATCATGACCTAATTTTGTTCAGTATTGATTAACAGAAGATAGACTCAATACTTGCTTGCCATTGTACTCCTGATGAATTAAAAAGGCTAAAGTTATCACTGCTAAGAGAACCAGTGATTAAAATTATTGGACCAAAAATTGTGAATGAGAAGCAATATGTCTTTAAAATTCAATTGTCCAAAATCCCACAATTTTGCAACTTAAAAATTTTTGAGAATAATTCTGACTAAGAACCAGTCAGTTCACTAGTAAAAACAGCAATTAAAAATAAACAAAACGGAAGTGGGGGGTTATAAAATGAGGAATTGTAAAGTGTTTAAAATGATAAAGAAGACTAAGTCTGTCAAAAAAAAAAAGAGAGAGAGAGGTGAGAGGATTATAGAAAATAAGATGTATAACTTAATGTACTAAGCACTAATAAATCCCAGTGGTGTTACAGACCCTTTATTAGATGGAAATGCTAATATTGCAAATGACAAAGAGGCAATGTTTAATTGTTGTTTCTCTTCTGCATTTAGAAAAAAGCAACATGATGTAATCATATCATATGAGAACAACGAGGTATTTTCCAGTCCATTATTGAGGAGGATATTGAGTAACATCCACTAAGAATAAACATTTTTACATGAGTAGGATTGAATAACTTGTGCTCCACAAACCTACACAAATTGATGGCTGGGGATTTTTTGCCAGTGCTGTTAAATCTTGGTATACCAGGCATATGCCATTGTGCTAGACCAGTGCTAATGAGTTCCAGTGTTAAAAAAGAGCAAATAAGTAACTATTGGTCACATAGCTTGAAACCTGCCTTCAGCAAAACAGTGGGAAAGAATAAATATGGTTCTGTTGCAGAAGAATTAAACTATGAGTGTAATTTATAGAGTGCAAGTGATTTTATGAAAAACAAGTTTTGTCAGACAAGCCTGATGTAATAATTTATGGCCATTACAAGTCTGATTAAGGCGATTGTAGAGAGATTTACGTAAGGGGTATTTGATTTAGTGCTGCATATTTTCATTGGAAATAACACTATATTGTATCAATAGGGAGTATGTAAAATGGATTAAGAACAGCTAACTGTTCTGAGAGAGTACTTGTTGGTGTATAATTACTATTGAACAGGGTACAGTGATCTAAGTACTTCAGGGACCAGTAGAGGCCAGTAACATAAAATCACTGGTGATACAGTTTGTAAGTAAGCAACCAAAAAAAGCAGTCACGCAGAATTATCTTGAAAGCTTTGGGTGTTCAGCCTAAGCATTTCCATAGCATGGTCAAAGTAACATGTAACATGCCTGTAGTAACTGAAAATGTAGGTCAAAACTACAGCTTGTTGGACTGTATTCCAGGACACACTGGCTTCTGAAAGTACCTAGGGGCTGGTTATAGTACTCAGTTCAATAGGGATTGTTACGAGACTACAGCAAAAATGGTTAAGCAATCACATGATGGATGAGTGCAAGAATATTACATAAGAGCAAGTTACCAATGCTATTTCTGTATGCTGTAGCAGTAAAATGGGCACAGCCAATTGCATGCAGTTTTGGTATCCTGGTTTTTAATTGTGGCTAGTAGGACTTGTTATTCCAAATACACAGGCACTTCTGTATGTAGAATAGAGTTAAGCTGTGAAACTCCTTGCCAATAATGTTGTAGAGGTGATAGGTTTACATGGTTTCAAAATAAGACTCAACAAGTTCTCATAAGAGAAATCCATGGAGGGTATTTAAATACATAAAACCCCTTTCATCAGGAAGTCCCTGCAAAGCAGATGGTGGAGATCAGAAGAACATCAAAGAGGATAGCATATATTGTGGCTCTATTCACACTTCTTTTAAGCATCTGCTTTTAGCCACTGCTATAGATAGGACACTGTATCAGATCAACCTGCTGTCTGATCCAGTATGGAAACTGGAGAAAGAGCAGAAGAGGGCTGCCACAGAGCTTACCTGAGAGCTAGAGAACTTTCAAGGGAAGACTTTTAAGGGCTTTATCTTTTCACCTTCACACAAGAATAATATTATTCTGTGATGACTTAATTATAGTCTCTAGGCATTGCCATTACGTATTAAAGGCTCTTTAGAAGGAGAATGTCAGTTGGAAGATGAGGCAAATCATTTCAAAGAGAAAACAAGCATATTTAACTGTGAAGGAGACTAACTATTGGGTCAAACCACGCAGAAAATGAGTAGAGTTGTCAGCTCTTAATGTCTTCAAATCAAGTGAAAGCTCTTCTAGGAGATATGCTTTCACCAAACGCAACAAATTAGACTTCATTCAGAGTAACTTACTGAAATTGAATGGCTGGTTATATACAAATCAGACTGATTAAACAGACCTTTTCCCCTTTAAAATTCTACTGTTCACAAATACTATCTTAGCAAATTTTTGCTGCATGTTTATGCAGGGCAGAGTTGTAAAACTACCCAATGTAGTTCATTGCTAAGAACTACTTGCTTTCTAAACCACTAATGGAAAGCAAAAGCAAATGCAGAAAGTACTTTTAAATTAAGATAACATTTTAACCTGAAATAGTTTTATTTAACTGCTTAATTGTGGGATTTACAAGCTTTTATAAGAAAACTGAGCAGGCAAATGTTTTCCACGTATCAGAGGATAAACTTATCCTTTGATTTCTAGATGAAGAAGGTACTGTTTTTCTCTGTAGAAATGAGTAGTATTACAAAGTTATTGTTATAAACAGGATTTTTAACTAGCCGAAGTTAGCTGCTTTTTCTTCACTGAGTTGTCCCCTTCAGATTTTCATATTTCAGTTAGGTTTTAACAGATGACTTCTTTTTGCAGAGCTAATACTTTCTGATTAGACTCACCATCACGCCAAAAATTTATCCTGTCTCCCTCCCTCTTCCTCACCTCTCCATTAAGTGTTGCTTTCTTCAGGAATTTAGTCAACCCATTAGCTGAGATGGATGCTTTAAACTTGGGAGAGGGACTTGGCAGAGAAGAAAGCAATTCGTATTTCTCTTTATTCTTTTATTAAACTCTTATTTGCTAAGAACCGGTCATGGATCAAAGTTACAACCAAAATCTGGCAAAAGATCAGAAATCTGGTCAGATTTATGCAATCATATAACGTATAAAATGTTATGAATATTGTCCGTAATAGAAGGTTTTTACAAGGACTAATTGATTCTATACTCTAAACATTAAAGTGTTTTGCCCGGAAACAAGTGAGAAATGTCTCAAAGCACATGTATATGACAAATTGTTCTTTGAGAGGGCGCACCAAGAAGAATGCATTTTAGTCAGCTTGGTAATTTTTTAAAGTATATTTTTATATTTCAAGTCTCATCAAGAAGTAAGATAATTTTATCCTATTGAAAATTCAGAATTAAGACACACAGAGATTACAGAGTTTAAATCAGCTATCTATAAAGCATTAATGAATATAAAGCAATTAAACTTAATAGCATTAATAGCATTTGCATCTCAGAATGAAGTTTTACTTTTATACAAATGAGCTCACATTCTCTACAGGAAAGGAAAATCATCGGAAGTGGAAAGGTGTAGTAGATATATTGTCTATATACATATTCATGTTACAGATGTGCTCGTGCCCAACTGTGCTTCTGTCTTATCTACTACTACAGGGACACGCTCGTTCTCTCTCCTGTTGGGCATGGTAAGCCCAGCCATAGGCCCCTCCATCATTTCTAATGGAACTTAAGTGAGCAAGGGAAAGACTGAACAGTCTGCATATAGACATGAAACACACCTGAAGACCTTCTGATTTACTGGCAAATCAACATCTTTTTTCTTCAGTTTTTTTTGCTGTATGCATGTTTACTCTGCTGGAGACATTTAGCAGTACCCCTTAACCTGAAGGAGGAACTTCTGGTCTAGGATGGTTCTCAAGAACTGAAATGCATTTTTTTGGTGACGTAGTACTTGGTAAAATTGTGGATTAAGTCTAAGGTGGGGGCTTTAATCTCTTTCATTCCCCAAGGGGTGACACTGGGTTTGCTTGACTTCTAATGGAAATCGCTTAAATCACAAACAGTTTTCCTTTTAGGACTCCTGTTGTACCAGTACTCCAGTGTGCTAAGTTCTCACGGAAGCTGTACCTAGGAACCTGTCTGCTCTGAAGACAAAAAGGGAAGAGGTCTTCCTAAGTGGTCATTCAGCCTCAATAGAAAGATAATATGTCTGTGTTGGAATGCTGTGTGTCAGGTTTTTTAGGAGAAAACTTAAGGGGTGGGGGGGTGATACTCTTACTTTAGTAAAACATAAATTGGGTATACAAGGGTAAGCTTGCTGTGGTGAAGGAATGTCATGTTACTAAAGTGGTTGTTGTGTGTGAAAAAATTCAGAACTCCTTCTGACATATGATCAGGGAGTGGGGGGGGGGACAGGTGGAGCAACTAAAACCACCTTCAAACAGTCATTAGAGAAAACTAATGGTGATCACTGAGAAAGCACAGAGAACTGGGTAATAAATTCTAAGATGTGATCTAAGATTGCCTTCATTACAGGAAAGGATTTATCTGCACACCAGATAAGAGTCCCCTCTGTTTAGCCATGTAACTGTGTCTCGTGAACTTTCTCCTGGACAGAGCAAGATATATTATACTATAATCCATCCATAGGTTCCAAGGCAAAAAAATACTTAGGTGGAAAATCCTACCCAGGTTCTTTAAAGCCTGGGACAGTGTCTACTCATTGTAAATTCTCAAATGATAACAATTTTCCAGGCTGGAATGGTGAGATTTACTTATGCTATATCACATATTATCTTCTTAAGTACCTTGAAATTAGAAGATAACTCACAAGGATCCAAGAGACAGATTTCTTCTGCAGCAGAAGGGGTGCCATTTCTTGTTGATGGCCAAAGGTGACAGAATCTCCTGATCTTGAAAAGGTGAATTGAAAAGGTTTTCAAGTTTTTTTGTTTTGGGCAGTCAACACTCAGAGACAGAATGAGGCTGACTTTCACAAGAAAAAGAGAAAAAGAGACAATTCAACCCTCTTTCATTGCTTTCTGGGCTGGAGCAGCCCTGGAGAGTAGCAATCCTACTTGCCTGATATACATATTTGATAAATATGGGCTCAGCTCTGTAACTTAGTAGATTGTGTGGCAAATTGCACAGGTGCGGCTTCTTATGCCACTATAGAATGATTTGCCAAATAAATCCCTAACCTGTCTATTGCCATACCATTTGTTTAGTTATTAACAAAGTTCCTAAAATATTGTAAGTGGTTATTGAACCTTTTTTATTACTTTTGCTCACCAACTTCTATAGCAAAGATGATGCCTCTCTAGATTATTTTCTCATGATAACAAAGATGTTTCAGTTGCCGATATAATTTTTGTATTATTTAATTATGCACAGCATTAATTAAAATGGAAAGTTGCATCAAAGGCATAAAGGTATTGCTGACTTCATTAAAAATAAGTCAGTTTTGTTTTTGTGCAAATGCCTTATGGTAAGGTAGTATTTAACATAAAAATAAAGGACAATAAATTTAGGCAGCAGCAGAATTGGAATTTTCAGAAGCAAAATTTAAGATGTAAGAGAATAAATCTCTCAATCATTTCTAGTGTTGAGTGTCTCACTCAGGATTTTATCCCAGAGTTTAGCATCTAACTGGTACGATGATACCTAATTTTGAGGCATTACACATTTTATATTTGCTTTTTCTCTTCTGATTTAGGCTAATTATCCTTAAGGGAGAAGTTTTAGCTGAGGAAGGCTGTTCAGTTTGTTATATATATTTTTTAAATGACTGTGTAAAATACTGCTGCGTGTCGTACAAATAAAAATCAGCAAGATGTCTAAGAAAATAACTTAATTTTCTTTTATAGACTTAATGAAAAAGAATTGCCTTAGTCTAAAAATTTTTATCCTCCTCTTACTGACCAGGTTTTGCCTAAAACATTATACAGAATAGAAAACAAGAATAAGAGTATCCCTCGTTAAGTGAGACCTAGAGAAAGTGAGTTTTTTTAAAAACGTCAAACGATGAGTCTCTCAGATTTGAAAATGTGAGCAAGGATGCCTGTCTCCTTATGCTGTACTTATTGGCCATAATAACATTCTTCATTTTCTGTAGATAATCTGTATTCAAGTACTGTAAACAAATTAAATTTTGGAGGGGAGAAAAAAAAGAAAATAAGTAGTAGTGTTCAGCCAGAAAAGTAGAAGAGATTTGGTATGACTTCAGGAGATGTGAATTTGAGCAGGGAGAGATCAGAAACATGGTGATAAAATTTCCCTTAATGGGAAGGACTGTATAGTTATAACTTTTCACCAGAAAACAGAAATATGAACACAGCATGTATTATATACACCAAAATATAAAATTAAAAATCAGTATTTAGTATCTATGATTAAAAGGGGCATATAAAGTACTGGAGTAATTTTCACAGGGGGAAGCAGCAGTATTTCGGATTCTTTTGCTTCAGTGACCAAAATGCCCAAAAGGAATTATATGGAAAGAATTACTTGCTGTGCTCTCTGCCAGATTCAATACACAGACCAACATGCGTTCAAGTTCACCCCTACTTTTAGAGCACTTGAACAAATGCACTGCTGATTAAAATGCCTTGAATTCTAAGCCTTGTAGTTCATTGCTTTTGGCATTGAGTTTTCTTATGATGACGAAGCTGATGAGCTTGGGTGAAGAGATATGGCCCCTTTTATGCTGCACATTACTGACACTCATGGTGTAAGTTCCACAAATCTTAGGTGCTGGTGATGTTATGGTTGCTGGTGAGGGACTAGATAATCGGTTTCAGGAAAAAAAAATGTCCCTGGCATAGAAAGAAATAATACGTTTCTAATACATTTCACAAGGACACGATTAAGTTACACTAAGAAACACAGGGCACAAAGTACATTTTGTTTTTCATTATATATGCAGAGCCCACTGAGAGCATAAGGGAAATAATGAGACACTATCTCGATAATCTTTTCTACAAGGCTGATTTTTGTGCAATTACTTACTGTAGCTCACAATCTACAGTTTTTGTCTTAGATTTAAGATCTAGAGAAATTATTCAGGTAGTCCCCTCACAGATTGTTCCTTCTGCCTTAGCATGAGGGAGCTCCCTCCCACCTCCTTACCTGCTGCCAGGAAATCGGTCACTGAGGGCACATGAAGGAGAAGCTGCATTTCCACAGTTCTGCTGGTTTATCTTGTTGCAGCCTGAGCTGGTTAGCAGCTGTTATTATCGTCTGCCCAACGTCAGCGCCGTGGTTGTGGCCTGGAGGGAACTCTCGCATGGGATGAAATGGCTCATTCACAGCTGAGCCTACTCGAATTGCTGTGGGAGATTCAAGCATTTCAAGGGATTTCAGAGATTTTTAGGTATATAACCACAGCAAGTTTTTACTCATCTGCATGTTCTTAGAGGTATATAACCTGGGTAAGTGTAGGTATATCTTCATGAGAATAGCAAAAAAGGACATTTCAAAAAAAATTTTTTCTCTGCTAAATTTCAGATCTTTACTCAAAAGCATGGATACCAGATGTTTTTTTTATTTATTGGAATAATATGTATAGTACTTTGCTTTGATTTCAGAAGCAACCAAAATAATTCAGCTGAAATTTTCCTCACCAAGAGCAGCCTGGGAAGTATGTTCAGCATGTAGAGTTTCAGCTCAAACAGTTATGGTTTGGCAAATTTAAAAGCAATTTAAAACAGGTTATTGTAATAGGAAGTGTTGGGCAACCTAAATTGCAGGCAGATCTACAAGCCCAAACTATAATTTGCCACATGTAGAAAGTATCTTGTGAGTGTAAGATGATAATTTATAAAAGTAGGTGGAGAAAGAGTTTCTTGGTATGGTCTGTCAGAGTTGGTACTGGTTATTATATTTATTATTAGTGTTGACATATATTTTTAATTGGAGCTCTGGGTTTCAGTAACAAGTTCAGGGGTTTTTTTACAACATTTATTTCATCAGATGTTTTTGTATTATTTAGATTTTGGTCAGTGGTAGGACTTGTTGACAAATTCCCTAAGATTTTCACTGAAATATTAGTGGAGAAGATTATTATTTTTTAAATTGAGGTGCTTACAGAAATAGTCCTTCCCATAAAAAGCAGAGTTTTAATAGAATGATCAGGTTTAGAGGTAAGCTTTACTCTAATAATCATAAGATGTGCTTTCAGGTGGTTGTTGTGTGGAAATGAACCTCCAACAGGGATTCGCTGATACAGATCTGCTGGAAGTCAGTGGAGCTCCGTTAAGCCAGCTGTCTAGTCAGCTTGTATTAACAGAATAAATGAACTGTGAGAATCATAAAGTATTTAAATGTCTGCTAAGGTAACTTTCTGGTTAACTTTGAAAAGAGAAAATACTGTGTTTTGTGTAAGGGATGGATTTACTTCATCTATGATATTATTTAACTGATACGTAATAGTACTCCCTCTAGGTTCTGAATTAAACCTGAAATCTCACACTGTGGAAAGAGTTGTAAAACAAAAGCCTGAAAGACATAGAGATACTCTGTCTTGGCTAAGGAAACTATCCTTTCAAACAATGATACGCTCAAAGATTGCGTGAGGAAATTAGAACTATCTCCCAGAAGCGAACCCACAACACATGACGTCAAAGCCAGAACCAGCAGTTACTGCTGAGAACAACTATTGGTAGGGCTGCTGCTGCGAGTAATACGGGCTTCTCTTCTACCTGTGACAGTTGGAGACGTAGATAAAAGGGTGTCAGGCTAACAGATGTGGATGTTGCACACTAAGAAAAGAGCATCGTGTTTAATGCCAAGGGCAGGAAAGCAACTTGCCAAATGACAACAGTGTGTGCTTCGTTGGAAGATGTGTTGAAACTAAAAGCAGGATGACACTTGAGCGAGTAGTAATTACGTGAGGAAACAGGAAGGTGACTGTAATCTTCAACTTCAGAGTTAATCTTTCCCTGATAGCGAAATCTGACATCATGATATTTTAACTTTTCAAAGTGGAAACATTAAAAGATATTACCAGGAGTATGAAAAAGAGTAAATGAGATATTGGTAAAAAACCCTGTGTGTTTATAAGCAGGATATAAATAAGAGATTAAGGTTAAAAGTATTTATTGCTGGGGGAGGATGGAGGAAGGGAAAACAAATTTATTGAAACACTTGTTTTGTTTCCAGATATATAATAGGATCTTTAATCTTGTTTATTCTGGTGTAATGAAATACATCAGATAAGCTTCTCCAGCTGTTCCAGGGGCACTGAATCATGAAAGATCTGGGTTGTGCAGTGTGATTAAAGGAAGGTAGAAATAGGTCTGTTCCTGCTGCCAAAAATCTTGCTGAGATTTTATTGATGGAATTTGTGGTGCTGCACAAGAATGCCATGCCAGGTGGCCTGCTGCAGGAAGGGAAGTGCCCTCACCAAATTATGTCATAGAATGTTTTCCCGAGTTGGTCACAACAAATTGAAAATCAATTAGTTCTAAAGTTTGTGGTCTCTTCTTGTTTGGACTTTCTAAGTAAGTCTGTACATATTTTGTGTATTTGTCTGATAGATGTGTATTTCAAATTTCTTTTTCAGTTCTTCCTGTTTCAGAAGTTAGAAAGTTATACTGCTAATTAAGCCAAAATAAGGTCTTAATATGCTTCACACAGTGCATGTAATCTTGACTTTTCGAGTACACTTGTATTATAAACCAAGGTACATTATTTAGTTGGCTGGTTTTACATTATAAGAAGATATATATTTCAATGGTATCTTTTAAAAATCAGATTTGGGTTAGCCTGTCATTTGGGACTGTGTTATAGTACCACCAATGTAATTGCTATGTAGATTATTATTTCAGTTTTATTTTTTAAAATTTATTTTATTAATATATATATTATATATAAGAATATATATTTTATATATACCTATAAAATATATAATTTTATTATTACTCAGATTATTGTTTCACTTATTTCAGACAGAGAGCCTAAGATTATGAATAGTTAAATTTCTCTATTGCCATTTCAGTTAGTTGTTTCAAAAGTATCACTGAAACTATGATTCTATTATGCTTCAAAAGAATGGAGATGTTAATAAGCAGCAATTACGAAACATTGCTATTAGCTACTCGCAAGGTAAATATTTCTTCATGATGCTGACATGTGAGTGCCTGTACAAGATGAGTGCTCAATTCTGCTTTTCAGCATGCACCCGAAGATTTGCCAGGTATATATGAAAAAACAGATAACTTTTTAGTGTAAGCAACAGTAGTAGCCTTTTGGTCTGTCGTGCTATGGGCATGTGTTTGTGCTGTGAATTGAGAAATGACTCTTGCAGAGTTTTTCCCGTTTGTTTGGCTGAATTGAACAATGCGTTGTCAGGAGCAACAAATTACTGAGGTTGTGATCCTACTCCTGTTTTAGCCAACAAGAATTTTACAACAGAAACAGAGGCTGGATAAGGCTCTTTGTGTGAAAATGTTCAGTCCTAGAAAGTAGCTACGTGTCCTATAGTTAAGAAAGCAGCTTATAAAGATGCTGCATATCAGCAAAGATATAGAAATACAGGCTTTAATAATATGCAAGCCAGACATGCAAATCTGTAGATTTTTGGCAATCTGTATGAGAACATTTTAAGTTGTGACCTCAGACTTTTTACACGTCAGACATCTCTACTATGAGCCTAACCTCACAAGAAGGCTGTTTGTCCTGGACAGAGTGCAATGCAAATGCTGCTGCACTTTCCAGTGTCCTAAACGGCACATTTAATGGCAAGCTGGGCAATCCTGCAGTGCAGTGCCATTGAGATGGTCCTGACACAGGCAGAAATCCCATAGGGAAAGGAAGAAAGGAGGTGGTCATGTAATTGAAGACTATATCATGAAGCACAGGCACCAGTGGGTATAATTATGGTTAAATGTAATTATGCACCTCCTAACCTTATGTACCTTAATTATAGCACCTCCTAACTCTTTGAGTGCTTGCCTTGGAGCTCAGGCTGGTGTGGCTCTGCTGGCCTACGAAACACACCATGGTTGTATCAGCCGTGACCCTCTTATTGCTAAAGACAGTTACTTGGTTAATGCAGGCATCAGTGGATTTTCCATATGTGTTTAACTTTTTAAAGCTGGTTAGGGAAGAAAATTGGCAGTGGACTTTGAAGAAAGTAAAGCTGTTACTGAGGGCTTTGGCTGTCTTGTTTTTCTGGGGAATAAGAGCTATTCAGGAGGGCTCAGGGCAGCAGCGAGGGAGCCCAGGAATCTTGGAAGCTTCTCAGAGTGTTTGGAGCAGACACCGTCATTTTGGAAATTGTCCAGACTGAGTGTCGGAGCAAAACACGGCGCCTGGCAGCCACAGTACCTCCTGCCAGAGTCACGTGTGACTGTTCCTTCCAGCTCTCTCCACCTGCATGATCTTTACCACTCTTGCCCCCACGTACCTTTCTTTGTGGGAAAAACCCTTGGTCTTCTCTAAAATGAGCCATGATATAGTGTGTGTTTCACGTGTGCGTATTTCTCAAGGGTCCTCTATTGGAAGGAAGCTGTACAGCTGGTGAAGCCTGTGCTGTCGTGGTGAAAGCAGAGAAGTGTTCCACCCACAATGATGTTTTGCCCTCGATGGAAGAACTTAGCCTAACCCTCATGCTCATTTTAAAACACTTAACAGTGGTAGACAGAGAGACAGACTATGACAGATGCATCTGGATGATATAACCTTTCGTCTCAATAGTATTTTAATGAAGAATAACAGCAACTTTGGATTTCAGTGTCTTTAAGAAAAAGACAAAATTAGCTGTTGTCTTAAAGGGTCCTGAAAATCCAGATGCATGAGAAACAGCTGTACAATACATAGCTTAAAGCAAAAAAAAAAGCACCTGTATTTAGCTAACAAAGTGAAAGATCACCTAGTGCTGTTGAATCTTGCTGGGAGTGGGAGGTACAAAGCAGCTTTATTTGCTCTGCTGTGCAGTAACTAGGCTGTGTGACAACACCTGAGTAACAAGACACTCCAGAGGGAACAGGTTGGGGGTGGTGGATGCACTAGCAAGTAGGACTTGCACAAAAGACACCCCCAGGGACACAGCTTCGTTTCAGATGGCTCTGCCTAGAGCTTGGCTCTAGTGCCCAGCCCTGCCCTCAGGCAGCCCACAGTCTCTTGAGGCCCTGAAAGAATAGTATGAGATGAACGGAGGTAATTGGTATCATTTTTTTTCTAATTACAGTATGTGCTTAGAGATTGTCAAAATCCACTGCTAAACCAAAATCCTACTACAAAATGTTACCTAGTATCTCACCCTAACTTTATCCAGAGCATTCACCAGTTGTTTCTGAAAGCGCATCTCTTTCTGCTAAATGACCATTGCCAAAACTTTTCAGGCTGTACCCAGCCGAATGTTAATGTTGTTCGAAGCAGTAATAATTGCACAAGCAGTCACTTCACTGGTCGCTGAAGGCAAGTTCTGTGTTCAACCTGAATACAAGCAGGCTATTGTGTTTTTAGCGAAGAAGTGTGAAATTATACATCAGAAACCAAAACTGCCTTTTGGCTCCTCTGTAGGTAAAGGATTCATTGCTGGGAAAGCTGAGAGACCTTTGGTGGCTTTTGCAATGTAGAGGCTGATGCAGATCGCAGCGCGTTAACTGATGCACTTGCTGCCTGGGTGGAAGATTTGTGGTGTGCATAATGGCTGGGTAGTGCTGCTCTGATGGGCATTTCATTGTCTGATGTCTGCCATTCAGGTAGTTACAGTGTAATAAGGAAAACACTGGTACTGGGATTTCCCAGTGTGGCTGCTGTACAGCATCTCTGTTGAGGTTTCTTTCTCTCTACTTAATCTCGAGATTTGTTACTGTAATGACTTCTTACCCCTCCCCCTCTTGTGCAAACTTTATTGAGCCAGCACCGGGAGCTTCTCGTTATGCTAGCGCCCTTTCTCTTGACTCTGAATTAATTAAGGGTGAAACTGGAACAGTGACTCATAGCGAGGGAGGAGAGTTTCTTATTAGTAATAAGCAAAGAAGGCCACAGGAACCCACTGTTTCCCGGTTCCAACAATGCCTTCCTTTCTTGTGTCATTCCCACATTGATCATGTTAACTGATGCCTCTTTAGACACTAATTGCTGTATTGATGAGTCTGAATTGGACAGTTTCACTGTTTGGGGGTTTTGGGGGAGCCAATCTCCAAAAAGATGAAAGTGCTAATTATATTGGCAATTACTTTAAAGCTCTTATCCTGCTTTTGCCAATGTCCATTTCCATGGTAACGGGAGCAGGTACAGCAGCATTCAGCCCAGCGGCTCTGAGCTCTTGGCTACATCAGCAGTGGCTGAGATTGCAGAGGTACTACATAGACTATGCATTACACACTTTCCAAGACTCCAGACTTAGCCATAGATCCAACTTAAAATATCAAAAAGCTACCAAAAAAACCCCCAAAAAACCCCAAAACTACCTCTTTGTGAGCTGTATAGGCTTTTTGAAAGCTTTGGTTTTACCCTTAGGTGAGCTGGCAGGCCGCCTAAAGGCTGGGCTGCAGCCAGAGGCCTCAGGACACATTTTGTCTGACTCAGCAACCTTTTTTTTTCTGCAGCCTTCTGGGCTGAGAACAACAGCTTTGCCACTTCCTGACTCTGGGGTGTTATCTGCTAGGCAAACTTCAAAAAAGGAATTCCCACCAGTGCTTTGAGCATGTCTGAAATTGTAAACAGACTGTATTTGGAGTGGTTTATGTCATTGACCTACAGTCAGTGTTAAACTTACTTAGGCTAGCATCAGCTGCTGCAGCTTCCTAGATATTTAGGCTTTTAGCACGTAGCTGTGGCATTTCCCCACATGTTGTATACATGAATTGTTCGCATTTTCTTTATGAAGCAGCAACGATTCCAGTCTGTTTTGGCTGGTTATTCTTGTGCTCAGCAGAGTAAAGTGGGACATTTCCGTGCTCTGGAGTGAAAGTTCTGAAGTGACCTGAGTAGAGTCATGAGCAAGAGAAAATCATAAGGTATCCTACTTTCCGCCTGGGTGAGCTTCCTCAAAACAAGCTGCAACAAGAGCTCTTCAACAGGGAGAGCAAAATGTTTGGCTTTAGAGACAGATGCCTCCATAGGGTGTTTTAAAAAAAATAACATCATAATGCAATAAGGATCGTAAGGGTTCTTTAGTATTGATTCCCTTGCTTCTGGAAACATTAACTTTTTTTTTTTTTTTCTTCCTATGATGAGCACTGACACATTTTAAAAGAAAATTATTTGTTAGCTAATAAATTTATTTTTATTTAAACTAAACAAAGATCAGTCAATTTACACGGAATTTCACTCTTGAGAGAGTCTGCTGTCTACAGTGAAATTATACCTGTCCTGTTTATTTAAAAGAAATAAATAAGAACAATAGATGAATCATAGATAAATAATGTATGGTGCCTTAGAATTTAAGGGGGGAACTGGATGATCATCAATTTTGAGGACTGGTGCACTTTAATTACTATGTGAGTAATTTTTGCATTTGTTTTATTTATTTCATTTTATTCTTGTCATTGCTTTTATGACACAGAATCAGTTTTCCAATTCTGCGTATCTGAAATAAGTGACAGTTAACATTTGGGCGTGTTTTATCTTCCCTAATTTCAAGCAAGAAAAGAATGATTTACGTTCATAGGGCTTTTCCATGCTAAGAGAACTTTATAAGCTGTACTGTCCTCTACCCAGCAAAACCCTTAATGTAACTTGCAAGTGTTAAAACTCAAAGTAGTGGGTCTGCCTTTTCTTGAAAATAAAATAAAAAGTGGTTTTGATGGCTAGCAAACTTGGGAGCAATGGAAGGAGAAGGAATTTTTGATAGTAATACTCATGCCGTGCTGCTGTTATTTTACTGACAAGTGACACGGTTACTAACCACAACTAGTCCCTCTGTTGGGAAAGGGCAAGGTGTGCTCTCTTCTCTGGATGTTTATGCTTTGGACCTGGCTTCCTTTCCTTGGATCCTTCCACTTACTGAAGCAATCCACCTTATTGAGTATCAAAGTTCAATAGTGTGTTTGCCTGTAGACAATGGTATGGGGATAAGACATCTTGTGCCATCCTCTTGTCCTCATTCAGCTTCTTATTGTTTTACTAATTTCCTTACACCCCGGGTTAAAGGGCCATCTTGTTACTCCTGTGTTTCTGTGTGGTTGCCTGTTATCTACGGATTGTGTGGTTGTGTGTGACATGTCTGTCTGGCAAATGTTCCAGCCCTGCAGGAACTAGACTAAAGCAAAGGAGGTGTCTCTGTCATAATGCTTTAAAGAAATCTCCTGGGAAGAGAAACATGTCAAAACTGATTCTTTCTAAATCTGCACAGCTGAAAAGACAAAAAGGCTCCTCTGCATCCAAGCAGACCAGCTACAGAGCCTGATGTCTTGTCTCCTGAAACCTCAGAGCATTCTCCGCAGTTGGAAAACAAGCAGACTAAATGAGAGCTTATGATGTTATTTTACATCCTGGCAGAGAGATGGCTGTCATCCAAATTTCCTTCATGGAGAAATTTAGCAGAACTTTTGGATCCAGCATCCAAGGTAAACCAGGGATAGCATACTTACCAATGTCTACATAAAGAAATAGCAAAGTTAAGGTCGTTTACCCTAATTGGGTTACACAGAAACAACAGTGATCTGAAACTGAAAAACTGAAAGAAAAGGTGTTCTGAAAATAGAAAAACATTCTCTGCTCATCTTCAGTTGCATTCTGCAGAGTGGGCAAACAACTGCTGTCTGGAGATGGGGAATCTAACACAGCAAGCCTGCAGGCTGCTGGGTCGGAGAAACTGACGGTTGGTCTGGTTTGTCTGACACTTAAAATTTATGTGCAACCTATCTAATAATTTGACTGCCTTATTTTTCTAAGTGTCTGTATGTGACAGGAGAACTCTTATGAGGCAGAAGTAGAGGAGTCTGAAGGAAAAAGTGTTAAAGCGGAAGTGAGAGAAGATAATGTGAAAAGCAAATATGGATGTGCTTTAGTGAAGGGAAAAATCTAATAGGACAGGGAGTGGAAGAATGTAGGACCTATACCCAGCACATGATGCAAATGCCTCAAATCAGCACTTTGGAGAACCATTTCCATATACTGGCACTGATGTTTGAGTCCACTTTGCGGAAAGAAACCGATAAATGCTGTTGCAGCTCATCACAGATGAGAGAGATCCCGCTCTGCCCACGCTGCAGCTCATATCCCCCTGAAATGCATTTCCCGTGTTCGGTTTTGCATTTATTTGTACGTTCAGCAACGAGGTCCTGGAGCTGTATTGTGCTGACAACACCTGGGCTGCTTCTGCTTTTGAGTTTGTCCCTGCATAATTTTATTTATTCCCTTCGTGCTTCTTGGCTGTGTGGCTTTTTGCACCTTTTAGAGGAAGCTGTGCAACCACCTGTTCTTAATGGCAGGCTAAACCAGCAAAATATTTGTTTCTCATAGGCCTGAGGCTGGCTTACAGGGAAGAAGACAGCAAAACACAACCATATTGTGCCCTTCACCACCCCTGAACAACGAAGCACATCGCAGGCTTTTGTAAGACAGGTATCGTGCCAAAGTCCACGCAAGGGCCGTGCCAGCCTTGGGAGCTTTGAATGGCTAAAGAAAACGTGTATTATCATTTTCTTGGCTGTTCTGCCAATAAACTATTATCATAATGTTTAGATGTCACAAACCTGTAAGTGAAGAAACTTATCCGGTTTATCAAGCTGAACTGCCTTTTAGTTCGATTTATCTCTTCTTGTTTCCCTGCTAGGTGTAAGCAGTTTGTGGTTTGCCTGGGGCCTTAGGCAGCGAGGAGGGGGGCAGCAGTTCTGGAGGGACTCATTCGTCAGATCCCAGGAGCTGAAGGTACAGCTATTTCTGTCCCCTTGCAGCCGATCACACGCTGCTGGCCACATCCCAGCAGCCACCAGACAGCCCTGCTGACAGCATCAGTAGCTGGACGTGGTGTGCTGCCGCAGCCCAGCGCCGTGCTGGGTAACCAAGCTGCTTCTGTCAGTCACATTTCCTATGGCAGTGCAGTAGATATGGGCACACAATCAAGAAGAGTTCAACCTCCCACACTACAGCACCTATTATTTGTATTACAGTGGTGCATGGAGTACTGCAAATACTAAATAAGGGAGGTTCCCTCTCCTGGCTTGCACACCATCCAAAGCTGCGGGGATTACAGTGCTCTTGCCATGCGTTATCCATGGCAGAGCGAGATGCAGAGTTCAGAGCTTTTAAATCCTAGATCAGTGAATTAACAAGATTACCCTTTCACTCTGAAAAGAAGATTGAGAGAGATTTTGATAATAGCAGGCCACCCAAAAGCTACGTTACATGAAATTGCCTGTAACAGTAAAACATTTAGATTTTGTACTGTGTGTATACTCAATTGAAAAAATCCCTACAACTCTGATGGTAAAGTGTAGAAGTGCCACCTTGATCATACAGACACAGTCGCATGTCAGTTGTGAGGCTGGCTGAAGGTTATACTACTGACATCTCTTTTATTTTTAATAGCTCCCATTACATTGATACTTTCATAATTAAAATAGCTCGTTCTGTGAAAGAGCAGATGTCCCGATACTTAAGTACACAGCGCTGCCGTGCTGCAGTCTTCAGCCTAATGACAGTAGAAGCAGTAGTTTGTCCTGATGAACAGCTCTGCTGATGTCCCAGATGCCACTGAGAGCCAGCACAGGTGGATCTTCCGTAAACAAGAGTTCTAATGGGCCAGGTTTCTTCGGGCTGTGTGCATACAGTGCTGCAGGGCAGTTCCCAGCATTGGGCACTTAGACAGGTCTCAGAATTTCTATCACAAACTCCTTCCTGACTTTTACAACCTGTCTGTGTGAAGGATTGCTTTATGGACAAGCAGTACTGGATGAAGGTGGGTGAAAATAATGAATTATTTCAGGGGAAGAAAAAGTCACAGACAAACCTTATGTTTAAAATATATCTTTTGCAAAGAAGTCCGGAACCCAAAAAAGACTTCATCTGATGTCTCACAAAAATCCAGCCGCACACTTTCTCTAGCTTCTCTTGCAGCAGATGTAGTCCTCCCTTATTTCTTCCCCCTCACCACCTTTCCCATCAGACCCATTTCTTTCTTCCTTACAATATTGCCACCTGCAGCCTCTGTATTTTTTAGGGTCTGCTGGGGATGGACCAACAGAGTGGCCCCTCTGAGACCAGGTTCTTGCAGGTGTAATGGAGTCAGTCGCAGCACGTGCCTGTCTTTGGGTGGTGTGGGGATGCTCACAGGGTCTGGCCTCCATCCAGCTCCTTCCTACATACGTTCTCCAACCACAGCAGCACTTCAGTGCGATGACAGAGCTGTCAAGTCAAGGAAGTGCACAGACTGCTCCTCTCCTCACCCCAGAACATGGTGGATGGGTATCTGTTAATATTGTGCAACAGCATACCCTTCTGGTTCTCTGGCATGGGGGGACATACCCTGCCATGTGACCCCTTTGTGGGGCCAAAAGCAACTGCCCCCTGGCATATGGCTGGATGTGCACTCAGCATGTGGTGGAGACCGTGCACAGTTTGGTCATGTCAGATTTAGATTCAGTACATGCCATGGAAGGAGCTTTGTCCATGTGTCCCTCCAGTGTCTCCTTAAAAAGCCCTGTTGGCCTGACCTAGTCTCAGAGTGCTTCCTCTCAGCTCTAGACACCAATTTCTGAGCACAACAGTGGCTTTGTCCAGGACTGCATGGCACGGCCTTGAGGAGGGAGGGGAGAAAAGGTGACCTAAGTGTAGAGGTGTTTGCTTGAAACGTCTGTGTTAAGAACATGAGCAGCAGAAAAACTACCTTTAACGTCTTTGTAGGATGGGATCTGTGCTCCCACCAGTATTGGTCACATCGAGAAAGTTCATCCATGCTACCCAGTAACATTGAATAATTGTAACAATCCATCCTAGCACAGATCTGTGGGACTGCACTGCTGGATCATTCAGCTTATTAACGTGACTGTCATTTACAGCAAAACTCAGGCAGACAATGAGAATGAGGGAAAGCAGAGCCATACTGACGGTTAATGACCATCTCCCAGTGTTATTGTACTCTCAGAGTAAGGAATTCTCACTTTCCCACTGAAAATTATTTTTAAGTGTTTAAACTCAAGTTTATATTGTGTTATTCCATTAATTTTCCCTGATAATTATAATTTGCCTGTATGAAATCCACTGTGGACTGAAGTCAGAAACACACAATATCTAGACTGCCTTAAGATTGTCCTTACCCTGGGAAGAGATTTTTATAGATTTGCCAAACACCCTACTGCCCTCAGCACGTTGGTGCTCATGTCGCAGGACTGAGCTGTGGCAGAGCAGCTGTCAAACACCAGCCCTTCCCTTGGGCTGTTTCGTGCGTCTGTCACTGCCTGTTGGCTGGCGACAAGAATAAATAGAACGCGTGCGTGACGCTGCAGCCCAAGCCTTAATCAGGGTCGAAGTGCAAACCTCACAGCCCAGGTTGGGAGTGGGCAGAAAATGCCGGTTGTTTTCCTCACCTGTGCTGCCAGTGGCTCTGGCTGTGTGGCGGCACCGAGTCACCGCTGCTGCCCGCTCCATTCCAGGAATGCAATTAACCCAGGATATAAATTGTGGCGATGATTGTTTTCCTCCTAGTCTGGAGTCAGGAGGCTCCTCTTGCCACCACAACGCTGTGTGCATGAAACCTGCCTGCACTGGAGGACTGGAAATGTTTGGTGTTTGTTTTAGTTTGTTTTGTTTTTCACCAGGAGTTCTAGCTTTGAAAACTGTCGATCTACAGAGAAAAAAAGAATGCAGATTCTGCTACTGTAGCCAAGTCTT
This sequence comes from Pampusana beccarii, assembly GCA_013399365.1. Classification (NCBI taxonomy): domain Eukaryota; kingdom Metazoa; phylum Chordata; class Aves; order Columbiformes; family Columbidae; genus Pampusana; species Pampusana beccarii. The sequence goes on from VWYH01000305.1 coordinate 93,496, forward strand.
TGAGGCAAATTTTGTGATACAGCATATATACCTTTAAAGTCTTGCCTCATTATGCTCATTATAGAACTATTTGCATGGGGAGACTTTGCTTCTGCATGACTGGATAAACTGTTGACGTGAAATTTCTTTTCTTCTTTTCCAAACCATTGCTATACATGGTATTAATACTGGATCTTAAATTACCCTAAGTATTTGTCTGACAATTCAGTATTGTGTTTTGGCCTAAACATGCCTTAATGTCAGTTGACTTCTTAAATTCTCTCTGCCTGGTAAATGGCACAGGAACACTGTGGAGAAAAGCCTTAGTTATTTTAAAGATACAAGTGATTTAAAATGGAAGATTTTTAGAGCTGAACGCATATGCCACAACCAAAGTTCAGTGGGAATTTCATGAGATAGTACTCTTAGCTATCAAATTAAAGTAAGTTAAAATATGTTTCTGATGTTATCTAGCACATAAACATACAGTAAAGATTCACAATAAACTCCTACAAGAATGCTTAGTAACTGAGGTTAACAAGGAACAGGATAGGAGTATTACAAATAGGCAGAGCACTAAAAATATATATTTACCAGTTTGACTGCAAAAAATCCATATCCTCCTGAGTATTTTGGAAAAAAACATTAACATCCCTAGGAGTTCCATGAACTATATATATAGATGCTTCAGTTCAGCCCATTTTAATAATATATTCAGACTATTATCGTTATCTGATTGCCTATTTGCTTATTGAATGCTCATTTTTAGCGCACCCCTTCCATGAGGTCTTTTTCTCCTCAGAAGCAATAAAATACACTAGTGACATGTGTAATATGGTTAGAACATGGTCAATAATCCTGTGTGTTTATCACTGTCCTCTGTTTAATTTCTAAGGCCTCTGCGAAAGTCTGCTATTTTATCTTGGAGGCAAAGCACAGCATCATTGGCTCAGGCAATGTTGGAGACGACACAATCCCTATTAGCAGTTAGTCCAGCAGAACAATGGTTTAGAAAAAACAATTCTCAGTGCTCAAAAAAGAGTAATAAAAGTAACAGGGATCTGTCTGCCTTAGTGCTCCAGTCATTCCTGAACTGAAGGCTAAGAGAAATAGTAAACCATTGATAAATATTTTAAAATCCAATAAATTTACTTGTAAGTGAACTTTCAATATTTTAATGGAGCTGAATGATTGAGCATAAGATTCTAGTATCTCTTCTAAATCTGTAATAATGCCACAGCAGAATAATGTTATTCCTTAAAGCATTTTCCACAAGTGATACATGGAATGACTACTGTGTAGGCTTAAGTATTGGAACAGAACTGTATCTGCTTATTGTAATCATGAAACCTGCTTTCCTGTGTCCCAAACAGTTATTTCTAAAAACCTATTAAATCAGATTACTTATAATTACAAAACAACAGCAAAAAAAAACCACAACAAAACAAACCAACCAAACAAAAAAAACAAACCCAAACCCTTACTTGTTCTGTTTTCTTTCTTCCAGTGATCAAAAAAGTAATTCCTGTTCTTATCATATTACCTAAGTTGTATTAACATACATGCTGTAAACCTACACTTCAGCCAATGTGAAATAATTATCTTTGAATACCTTTATGTAAAATATTGTTCAAATGGTACATGGATCCATAAAAGTATTTCTACTGGATAAAACAGTACTGGATTTTAGAGTAACAAAACCAACATATGGAATGGCATTAATTACGAATAATTGCCTCTGCTTCTCTTAGCATACCATTTAGTACCCCTAACTTCTGAATGATTAGCCTGTATTTTACACTCAAAATGCATCACACAAGGAAGCTCTAAAGAAATGTAATTATACTTCCAGTGTATTATGTTTAGCGTTATTGTCCAAAATAAAGCACATTCCTTCTCCATCCTAGCCTAAGGAAAATCACAGAATCACAGA
>VWYH01000310.1:0-31237 GCA_013399365.1 Pampusana beccarii
TTACCCTGGCAATGCCCACACCATGTCAGCTGCTCTTACGAGAGCTGCCGGGCACTGCCGGGTCCTGAAACGCCCCTGTACCTCAAGTTCTGCTGCTGTAGTTCCAGCTGCGCTGGCACTGATCAGCTTACCATATTTTGATGTCCAATTTCATAATGAAAATGACCTGGGATTTTTTCTTCTTTTTAAATTATAACAAACATTTCTTTATTCCTTACACATAACATAACGTCAAAATGGACAGCCTTCATGGATTTACTATTGATAGATGACATTTGATTTAAAAGATTTTCAAAATCTTATCCAACTATTTTGCAGTGGAGGAAATTTGAAAGTGTAGTGAATGAGTTTTGAATGTCACAGCGATCGCTTGACTGACTTCAGAATTCCCACTACTTAATGTAGCTAACACACTTAGTGCTTTGATGCTGATTTAAGAAGCAAATGTACCCTTTGCAGCATGTCTGTATGTACTGTGTCTGTCTGGGATGGAGGTTTTTTTGTCACAGCAGCCGAAATGGTCCTGTGTTTTGGATTTGTGACTAAACCAGTGTTGATAACACACCAGTGGGCTGGTTATCATCGAGCAGTGCTTGCGTGCCGGTCAAGGCTTTTTCCCACTCTGTCCCCCAATCCCCAGTGAGTAGGGTGGGGGTGGGCAAGAGACTGGGAAGAGGCACAAGGAGGAGCAAGTGGGGGCATTCACAGTTATGGTGTTTGTCTTCCCAAGTAACTGTTACACGTACTGAGTGCACAGCTTTTGCTTCACCTGTTAAATTGTTATCTCGATCCTTATGTCTTCCTACCTTCCTTCTGTTTTCTCCCCATCCCATGGGAGAGGGGAATCAGTGAGAGGCTGTGTGGGTGCTTGGCTGCTGGGTCAGCACCTAATACTATTTTGTTAGGTTGTCATCTCAGGGAAACAATACTTGATATATTGCCTACTTCATTCTGATATTTAACAGAAGTGTATGTTCCATCATACATTAAGATTAGTTGGTTCTAGTAAATAAATGACTTGATGAAAAGTATGCCAGGCTCATTTAGATACTTTAGATGTTTATTATCAGCTCCTTGCAATGCCTCAGTTTTATTTGTCTTAGAAGATTTTTTCAGTGCATAAATGACCATATTATAAAAAATCTTGTCAGAAGCAATTAATAGTTTATAATAGGTTATTTAAGACTACATTCTAAACAATACCCTGCTTGGACGGTTTGAGGTTTTTTCCCCTTATGAAATACTTACTGCCATGTAGTCGAGACAAAACAATATGTTGTACTTTATTTGAAGAATGGTGACTTAATATATTGTTGAAATTCAGGACCTAATGTTTTTAAATGGACAAAAAATCAGCCAGTCTGTTTAAATATAATATATGAATCTTTGGGAGCCAGTTTGAACAGCAGCGCTGAGTGAGATGAGGTCCATTGAATCCAGTGGAATAATGATGGAGATTAAATGTACTTGAACATGGGGGTTTGTAACGTATGTTCAGTTGGGCAAAAGGTACTACTTAGACTGTTGACATGCATTCAGTGAACTTAAAGAGACTGTTTGTGCATATACTTAGGAAAACAGACACTCATCATCCATGGAGAGGCTTTATGTACACCTCAGAGGCTGATTCTATCATTTTGTCATAGTGACTGTACTTCATAGTCAAGTGGCTTGGTGGGGTACCTGATGCTAAACTGGGTAAGAGTGTCTTTGGTGACAAATCTAGGTCTGCTTAAATAAAGGAGATAAGGAGTAATAAAGACAAGGCAAAAGAAGCATCCACTTGTCTCTTAACTGTCTGTGCTACTGGTCACTGAGTTGGACTAAAAAGGAGACAAAAATGCTTGAGGCCTGTTTACTGGTGTTGCTATGCTGACATGTGGGAAGACAGATTCCAGTGGTGTGGTGTGGATGCACCTACTCAGCTAGTAAACAAATGGACCTGGAAGAAAGAGGGCAGAGAGGAGGGGAGTGGTTGTACATGTTCACTGGGAGAATGAAGACATCAGCTTATTAGATTTCAAGGAAATTGAATCTATCATCTCTAGGTATGATATGAAGCACTTCTGAGTTAGCCTTCTAACTCTTTTCATGCTTAATCTTTGATCTGGATAACTGTAAGACATTTTTTTTGTTTCTCCCCCTTCTCTAATTTCCACTAAAGCCAAGACACAGCAACAGAGAATGGAGGAAAGAATTAAATGAAGGGGGGTAAATAATAATTACAATGCTTGCTTTTTCCAAGTGCTTGTGACTATAACTGCTAGTTAAGCAGAGCAGAAAGACTATTCTTGATAAAACACTTCTTTTGCACCTAGAATCAAGACCATTGCATCAACTGACACATAAAAGACACTGTCTGCATTAAAACAAACATACAAAACAAAAAACACCAAACAAACAAGCAAAACCACTATATGAATAAGTTATAATGTGGAATATGTATGTTTTGTGAAATCAAACATTTTTTATTTTCATGTTCCAGCAGATAACTAAACTGGTTTCTGGAAATTGACATACTTTCACACTTCTGAGGTTGAACAGAAAATATTAGTTGTATTATATTCCTTCTGTATAAAAATGTATTATATCAATCTTTAAGAAAACTGCACTAAACTAGAACTAGTATGTGTGCTATTTAAGTTACAATCATAATTTATAGCTGAATAATAGCATTCCATGATTAGATATCTAGCAATAGTGTATAGACATTGTGCTCAAAGCAATAGTCATTACTCAAGTAAGTAGTACCGGCGAAGTCATCCGTACTTGTGTAAATAACAAATCACCTACATTTCTAAGGAATGAAGCATCAACTCCGTGCATTATTTAATCATAATACCTTCTTATACTATTTAAGGCTTTTTATATGCATGCTGCAAAGAAATAAATGTAGATTAAGGAGGTACTTGGTTTGTGAAAGGTCTTTGAGGCAGTAAGTCAAGTGGGTTGGTTCCCACTGTCCTTTTAGTTTCAGATTGCTAGACATTATCATTTTTGCCATCTTTTCTTACAGCTTTTCCTCTGTGCTCTCAAGTGTCTGAAAGAAGGAGTTGAAGTGTTTTTCTTGGGAGAGGAACCACTTAAAACACCTTAAGGTGTAAAACTAAGAGAGTAATTCTAATGAATGGTTTAATATTGAACTATTAATCCTATAATTGTGGCTTCTCTTTCAAACTTTAGAAAAACTGTACATATCCATAGACTTGTCTGTTTTTTTTCCCAGTAATATATAGTATATTGTATTATAAAAATATATAGTTCTGTACAAACCTTACTTTGTTCCCTATTAATGTTATTATTCACCACTGCCTCCCTTTGCCTGACAGCAAAGTCCTGTGACACCTGAAATTGAATAGTAAACGTCGAAACACAAAGGTACTTCCCAACTAAATTTATAGCAGATGAATGAAAATCATAATGTATTCAGCACTAGCTGGGATAAGACAGTGCCAGCCCTGAAAATTGTCTCTGTTAGCTACAATGTATAGGTGAAGGACTAGTAGTATTCTCAACAGCATTGTAAGCACATTCCCAGGTCTGTTGCATCCTCTTTTAGGTGCTGAAATGGTATGAATCCTGTTCTATTTTTTCACAGTTCTGAGCAAATGAATTAAGTTTTTATGCAACAGCTGAAAATTATTTAGATGTTTCAAACCACTGTAGTGGCTTAAGAGATTCAGTAATTTTATTGCCTAGAACATTGATGAGAAAAATAAGGGTGCTGTGTAGTAGGAAGAGGAGAATAGATTAGGAATAAGACAGATAACAATTTCATATTTCAATACTACCGAGATTTAGTAACTCTCAGGTTAAATATCTTGCCCTTCCCCAATTATGTTGACAGGTAAAATGGATTTTGTCTAGTTCAAAGATTATTAGTGACTGGAAAGTCCATCAGTCATTAAGAGAAGTAACATTTCTTGTGTATGATTCTGTTATTGAGAAAATATAGTCAAACAGATAATAAATTTAAGGTATAGCACAAAAATGTATATGTTTTGTTGACTTTCAGTGTGTCTTGTGTTCCTCATTGTCTGGGATATTAGAGGAACACTGGTAATTTTAAGATTAGAAATCTGGTAGGAATGGGATTTTGACACCTATTACCTACAGCTTTCTTTGAAAGTCTTCAAAACTTTTTTGACACTTTTGGAAATAACCCCCTGAACTTGAAGATTTGAAGCATTTTGAAAATGAGCTTCAATTAATTAGATTTTAAAACTGTTGTCTTTTTTTTTCTTTTTAAATGTGAAACACTTATTCTCAGACTGGAAGGAAACTCATCCTCTCTTTGCTCATGCTCTTTTTTAGATTCACTTCGTATATCTACTATATATTCTATTCTATCCTACTTGTTATACATATAACACATAAATATGTATTAAATAGCTTTTATCAGTGGTGTACCCAAAAGCAAAACAGTGCTGCTGTTTTGTTTTGTTTTGTTTTGTTTTGTTTTGTTTTCTTTTGTCTTGTCTTGTCTTGTCTTGGTTTGGTTTGGTTTGGTTTGGTTTGGTTTGGTTTGGTTTGGTTTGGTTTGGTTTGGTTTGGTTTGGTTTGTAATGTCATGTCTTGGGCCACAGTCAAACTTCTTGTCCTGTGCAGTTTACTACCCTCCCTCAATGCATGTAAGGAGAATGTGTCATGGATATCTCAAGATCCACTCCCAGTCTGAATTCTGATTCTGCCATCTTTTCATCTGCTCATATGCCATGTTTACTACAAAACGCCTGGAAAAAATTGTATTGAGGTGTGGTCTAAAGTATGCAGTGATTCTGGCACCGAAGTATTGGAAACTGTTAAAAGCTTTAAAGACAGTGAAACTGCAATACAGCTGTCTCTCCTTCCCTCTTCCTGCCACAGCCTGCTAAATGTATGCAGTGGGTAAGTTAAATAGTTTTGTTTAAGAACAAGTGTAAAGTGATTTGTAGCAGCTTGAATCTGTTTGTGCAAGCATAATTGTTTACTGAAATTCCTTACAGTACTTTCCCAGGGGCTATGGAAATTGGTCCAAGAACAATCTCTGCTATGCTGCTGCCCCACTCTACTGTTGATATCAGCTCTTCTCAGGCAGAGAAAGGAGGTCTCCATCTTCTTCTGTCTGAAAAGGATTCATAGCTTTCAGGAGGGGAAAAGCTTTTTTCTATGCTGAAATGTAAATATGGGGAATACAGTGACAAAATTCAGAGAAAAATAAAACCATTGAAACCTCCATTAACTAATGTGCTTGGCCTGTAAGGGTGAGAATTGGATAAAAATGTTATAGCACCAAACCTTATTGTTTGTTCCTCAGTCAGCTTAATCTGTCTTGGGTTTTGGTTCATATGCTTTGAATATGTGTCTCCATCCCCAAACCCTTCAAGGGTAAGAAGCTTTATCATTATCTGTCCTTTTCCATAATCCTTATGATTCTTTACCATTTTGAACCTGCCACTTAAGGATGTAAGATAAAAAATTTTTGAAAACATTGTCACAGTATTTGTTGCATTAGCATGCAAATGAGCTATCATTTTTCAGGAAGCTGATTCATGAAAGTATTTTATTTTCCCAGTTGAGATGTTGATCTTGATCTTAAATGTAATTTAAGAAGAAAATAAGTTGGTTTTAAAACTATTAAGTTTGTGTCATAAAAAAAGCCAAACTCTATTTAGCTCAAAACAGAGCACTTTTTTCCTTTGTATGTTTGTGGGCGTCCATTTTTACAATTACCTAAATATCCATATGATTTTCTGTTTCCATTTTGCTTCATAGAAAGAAGTGAAAACAAATTGGAGTGGATATGTGTCATATTCTTATGAGCAATACTTACCATATACATCACCTAACAGCAAGGACATAGAAGTCAGACTTGATTCACACATTTCCTAGGCATCCACTACTATTCTTTCTAATTATGATCATCGTTGCAGTGATCGTCTAATTAGTTCTTTTCACTTCTGATCTTTCCTGTCTTTAAAATTGTTGCCTACCTCCAGAGAGTAAAATGACTGAGTGTGGTTTTTATGGACCACTTGTCCTCTTAAAAATCCTGTTTTGTATGCCTGTGCATGTGAAGCATACAGAATGTGCTTTGACTCTGAAAATTGGAGCTCTAAATATCCAAAGGGTACTGAGTGCAGCTTTGGGCTTCCTAGTACAAGAAAGACATTGACATGTTGGAGCTAGTCCAGCAGAAAAACACCGAGATGTGTGATGTCTGGATGCATATGATGTAGAAAGAGAGGCTTGGAAAAATGATTTTGCATAGTCTTTAGAACAGAAAGCTAAAGAGAGGTAGATGCTTCTATTTTATAAACTACCTAATGGTATAGTGCAGAGAAGATGGAGACAGGCTGTTTCCAGCAGTAGGAAAAGAGGCAACAATCACAGTTCTGCAAAAATACAGGAAAAATAATGCTACAAAAAATTTCATAGTGAAAGTGAGAAAATATTGGTACAGGTTGTTCAAAGACGTGAAGGAATCTTTGTCCCTCAAGATACTTAGTGTTCAACTGGACGAGCATCTGAGCAAGGCCTGCATCTGCATACTGGAGACAGCTATATCCCTGCAAGCCTACCAGCAAGGACATTGGTGGAATTCTACCTGGGCTTTGCAGGAGGGTAGAGATAAGAGATAAGGGAGCCACTCAGGTAAGACCTAAGGAACATAATGTTTTTTTGACAGGTTCCCTGGAGAATGGGCCTGAAGCTGCAAATGAGGAGTTTCTCCATGTGTGAGTTCCATGAAAGGAACACAGATAAGCTACCCTGAAATCCCTGAAAGTTTGCAAGAAAGGAGGCAAAAACTTCATCTAACAAAAATGCAAACTGCCGTTAGTGTTGAAGGGCTTGCCCACTACTAGGAATGGCAAAACCTTAAAATGCCCTGAAACCAACTGCTTAGCTGTCCTTTTCGTAACTAGTACACAGGATTGTTCCAATTAACAATTGGAATGTATGCCACACTAGATCTGTGAAGTAAGACATGTATCGGTTTGTGCTAGGACTATTTCTTCCAGACATCTACAAATTCTCTTGTAATTGCGCACTCATGAAACACAAAGGAGACTTGGAAGGTGTTCCCTGTTAATAAAGTAGCTGGGAGTATGTGTACATGAGGCCTTTGATTCTATATTAAAATGGAAAAAAGGAGCATTAGGAGTGCTCACTTCTGTGCAACCCTTCAATTTTTGATTCCCTGGAGAACTGTACTTTTCTGCTGGAAACAAAGTGGAAAATACAAATGTGCAGTTGTACAATGTGCAGGCTTCCATGCTGATTCCTTCCGGTTTATGTTCTGAGTTTATGCCAGTGTCTCCAGGGCTGTTGATGTGTATCTGGTTCCTAAGGACAAAGTGAGAGTGGACAAACATATTCAAAATGGCTCTGCCCTATTTCTGCTTCTAAGGGCTCCAAAGATAGTTTAGGGAAGTTGATTTGTTTTACCTCAGTTGGTCCCCGAGGGAAATTACTGCTAGGTTAATCCAGTTCTTTAGAACACTCGATAGCCAGTAGCTGTGTGGCTAAGTAGAACAGTTTCAGCCTAATGTTAAGAGAAATGTGAATTTATGAAGCAACAGTGATGCTTCTATTCTAAATTAATATATTTTCCACAAGAATAGCAGCTAAATTATTGCTGTTTTTTATATTAAATACATGCAGCATTTGATTAATATGTTTGAAACATCTAATATATTACTTTATTAGTTGGACAGTTTTAATATCCTACTTAGCAATTACCACCTTGCCATGAGTGCCCAAGAGGGATTAATATATGTGATCCATGTCTGTGTCAATACACTACTTTGTCTGCCATCACTGATGACCAAGGCAGTATCCTTTATTTAAAAGACATCAAACAGTAATTGATATAACGTCTGCAACTGTAACTTCCCATTCAAATGTTACAAAATAAAAACGAGAGTTATTGATTTAAAAACAAAAATACATTTGCCTGCCAAAAATACGCAGTGGATAAGCTAAATAGTTTTGTTATCACCACAGTTTACAAAAAAAACTGATCTGAAACAGAAGTAGGGCATAAGAAGTTAATAACCAGTTCCAGTAGCAGACCTTGAAACCAGACAGGCCCAAAACATAATTATGGTTCCCAGACTGGCAACCCATTCAAAGTGGGTTTTTTAAGAGAGGTTGTGTACTTTGTGCCTATGATTGCTCACAACATTTGCTCACAATTAGCCATGAGTTACCAATCAGAAAGAATCCACCAAGAGTTAATTATTTTTACATTCTGTAACAAGGGACAGCAAAAGTCTTCTACCTCTTAATGAGATAAATCTCATTTTGAGATTTCTAAATGATCTCCAAATGAGATAATATCTTAGTCATTCTCACACTGATCTCCCAAATGCCAGTGTATGGGCCTGATCCAAAGCCTGGTGGAGTCAATGAGATTTTTACCGTAAACTTCAACACGTTTTGCATCAAAACATCCCTATGTCATTATAAATAAAACCATAAATTCAAGTCTGTAATAACACAGCTCACTATCTCCATGTGTAGCACAAGTATAAAAAACACTTTAACATCTAATGAGATTAGTTTAAATTAAACCAGATGTGGCTTTTTTCCCCCCCGAGTTAAAAGTGGTTCAGGCCCATACCCGTATTTTTTTACCATATTCTCCTGGCTTAGCTGCATTCTCCCCTTTCTTGGCTAAAGCCGTGCCCTGTGTAGTACAGAGTGTATGATTCAGCAGTGATAAACCAGCAAGAATCTGATTGTGTGCCCAAGTGCTGAAGTGATCCTTCAGGGCAGAGGTTCTGAGTTTCAGTCCCTCTTCTAAAATTGATGGTACATTTTATCAGATCACACTTTAATGTGAAATGCAGAAAGTTATTTTTATTTTAGGGGTTTTTTTGAGTGAATTGTCTCCTTAGTTGTAAACATCTGTATTTTGCTCAAGTAAGGCACTTAAGACCTTTTTTGAATCTAATTCCAAATGCCCTGAAAACCTAATCACAGATTCTTGCATAATAGCAAGGCATTATGTTAAGCACTGTTTCTACATTAGACGATGTAAGCTATTTAACTCTATTAAAAAAATACAAATATGTGTGCTACAAATCTTACTTCAGCAGAGATCACCTTAATGAGTATTACAACAATATTCTCTTCATGTTTAAAATGATGCATTATAATCTCATAAGTACTGTACTTCTACCAACCTGTGAATTATTAATAAGGTAATAATCACCTTAATGAAGCTGCCTTATTAGGTCTTGATGGATCTTGTTAACATGACAGTTAACTGTCTATTGACGTGGAGGGGAAAAGTGGGGTTTTATGCATTGAAGGGTACTAGAGAAGTTAATAATTTCCTAACAGAGTATATTGTAACTTTTTTTTTTCTTTTTTAAACAACTTTGCTTTTTAAGTTGCATATTGTGATTGCCCAAAGTCCTGCTTCTCAGTTTTGCAGGTTTTTATGAGACATAAAGGAATGATGGCATAATACAATTGATAGGTTATTGTAAAATGAACCCTATTGAAAGTTAACCATAAATTAATAACTCAATATGTTAATCAGTAATATGACCACTTGAAGCAAGTCTCACTTAAAGGAACAACAACAAACCGATAAAGAAAGCATAAAATGCAGCTGCTTATTTTCATTGTCCTAGATATTTCTTCAAGCATGTTAATGTTCTGGGGTGTCAAAGAAGTACAGAGAGAAAGAAATATATCTCTGCAATTCAGAAATAACAAATAGCATAAAGACTGAGTCAGCTCAGTTTGATAAACTAAAAATCTGTCATCCATATCTGTCTCAAATCCTAATGCAAAAAACCCAAACCACATTAGCATTTTATTTTTCACTTAGAAAAGTAAGTTTGTTTGTTTGTTTTGCATTTTACATTTTTTATACTGCGTTCTACCCAACAGCTTAAAATACAAGGAAGGGCAATCTGTTTCTGTAACGTTTTTGGTCCAGTTTGCAAACCGTGGAGTTGTGTGCTGTGTGGATTTCAGCTTCTAATATGTGTCTGTCTGAAGTTTAAGGAACTTATCTCAAAGAACCTGAACTTCAAGAAATCCATTACAAAACTTGTAAGGACTATGTAGTTTTCATCAGCTTGAGTCTTCCATATGTTGTGACAGAATTTATTTTTATTTTATTTTTTCTATAGCTTTATCCCAGGCTTCTTGGAATGGTAATAATTAGAATGTATTTGAGGTTGCAGGTGGGACATACTGAGAAACAAGTATTATTCTGAGTGTAATGAGTGCTAATATATTTTTGCTGGTGGTTGTTGGAACACAGTGGCTTTTGCACATCAGTGTATAATGATGAGATGCACATTTTGTGGCCCACCTACACAAATACCAACATTCTTGCAAACTGAAGCAGCAGGAAATGTTATTATGTTGAAGCAAAAGGACCAGAATATCGTGGTAGGCTGAAATCTTGTGTGACATTGAGATGCTACATAAGAGGGGTGATCTGATCTTGGAGACAGGGCTTGAAATTCAAATCTCATAGAAATAGAAAAAAAATATGTATCTAAATAGTAACAAAAGTGCAGTAAAATTTTGCTGGCAAAACAGAATTTCTGACATTTTGTTTTGAAAATATTAACTGGCATAATGTTTTCGCTTTCTTAACTATTATTATGTTGTAATGGATGTTCAAAATAGGCCAGTATCTCCTAACATGTCAAAATGATGGTTAACATTAAGGAGAAATGGTGGAATAGTAGTGGACAGAGCTTCTTCTCTTTTTTTTTCCTTCCCTCTCCTTTCCCATATAATTGAAGTATCACTGCTCCTAAATCTTCCCAGTAATATTTCTTAGATCTTATTTTGATCACTGAATTGAAATATATTTAGCACAGCAATTGCTAAAAGGACAATTTAAAAGTCATCTGGTTAAAGAGGAAGTTTCTAGTATTTTTTTATTAGATTTTTATGGTGCAAATATGCAGAATGTCCTGCTTGTCGTCAAATCAGCATTTTCTGATGGAAAACTGTTCCAATTTTGATCACTTTTTTGTTACGGGGTTACAGATAATCCTCTCACCCAGTCAGTAACTTGCTGTGTGCTGATTAATTCTCTGTCAGAAAGGTCTGGTTTTTCTTCACCAAATTATTGAGTTCTTTATGAAATGTCTTTGAAGAGTTCGCCATAGGAAAAAAAATGTGAAATCAATTGCAGCCTTGGAATCTGTAACTAATGAATAATACTAGTCTGATTAATGTAAAACTACTTCAAGTCCTGGAACTAGCTAGCTGAAGTAATTTTTGCTACTTCAGGTACAAATTATAGTTAAAATCCATAGAGGGTTTCTAATAATACCAAACCTGTACAGTATGGATCCCTAATGAATCTCTGAAATGAGCAATTAAAAGAAATACAATTTGGGCTTAGAATCATAGAATCATACAATAGTTTGGGTTGAAAGGGACCTTCAAAGGTCATCTAGTCCAATCCCCATACAATGATCAGGGACATCTTCGACTAGATCAGGTTGCTTAGAGCCCTGTCCAGCCTGGCCTTGAATGTTTCCAGGGATGAGGCATCTACCACCTCTCTGGGCAACATCTGCCTGTGTTTTACCGCCCTCATTATAAAAAATTTCTTCATCATGTCTAGCCTGAATCTCCCCTTCTTTAGTTTAAAACCATTACCCCTTGTTCTGTCATAACAGGCCCAGCTAAAAAGACTGTCCCCATCTTTCTTATAGGCCTCTTTCAAGTACTGAAAGGCCACAGTAAGGTCTCCCTGGAGCCTTCTCTTCTCCAGGCTGAACAACCCCAACTGTCTCAGCCTGTCCTCATAAGAGAGGTGTTCCAGCCCTCTGGTAGTTTTTGTGGCTTTCTCTGGACCCTCTCCAACAGGTCCATGTCTTTCCTGTACTGAGGGCTCCAGAGCTGGATGCAGAACTCCAGGTGGGGTCTCACCAGAGTGGAGTAGAGGGGCAGAATCACCTCCCTCAACCAGCTGGCCACACTTTTTTGATGAAGCCCAGGACACTGTTGGCCTTCTGGGCTGCAAGCTCATGTAGCTCAGGATGTAATAATTGTTGATTTCAAGAAGGAGAGAGATTATAGGAGGAGAAGGATCGCGTTTATTTTTGTTTTAAACTTCCGTTATCAGACAACTTCGCAAAAAGTTATGAGTTAAGTGGGTCTCAGTCCAATAGGGCTGCTTTTCTTTCGTGCTCTGTTTATTTTGACAAAAAGAAATCTGTTTATTTTCAGAGATACCATGTGTAGTATGAGCAGCAAATGAAACATTGGTACAGCTTATGGTAAGCTAAAAAATCATCAGAATACTAAATATATCAAACTATCTAGAGATGCTAAGTCACCTGCATCTGCTGTCACAACCTATGGGGCCCAATGGTCTATAGATAATCAGTGGAAAACAGGACAACCCAAAGGTTTACATCTGATATTTATGATGGAGGAAGCTACAGGAGTTAGATAAACACAAACTCAATTAAAAAGTATGTTTTAAAAGTATGTTTTATGACTTACAGTAATTGCAATGAAATATTATTTTTGTCTTCTAGAGTTATTCTTTTCATGTGTACTCTCATACATACAATATTCATTTTCGTACAGAAGCTTCCCTTAAGAACACAATTTAAGAAGTTGATTTAGTGCACAGCAGGCAGCTAGCCTTTTTTAGGGCTGGATGTTTCACAGGAGAGCTTATTCCTCTACACCACTGCCACAACAAGTCTGATGGAACTGGCTGCTAAGAACTGCCTGGGCTGTGATTGCTGCTGAATCAGTCCCTGAAGAGTCACCACCTGGAGCAGAAAGGTTTCACAAAATGCTTAATACAATTTCAAGCTGTGTTAGCTATTCAGTGACAGATAGCAAAACTTCATGTAAAACACCCATTGACACCCTTTTATCTGTTTGGGAACTGCTTCCTACAACTAAGCTTCAAGCTAGGAGGCTTCTAAGCATTATTAGTGTGTTGTAAGTATGCCATTTAATATTTGATATTTTACTTGGTGGTTATTATTGTTTATATTTTTTTGCCTGCAGCCATAACCACATTCCAAGAGTAAACGAAAGTACAGCCCATGTATTTAACATTTTGACCTTAAGTCCATAATGCCTCTTACACACCCTCCCACCATACATACCGGAACACTGCAAACAGTAATTCACACAGCATCCCATTGCGAATTAGTACAAAATCCACATAAGAGATACATCACCTCCTCAGTGACAGTGCTGATCCAGTAAAACTGCTGCAAAAATCTTACTTGCTGTAATTAGTGACATTAGTGCCTTGTCAAAAGTCATTCAAATTTGGTTACAGGAACTGTTGGAAGCCAGTCACTTCAGCTGGCAGCTCTTTTGTGTGACTGCGAGGTGGTAAAGCCTTCTTCCATGGGCATTTATTAGTGTTTTGGTTGGATGATTTTTAAAAGTGAAGTTCTCTGGTAAGGCAGAAAGAACAGATGTGTTTATAAAAAAGGGTGGATGGCTGAGGTGTATTATGTGTGTCGTCTTGTTCTTTCCTCATTAATCAAATACCAAGGGATACATTTATATTTGGAAGTGAAAATCTGCATTACTTTTTTGGCTAGTTCATAATAGAGTTATAATAAAAAAATAATTTAATGTGTGGAATTATGCAATTTAAAAGCTGTAAAGAAATTAAGAGTTGACTACACTGCAAAGAATCCCTTCCAAAATTATAGATAGGTAATTTTGTGTTTATCAGAAGAAGGTGTTTGGGCCTTAACTTTCAAAACAAGTGGTTGGGGTCTATGAAATGTCTGAAAAATAAAAGAAAAAAACATATATATATATATTAAAAAAATATAAAAATATATAAAATATATAATATATATTTTGAAGCATTTTTATTTTTACTGTGTCAGTTGCTCATATTTACATGACATTCTGTATTGCACATTACATAATTTATTTCATTTTGTGTGCTCTATGGAATACCTGGATTTCTTTGTTGCTATGATCATTTTACATGTGACATTTTGAAATGTTTAAGCATGTATTGTTTTATTCAAGTATATATTATGGATGTAGAGTAATTTTGGTGGGAATCTAGACACTATTTCGATTCTTATGTGGGGAGGCGTCTCAGTGAAATCTTATGTAAAAGGAGTAGGAGAAAAACGTGTTGGTTCCTGGTCTGTTTTTTCCCCTGGAAAATTCCTGCAGGAAATTTGTGTGTCAAAGGATTGGGAGGCTCAGTTGTCATTATTTGCAACTCTATTGTATTCCTCCCCATGACTTAATGTGAGATCTTGTCCTGGAAGAAGTGATACGTTTTTCATTCCAAACTAATAAGGTGGCCATAATTCCTATTTCAGAATTAGTATATTGTGCTGCAGTTGATTGTACTTTTTAAGGCACTTTGTTGTCTCTTCAGATAACTTTTGTATCTTTATGTATCTGAGTTGGCATTGTAGATTTCAGCACAGCATACTTTGCTTTAACTTGCTTTAAATGAGATAGTATGAATATTGGAAGTCCTCAAAACACAGGCATTACTTACCTTTGTGATGGTGAATTGAACTATGCCTCTATCCCAGAAAGGGGTGAAGAATTTGTCTCTTAATTTTGGGGCCCTTATGTCTTAGCGTTCAGTCTGAGATATCTTAAAAGAGACTGACATAAAGCAAGCACTGCTTTTTATACCTGGGCTGCCATTAGGCCATCCAATATCAACAACTTCTCTAGAGAAAGTTGCCCCCCCCACCTACAAAAGCCATCTTTTTTCCACCTCCTTTCAATTTCACTAAAGTGGGGTTCAATTTGAGAATACAAATATTAGGCTAGCAATCATTTCCGATGCCTTGGCCATTTGAGGTAATGTATTGTATACGATGTTTTCTGACAACTTTGACTTGAGTTTTATGGTCAGTTTGATGGTTTCAGAGAAACAACTTCTTGTCATTGAGGTAAAAACTGTTAATGACTTGAAATCATTGACATTTCCATTATAAAGAAGAGCGAGAAAGATGGCAATTTAGCTCATCTTCTTTGAAAATGGGGTGTTAGGTTTTTGAAAAATAGCTGTGAAAGCTGAAAAGATTTGATTAATTGTTAAGTCAACAATAACTTTCTGTTTGTTGTATTATGAAAGAGTGATTTTTTAGTTGCTTAGATTTTCGTGCAATTCTTTACTTGCCTATGTTTATGTTTTAACTTTTGACACTGTCTGGAATCAGAATATGCATTGTATATTAGATCTTGTACAAGTATAATTTGGAAAGGTAAGATTCTAGGCTTTTTTCAGCTGCATTTCAGTTTATATGGTCAAAAAGACAACAGAAATTAAAGTGTTTTACATACTACAATTTGGATTCCCACAGCTAAAATCACTACAGATTATGCTGAGCTGCATCTTCCTCTGATTTTTGTAGACTATAATTTTCTCCTTTATGCTGGCTTTCTTTAGTTTTGTTTCAGAGCTGCTTGTCTGAAGTATATCCATTCAGAGATAATCCACAAACCACCGTTCATATTCTTGGCTCAGATCCAAACTACAGTTAATCTGTGTGGATGAAAATAAGATATCCTGTGTATGACTGTAATTACTGCTACCTATTAGTCCCTGTTAGTACTATCGTTGGGTGGTTTTTTTTTTTCCAGTAGGAAAAATTTATGACAAATTGAGTTGCTTTTATGACATTCTGGTTTTTTATAGAACTGTAAAAGTGGCATGCTTTCCTAAGCAGTAAGCTAAACAGCAAGGATGAATGGATGTGTTTTCTTTTCAACATTTCTTGTCCTTTTTACATTTACACAATTTGTCTCCAAGTCAATCCTGCACACAGATTAATATGAAGATACTTTCAGCTTTTCAACTGTTTTCTCTTTTTGAGAGAAAGATAGGCTTTGCTTCCTTTTTCTGAAATTGAAATGGAATGGAAATGGTTGAACTTGTACATTTCAGCAAAGATTATCTTAGTTTCTGACCCAGTAATTAAACGTGTGGCAGCAGACCATCTCAGCACTGGCTTATTAACCTTCATTTTATATCATGCATAACAAACAACCTCTGAAAAAAAAAAAGGCAAGAAAACCCCAAACCAAACCAAAACAACTACAACAACAACAACTAACCTTCCCACATTAGGAAAGTGAAGGCCATTGAGGGTCTGCAGGTGAAAGGAGGACATATAGAATCTCCACTTAGTCTGTGAGTGAGGCAGAAATCTGAGAAGGAATACCTGCATTCTACATCCTGACACATGCTTGCCCATGGCATGGCAGAAAAAAAAATTCAGTTCTTCTTGCCCTACATGTGCGTAATTTTCATTCATGTGGATGAGAGCTATATCAATGCAGGGAGAGGAGAGTAGACCCCTTAGGCTGTAAGAGACACTATTAACTTTCTGACAGCAGTGAAATGGAATTTTTCATGCAGAAAAGAGGTAACTGAGAGCAGGAATTTAAGAAAATGTGTGCTTAAAAGGATATTGTCCAATAAAATTTTGAATTTTCAAGAAGAATATACTGAAATGTGTGCATGGATCTGACAGCATTCTTTAGCATTAATTTCTATAACTGGATACAGTTTAGGCATACATAATCTCACTAAGTTTATTGTTTCTTCAGTACTGTCTCAAAGGCACACTAGCTGTTTTCTAAGGTTCTACTAAATGGACTCTGAAAAAGAGGAAAACAATGAAAAAATATTTAACACTAAAATAGTAAAAAATATTTGTATTATCCAAACATAAACCCAAATATTCTTTTATACTGTCACTTAAATAAATTCTAAGTAATATTTTTAATTTTAATCAGGTAAAGACTTCACATTTCTGTGACTTCAAAGTTATTATTTTCATTCAGATTTTCTGAACCATAAAACTGCTGCTCAGAAGGATTTTTTTCCCCCAGGAATGTGCATACTTTTATAACATATTTTAGAAATATGAAAATGCAAAAGTTTGTCTTCTCTTAAGAAAGTACTGAAATAGTTATTCCAAAGTAATTCTGAATTCTTAATTCAGTATAGATTTCACATCCATGATCTGTTCTAGAAGAGTCTTTGTAATCCACTCTATGGATTAAGATTAAAATTGATTAAATAAAGTCAGGAAACAGAACTCTTATTCTGTAGCTGGCACGTCCGTACAACTTTTTTGCCTATAGTAGTTGTCAAGTAGCAATTTGATTATATCATGCAGTAAAGAGAAAACTTCAGCCCAGAAAAGTAAAGAGAACCTTACTTTCACTTTAACTGAAAAAGTGTCCAAGATTGAGATATTTTCATAGTTGAGATATTTTCATAGGAACATAGCTTAGTATCTTCTTCTATTTTGTTATCTGTTTTCTTCAGCACAGCCAGGTATAGACCATCTGGAACACACTCCTGCATAAGACACAGGGTAAAAGTACTACTAGGCAAAATGGAACAATTGAATATTATTCTGGGGAAAAGATGTGTTTGCTTTTTGGTATTAGCTGTGGAGTTCCATAGTAACATCTACCGCTGAATGCAGATGAAGTTATAGGCATATTTGTATCTCTTTGGTGTGGTTATTTCTATTAGAAGACAAATAAAGGATGCATTTTGATTTAACAAATGAATATGGGATATAGTGCTTGTGGCCTAGGCATTGAGACCTTCCTGACTTTTGCAGGTGTTTGAAACTAGAGGCAGGACTCTACTTCTTGGCTTTTTTTTTTATCAGGACACTGGCAGGAGTGTTAAAATACACCTTGAAACAGCTATAAGTAAAGCTGCTGTGTTTGAAACTACCTAAAAAAAAGTGTGTACTGACACTTTAAATGCATGCAGACATCCAGCTGCAGCTACAGAAAAGCAGGCCTCCACTAATTCTCGTATTATGTCCATGAGTCCAAGGTGGATGCCTCCTAACAATAGCATTAGATAACTATGGTTAGATATGCAAATAGCACCCCACAAAATATTCTATCATTGTATTTCAAGCCTAGTGAACCAAGTTTTTCTCCAAATCTTTATGAAATAATAGAAGTTAAATCCTATGGTTCAGATTTTTCATGATGCTTGTAGACGTGTTCAGTCTTGTCCTATTGTTCAAGATAATTTCTATTTAATTGAGGTTGAGTGTTTGCTTGTATTGACTGAACTCAAGGACATTTAAGTATCTATTGAAAGCTAAATATGTGCTCAGCTGTGTTGCAGAATGCTCAAGGAAACTGCCATTACGTAGACTGGGTGAAAAATAAAAGGCAATATCTAGCTAGATGGACAGGTATAAAGAAAGAAGAACCACAATCTAAGTATGCTTAGAGAAGTGAGGGATGCAAGCCTGACAGTCAGAAAACAGGATATAAAAAGAATTCACAAGACAAGTCTGCTAATGTTTACGTTGTGATAATGGTTAATTTTATAGAGAAAGGACATACTAAATAAAAATGCAATATAAGACAATGAAGCAGTGTTGATGTAGGGAAAAAAAGCTTAGGGCTAATGGATTTGGCAAAACCGAAGGCATGGAACAAGGTTACAAAACACTTTGGAAATAGTCAAAGGCAGGTGATTGGAAAAGTGACAGATCATTTTCACAGAAGGGGTAATGCATAAAAAAATTCCATAGAAAACTTCAATTCCTGAGGTGCTTCTGGTTTACACTCTTGATCCTTCTCAGATGAGTGGCAGAGTAACTTTTTAAAGTGGAAAGGTGAGACAAGGTCCAGTGCAGAAAGGGCTTAGTGCAATAGTTTCCCATGAGAGGGATAGAGTTTTGTTGAGACAGAGTAATGATAGGAGCATGGGTAGCTGGGAGACAGAAAGTGATAATTAAAGTGGAAAGTGGGGGCACTTGGGAGGTGTTCTTTGCACATTACGAGGTCTGGTATGACCTCAATGGAAAGGCAGTGCAACTTAATAGTTTGTTCTGCCAGCCAAAAACCCCAGAAATATAATAAAAGCCCTCTGCCTTTTCGAAGGCCCTTCCTCAAAGTGCATTTTGCTCTTCATTAAATAATCCCTAACCTAGATGATCTGAGCCATGAGGCAATGATTCCCTCCAGGGCTTGTTAGAATCAAATATTAAGTACTGTAAAGTATTGATGGATTCAGAATTTTTAGAGAGAAAAACAAAGAAATTTTGAAAAATGTGAGATTTTTAGGCAGGAATAACCAATAACTTCGTGGTTACAACACTAATCTGGGAAACCAAAGCTTTGTTGTGCTTGTACTCTGAACACAGACTTAAGACTGGATATCCTCTCAGGCAGATGCCTTAGGCTACAGAGTCAAGCTGTCTTTATAGTGCATTTAATCTTTGTATAACAGATTATAACTTCACAAACTGGGAATGGGACCTGGAATATCTGACTCGGTAGTGAGGTGAGCAGGACAGCTACCAAGGTACTGGAGATCGAACGCCTCTGCAAGTCTGAGCTGAATGCTTCATCTCTTACCTCATAGTTAAGGACCTAGCAAATACCTTTCACCAAAAATTCCCTCTTGGTTGCGAGACCTCTAATGACAAAGATTTCCTAAGAAACAATGTTCTCCTTACACATATATCTTCTTAATTCATTTCCAAATACAGTTTTGACTTCAACAAATCAGCATTTTCCAATGAAAACCTGTTTAGTTGCAAAATTCTCAACCATTTCAATTCACATACATTCCCTGTTGTAGGGAAGAGGGGATAAGACTTTCCCCTAAGCTGCCCTTAGGCACAGTTCTTCCTTCCACGGGCAGGCTGCCTTAGATCATATGAAAGGCCGTGAGAGATTACAACTGGCGTCATCTTTCATTTGTGATGTGGAACTGAATAACAGAAAAGCTCCAGGACTTGAGGGCAAAAGAGATTCTGAAATTCTTGTGTGTAATATAATACACTGTAACTTCATCTAACCTTTCAGCCAGGGAAACCAGGGTGAGCAGCTCTGCACCGCCCCCATTTGCAACAGATATAACTGATCCACTACTGGTAGATAAAGAGCAGTGCCTCCGAAATTACAGAAGTAGTAGATTTGTACCTCTTGTGATGGCTTTATGACAGAGGGTAAAAAATGCATTTCTACAGGAAAACAATCGTTATGAGGAAATAATATAGAAGTGTAATAAGGAACTAGTTAATTTCTAGAAGTAATACAGAATTTTCCTTTTTTTTTTTTGAGGGATAGAGTTTTTTTAAAAACAAACAAACAAGCAACCCTTTCCTCTCTGATCCCAAGAAAAATAAATGGGAAAAGAAAAAAAAAAAGAAACAAGAAGATGAGGTATTGTGATCCCTAATGTATGACAATGTTATCTAAGACAGTCAAGGAATACAATGATTTCTTAGCAAACCAGACCTTCTAGGAGAAAAAAAAAATTAAACAGCAGAAAAACCTAGCAGCAAGGCAGTATGACAAAGCTATTAAAGTTCTTGTAGTTATGAAATGAGAATAACTAGGGGGGGCAGTTGGGGGGGAAACAGTATTAAATATTAAAAATAAACAAAAAAAAACAAAAAACAAGAAACAAAACTAAAATCTCATCTACAGTTTGTTTTTAACTGCTGAACAAATTGGTTACATTGCTAACTACTAGGCATAGTGAACTATTTGAATTCTAATAACTAATTCAACATATTTTATCTCTTCATCTCTGTTCTCTGGAAGGAATGTGAGGAGAGTACTGTGAAGTCTAAATTATTGAAGAAAAAAGCATTTGTTGAACACTATTAGAAACACTTCTCCACTGGTAGCTATTCATAGGCATTTTTTCATAATTACTTAATATTTGAAATTGGATAATTTACATTGTATCTTTCTGTTCTCTTATTTATAGATTTATTCATTTCTCAGCAGCTTTCCTATGCACAGCTTTATAAATCTGAATTTAAAATTCCTTTTACATGAATAATTTGTAATGCTCACTTGAAGTTCATTGTTTCAGCAAAAATTCCTGTCTTAAATTTATGAGCTGTTTGTGACCCTAGCTCAACATGAAAATCAGGTATATCACTTCTGTGGGATCATACGATGATTCAAGCTACACATATTTCCAAGCTTTACTGACTTGGGATCTAAGCTGAGACAGGCATTTTTATTATCTTTATCATCATCATTATTGTGTACTTGATACATGTCTTACTGTGGGATATGTTCAATAATCAGAGTCCCCGTGTTTCCTATGCTGTAAAAATCAAGGGGAAGAAAAATGTCCACCCTGCACTAGCATGTGTCCTGTCCCACCAGGTGGGATTAGGGATGAGTTAACTCTGAACGTGGTGTGCGGCCTGTCTCACCAGGTGAGATCAGGTGTGAGTTAACTCTGGGTATTTCTGCGTGGTAATGTGAAGTGAATGACAGACAATCACTTGAGAGGTCCAATTCAATTATGAATTTACTAAAAGCACTTGGTGGAATACAAATTACAGCAATTAGTGACTTGGCAAAAGTATGTTATTATATCACAAAACTTAACAAGACTTTAGCAGCAGAACTTACAATGATATTACCTTTGTATGTTCAAGAAGAAGGAAAAGAGAGAGAAAGAAGGAAAACTAAGATATCAGAGAGAGAGAAAGATATCACCGCTTCACAGGTCGATCGGTCCCGTGATGTCCTCTGGAGGGGGGTGGACACGTTGAAGATTTTGGTACATGCCACCACCTCATGCCACGCGTGAGGTCGTTTTATAATCCAGTTTATAACTCTGTTTACATGTGAGATAGGAGAGGGCAGTTTGTCTCCTCTCTCTGTTTGCTCTTCCTGCTAATTAGGAAGACTCTTCTGGAAATGGGTCTGGGGTCTTCAAACTAGGGGAAAGTTCACAGTACTGACTGGAAGTGAGTTGTTTTGCCCGTCAGGCGTAGCTGTTGGGTCGTGGTTTCTTCTGGTAATTGGTTGTCTGACAGATGGTTCATCTGTATCATCCCAATTAGGCCATGAGGCCTTCACAGCAACACTGTTAATTGCCTCTATTTTAAAAATCTGTGTTTTGTTTCACAAACCCTTGGGAAAGAAAAGACAAGGTGTCTGCCTCCACAGCCATCTATCTTTTCTGCCCAAAGTATCAAAAACTAGATGTTTAAGGCATAACATTATTCTTTGTCTTAATTGGGATGTGGGGAGTGTTTCAAGGTTGCCACAGCATGCCTTTTTTTTTTTGGTTTACCTATGCATTGCTTTTCTCATAGGAAAGTTCAAGGTCAGCTCCAAGCTTCTTAGCAGTAACAAAATCAGCAAAATGAAGCCTTGACACCTCACAAGCAAGATAAAACAAATTGTTCTAGAGTTAGTATTGGTGGCAGTATTGGCGGCAGTGGTACAGCACTTCCCTCAGATACCATTCACCCAAAATGTTCATAGTGCTGAAAACAATTCACAGTTACAGGACATAATGTTTACCTTGCTTTGCTCCTCGGCTGCTCCCACTCTCCCTGGCTTTCCAGGACTGTGGCAGTGCCTGCATGTGCCTGTGCTGCTGAGATAGACAGGCCTGCCAGATGACGAAGGAGACATAAATAGGAGCTGAGATCATTTCTAGCCCATCCAGCTCCAACTTATACACCCACTGAGCTTTTAAAGAATACACTTGGGTAAGGCAAAGGTTATGGGAGAAACTGTCACAGATGTGACCTGATTTACACAAGCTGTAGAGCAGATTGGTGACTAAGATGAGAAAGCAGTCACACTGATTTCTGTATGAGTGTCTGTCCCCTATGTGTACCATCTTGCAGCAAGCTCTTGTAGGGTTATAACAATAGATGCTAGGGTATGTTTCAAAGGGAAAAGTGACTTTTCATAGATGAAAGTGAAAACATTGTGTATGAATGCAGAAGTTACTGCTGAAAATGGTCACTAGAAATGAGTTAGAGCAGAATGTCAAATACAGACCTGTCAGATGGACTTTTACTGTTTGAAAATATGGAAACTTCATTCAGAATTAACATTCAGTTTCATTTTTTCTGTTCATACTATAATAGACTACCTTATGAAAGTGCATGATTTTTTAGATATTTTATTGTTAATTATGACTTTGAATGGATTTACTACACATGAAGTTATTATTTGATTGAGTTCAGTGAGCTAAAAAATGTCAAATAACTTCATAATCTTTAAAGTTCACTTGAGATGATGTATTAGAAAAATGTTCAGCAAACGCTAATTAACAATAATCTAGCCATATACAATGCAGCTTGATTACATTTACATATAGAAGAGTCTAATGCAAATAGCATCATCAGATACTTCTGTTGATGCTGTACTGAACACAGCCTGTAAGAAACATTATTTTCTCTCCAAAAACAACAACTTTAAAACACCTTGGTACACAATATCTCCTTGCAAACAGAATATTTGCCCTTCGATTGTAGATTTCCACATTTACCGGATCACATTCCCTTTGGAGACACTCAAGGTTACTAGGCTTTTAGAGGAGATGAAGAAGAGGAGTGGTAGGAATTGAGATATTTCTGAAGAAATTTTTTTAAAGTTTTTTTCTTTTTTCTTTTTTTTTTTTGCCTTATGCACATAAACCTCCATGTTACTAGCCAACAGACACTTTATCTGTGCGTTTTCAATGGTGGTTTCTCACAGTTAAGAAATTCTGCATTTATTCTACAGCAGCATGGTAAACATTTTCAGCTGTCTGCCAGTCCAGAGACACATGTAAGAATATCTGTAGTTGGTGAATGTATCAGCATCACAGAGAAACCAAACATCTCAGCCAAAACTTGTTGAAATCAAGATAAGCCTCCCCCTAACCTCAGAAGGCTCCAGGACAGGTCCTGTGTATGTCCCCTTCACACAGCCTCAGAAATAACCCATAAGCTCCATAATATTTGTCCCTGGTCCAAAGCAGATTAAAGTGGCTGCTGTATGCTCTATTGCCTGCTCTGGACTTTGATTGCCTTAACCTTCATGCATTTCTTGAATGGGCCTATAATACTCAGCTATCCACGTTCAGGAAATGCAGTTCCTGGCACGTGTTGAAATGCAGGACCGGTGAGACAGTTCCTTCTAGAAAACATGTGCTGTCATAACCTTGATGTTCTACTGCACATGGCTTCACTGATCTTGCAGAGCCCTGTTGATGCTCCTAGGGATGAGCATGTAGGTACAGTTATCGAATTCTTCAGGCAGGTTCCCCAGCAGCCAGGCTTTTCGCCTCTGCAGCACTGTTAAACTTCTGCTACCTCAGAGAACAAGCTAGGGTGCAGGCTGTGATTCCCACTTTACTGATGTGCAATGGAAGCAACCTTGGTCATAAAATCCACCTAAGCTTATCCTCTTTAGAGGTATCATGCTTGCCAAAATGTTTATGAATTATGAGCAATAAAATATTATTAGGTTTTTCCTGTTTGAAATCCCTACAGGGCATAAACACCTACAGGTTTATGGACAGTTCCTTTATGCATAAAGAATTTTTTTAATGGATATTTTTGCTAGTGCCCACATCCATACTGGCATTTTTTAAAAATTGCTTAGTGTATATGATTTTAACAGAGTTAAGAATGTTATGCATAAAGAGGAGCATAACCATTAATTTTTCCAGAAAACTTACAGATAGTTGCATGGCATGGAATGAACTGGAAATGAATCCTCTGCCAGCATAATGGGATAACACTTCATCAAAGAGAAAGAGAACATATAGCTACAAAACTATACATTGGCATTACCAGATGCTGCTGCTCATAAGGTTGGCTTACTCATATAATAAATTTGGTAAGACACCTGTATGTGACACGTAGATATGGTAGGGGAACCTTCTGTGTAAAATTATGACATTCTTTATTCTGGTAATGATAAACTTTAACCAGAAGCTTTATATTAAAAATTCTGTTTAAAAGTAAAGCTTTGGATAGACCTTGGTTTTGAAACGTAAAAAAAGGAGAGTTGCTTGGAATAAAATATTGCTCTTTTGTGGTTTGCATTTGTGAATGGTTTTCTAATTATTTTACTTCCAGATATATGCTAGCTGTGAATTTCAAAACCATTTAGGTTATTTCAGGTTGATTTCTGGAATCTAACTGACCAGAAGCAACTTCATTCTTAATTTAAATTAAGATTCATCTTCATTCTTAGTTTAAATTAAAGGAATCGAAGTGTTCACATCTTAGAATATTTTGGAGAGACTTTCCATTTAAAAAGTCAGGTTTTTATTTTCGTAAAATATCTCAATGAAACATCTCTGACTGATACTAGTGGTTTCTGAAAAGGAGCTTTGAAGAGGACTTCTTGGAGGAAAGTCAAATATTTTAAGGGGAAAAAAACTTCTTGATATATGTCCCAAAATGCAATGATGTTTACCTGTAGAAGACAACTTGCTTCTCAGGCAGAAAGTGGTGGTATCACATTTTACCTTACATCTGCACTCAAGGAAACTCTCCTTTCAGCAAGTCCAGTTGAATTGATTGCTGGACTAAAAAGGCACTTGGCTGATCTTTCATCCACACCTTAGGCTAATTTTTGTTTGTGAAGGGACATCTCTGTTTCAGCATTTTCATACTTGTTTTTGTTTGTTTGTTTGTTTGCTTGTTTTAACTAAAAAGGTGCATAATTTAGTATCTAAAAACAATAAAGATACTCCAAGTTAAACAGCTGGATGTGTATATATTATTAGCCTGGGTTGAGCGGGCTTATGGCTGAATACACTCTCATTCTTATTGACTTGTGTTCTTTGCAAACTAAATATATAATGATGCACTAGGTTGAATTGAATCATATTGCTGTATCTCAGGAGGTCAACCTCAACAGCAAAGAACAAAGCTGACTGTTGCTTAGTCTCACGCAATTTAAGCAGATACTTTAATGACTATCTGATATTTAGTCTTCAAGTCCATCTAGGAGTTGTTTAACCTTTTCATTGGCTTACTTAGATTGAAATGTGACTTTGGCTCTAGAAGTTACAGTGCCCTCCTATTACATGGGCTGCCTCCCAAAGTAGCCTCACCAACATTTCCAGATATGAGGTCAATAGGGAGGTTTTTTCCTCTGTGTGTCTTCAAGCTTCCTTATCATTTGATTCATCCCACTGACTGTGCCTTGGTTTGTTTTCACTTGATAACCTGTAAGCCTTGTGTGTATCAGTTGCCACCTAAATATGTTGCATGAGATATTCTTGTGGTGAAAAAGGTGAGAATCATGCAGTAGTTCAGAAAAAAATGTTAATTCTGTATTAATCAGGCACAATTCCTCAAGAGAAGCAGTTTTTATATAATATTTTCTGAGCTCTGGCTGGTTGGGTCACCCAGCCCCATTTCTTTGCTTTTCTTCCTGATCAGCACTGTCGGTAATAGCAGTGGTTTAAGTGTCTCTTTTTTCCTCTGTTGTTGAAGACTCCTGTCAAGAGGTCCACAAAAAATATTCTTTAGGCATTTTCCTAGTCTTGCAGAATTCTCTAGGAGCTGAACCAGGATTTTCTGCTTTCTCATATTTCTTCTGCATTTTGAATGCAACAGACCATATGCTTGTGGAAATAGTTACAGTGAATGCAGATAGCCCTTGCAGTATAAATAGCTGTTTTTGAAAAACACAGAAATAAGCTTCCATTAGGAAAAACGTAAGAGCTTTGGTAATCATCTGAAATTACTGTAAAATCTGTTAAGATCAGAATCGAAGATTCTTTTTAAGCAGTAGGAATTTGGTAGCAGGAGTACTCATTATAGCCTAATCATATTCATCACTAGTGTAGAGACTGCACAATATTTTCATCTTTAGGGTAAATTAGGCAAGATACTGCTTCTATTTTTACAGAATAAATGTTTTAGGGATATGTCAACAATTAAATTTCACTGAAAAAATGAATTCTAAATAAGAGCAAAATATTTTTCTTCTTACTGTGAACTAGGTTTCCTAGAAAAAAATGCCCAATATTCTTTTAAAGTATGAGTATTTACAGTTCTTTTGAAATATCATCTTTCATTGCCTTTTTTACAGGATTTATATTCATGTGAGATACTATCAGCAAGCAAAAGATCAAAAATATCTGAAATCCATCTTATAATTGTATATGAACATATGATTACATTTACATTTTCCCTGTAGTTTTCAGAATTTAGAGGAAGCTGAGCCTGCCAAAGAGCATTACAATCAGATTCTGCATATAGAAACAGTGCAAATTAACGTTTTACCTTATATGCACTCAATTTACAGATTTCTACCAGGAGGGGGTGCTTTGAGCAAACTGGTGCTCAAGACTCCTAAAGAGAAAACACTGAAGCCTTTTATCACACTATGGCGCTTGATCTTCCGTGTACCCTTTCAAATATATTAAATATGTATATACATATCAGCCTATTTTCAGTTATCAAAGTCTTCTCAGTCTTTGAGCATGTAAAAAGCATTAAATAAAACAAATGAATTAGTTTTGGAACTAGCTAAGTCTTCAAAAAGAACTCATGTTAGATGAATTAAGTATCATGGAATGATTTACTTATTTCAGTTGTACTTGGTCCCAAGGTTTGTTTGGTTTTGTTGTGTTTGTTTTGTTTTTTTTATTTAAATAAAGCAGCTAGAGTTTGTAGGGATTTAACTTAATGTGGAATACAATGCCATTGCACATTTGCCAATTTTAGTAATCAGGGTACATATTTAACAGAGGGGAGAAAAATAAAGGACTAGAGTTTCGAATGAAACAAAAAAGCCATTAAGCACAAGTTACCTCTGAACAACCATTGAGTTTGTTTGTGTCAGTGCTGAATATTAAGCAGTAAATGTTGAAGCACTGTCAAAGACTAGTTTCTGAGTTTTGAATCATAAGAAGTATACTGTCATGAATGATGAAGTATATATAAATGATCAGTCAGTCACTTTGCCAGAGTATCAGAATATTTTGAACTCTGCCCAGGAAAGCCAAACATGGCCAGATGTATTATGGGTATTATTGAGATGCAATTGAGTTGCACTTTATACTGTATTCTAGTATGAATATGCATTTTTATTGCATTAATAAAATATAATCCCTCTTACAATGTACTTTTAGATCAGTTCTGTTAATCGCGAAGCTCTAAATATCCTGAAGTGTAGCTAAAGCATATTTGAAAAAATAAAAATAAGTAATGTTTATCTGCAAGCTGTAATTAAGGTTCATGTAAAAGTAATGTTAGGTTTTCTACATGTGAGAGACACACCTCCACGAAGTCATATAGACACAAAATGAGTAAGTAACAGCATAGATAAATCCACTCTTGTCACAAATAGACTAACATAAGAATAAATGCCCCAATCAATCTGCACATGAATAGTTTTATTACTTTCAGCAATGTAAATTAGAATTGCAAATATTTTCAAGCAGTAGTAGAATCAAACACTATGTGTCTCTTTAGGAGCCCAGGAGGAAAAAATCTCAGGCAGATCATTAATGCTTATGCTATTTACCTTTAAGGTAAGTGGTGTAGGTGAGCCCTTTTTGGAGGAAGATTGCTTTGTTGTTTTTTTTTAATATTTTTTGGGAAATAGCAAAGGCTGCTGAGCTGGAAGCATCATGTTCATGTAAGAAGCAGATAACCATATCTCAAAAGAAACAGAAGAAACCGTCTAAGAATTTGGGTAGATTTTGCTGCTCACAAAGTTGGTAGTTCAGCTCAAATCAAGCCCGAAAGCAGGCATGTATCTGCAGGCACCCAGTGGGCAGGAAAGCAATTGTTTGTAAATGACTTCATTTTGGTATGGTTTCATGTAGTCACTTCAAGTTTGTACTTAAAGAATGAAATATCCTGATTTTAATTTCAACAAAACCCAGCTATATATGATTTTAAAAGCATTTTAGTCTGCTTTGGGGCACTCTCTGTAAGTACAAGATCTAACAAGGCCAGCTCAAGACTTTGCCTGACTAGGAATCCTACCTTATGCACTGTATCATGAACTAGTAGATTAAAAAAATGATCAGACAACTACATTAGTGTTAACAGTAGGCCTAAAACTACAGAGTATTTTAGCGTATGAAATGCTGCTTCTGGCGGGGTTTTTTTGTTGAGAACTGAGAAAGGTGGGTGTCTGAATCCTGAAATTTCAGAATGTTCCTAATCCCCCCAGTTCCGGTGAATAATGAACTAAGAGTTTAAGGCGTAATGAGGTGTGTACCACGTCCATCACAGTAAGCAGGGGTGATCTCACTTTTCAGCAATCATTTTGATTATCACTCATTCCTAAGCCACAGCTCAGCACACCATCAAACCTGCAAAATAACTGCTCTGTTGAGATTTTACATAATAACTGAGAAAGGAATACGTTAGCTCACTGTGCCACCCAGAAGATGCTTCGGAGCAAGTGAAGGTTAGCTGGAACTCAGCTAGCCAGGGAGGTCTTGGCTTCATGTTCACCCAGAGCTGCTGCTTTATAGCCTGCTCTTGTTTGAGTCACTTGACCTCCTTGTGCTTCAATTTAAACTATCTGGCAAAACTAATTAAAAAGGAGAACCTCGCTGAAAACCAGGTGCCGTCATTGAGCTGAGCCCTTCTGGGCAGATGCATTACAAAAATTAACTAAAATTAGCAACCTGCCATTTAGGGTAACATGCTGCTGACGAATGATGCAAGGATGATGGATGATTCCTTATTTCCGTTCTCAATTCTGTTCTTTTAATAAGTTAATGGATATTATCTGTACCAGCTAGACCACCGTGTTCACCTTTGCAGTTGCTTTGCTTTTTATCACAACTTCCATTTTTGCTTGGCCCTGTCCCTTTTTTTACTTTTCATTACCAGACCTGTAGTGTTGGCATTTAGAAATTAAGGAAAAAATGCAAACTAGTAATGGTGGAATGTTTTCCCAGTGCATAATTTCTTGGTATTACTATGGTGTTGGCAACGTGCCTCATATTTTCAGTAAATAAAACAAAACAAAAGGGTAGGGGAACAGTGTTATTTCTGGTTTTGCATTAAGTGGTTTGCTGTAAGTTGAATGGGATGTCTGGCAGATGATGGAGGGAAAAGTGTTTTGGATTTCTATCTTGTGCTCTCATCTTTCTGTGCATTTTCTGAATCCCAGACTGTGAAGGGTAGAATAGGAAATGTAACTATCTTGTTTTCATAGCCACTTTACATTTCTGCGTTCACTGGAATTGCAATATTACTATGTGGAGTTCTGCTGCTCATGTTTAACTGCAGGGTTTGGAGTGGTCACACAGCTTGATAATCTATAAATGGGGAATTAACTGTCAAGTAGTGTAAATATTTTTCTAAGAGGGAAAAATAAATAACAGGTTAAGATGACAGATTTTAATAAGGACATGCTTTTGATTGTGAATAGGTCATTGTAATTACATATATTCAGTGATTTTTTTTAAAGTTATCATTCTTGTTCATCCTGACTAAACATGTTAGCATAAATATGGGCAGTTAGTGTTCTGTGTCGTCATTTATCATTTATATAGCACTGTAACTGTTAATGGTCCTTCATAATGTGCAAAAGTATACTAAACAAGGACCATAACTGTGCTGTCAGGAGCTTGTGAACTCTGAACCAAATACTTAGACTGGCTGATGTGATGTTCAGATAAGTCCTCTTTCTATGTTGCTTGTACACGAATTATCTCACCAAATGCTCAGTAATCTAACCTTGTTCTAGCAGAGCATTTAAAACTAGTTTCAAGTAAGTAAGCAGCCCTAATGACACTCACGGAATTTCATGTTAAGGGACTGTATATGTACACGTGTGTGCATGAATTCACCTGGTACTGGCCAAGCCCATTCTGAACTGCCTCAGAATGATATTTAGGTAGTCACTCCGAGACATGATGATGTGTTACTAGAAGTCTCTCCAACGGCACTCTTTTTTTTTTTTTGGTAAAAATAGTTCAGCCCAACTATCTCACTTCCCACATTAATGTGAAATCATCAACTAAAGAAGTTAATCTGGCCCTATTTTTTCTGTCAACAAATATTTTGGGGGTTTTTGATATTTTATTCCATGATGGAAGACTTGAAAAGGAAAATAAACTGGAACAGTGCCTTCAAATTAGTTTTTCAATAATGGTAGTGAGCACTGTGGCTTATCAGTGAAAAAGCCTGAACTCAGATTTTTTTCTACCTACTGAAGAATATGGCAAAATCCTCCACCTCCCTCTGGAGAAATTCTAAAACTTTGGAACTGGGTTACTTGGATGACATTGGATCATACTTTCCTATCCAAATTTCATGACTACTCTCAGAAATTCTCTCCCAAACAAACCAATTGCACAAATATCATCTGTTTTCACATTGGTTTTAATGAAAACCGTACAGTTTTTCTCGTCCTATCCCACTTCTCTACCCCAAATAGCTGTACTGCCAAAGATTTTTTCAACCTGAAACTTAGAGCAGCACTTTGTCTCTTCCCATCTGAGTCCAGTCCCACCTCATCCATTTAC
>VWYH01000310.1:31280-55401 GCA_013399365.1 Pampusana beccarii
TTTTTTTTAAATCTCCTCTTGGCTTGGTCCTGCATTTACAAAATCAAGATCATAATACTGTCTAGTCTAAATGGGCTACCTGCCACATGTAGCCAGCTGATCTCAATTGAGGCATACAGATGTTACCGTGAATAAGTCGTCTTTTTCAAGAATACTACGATTTTTTTTTCCCTCTTTTTCAGCCCTGCAAACAGTGGGCCTTCTGATATCTGAGGATATTGGAACTGCTTGTCTTTCTCTTGAAATTAGAACTTTGCATTGCTGTGGCATGGCTTCAGTATATGCCAGGGGTCAGTAAGGGTTGAGCTTCCAGACCAAGGCTGTGATTCTTTAGTTTCCTGCTTAAGGTTGAAAGAAAGCAGGGTCCTTTCTGCTTATTCCCATTTCCTTTTAATGTTGAGCCTTTAATGCTGCCCTTAATATTGCATATGGGAAACAGCGGATTTTTGACTGTGTGCAAGGCAACATAAAGTTTTCATAGCATTTTACTTGTTTTCTTTTTAACGGTTTCTCAGTATTCTGCAGAATGTTAATCGTCATCTTTCTCAGGAACTGATTTATGACTTGAGCTCTCTCAAATCCATACTCTGACCTGTTTATTGACAGTAATTGTACCTCCTTCTGTGTATACTTGATTTAGGAATTACGCATATAGACAGATTACCACTAGCAGTAGTTTTGGTTATTCTTTATCAGTTGATTTTAGAAAACTGGTATCACTGATTTTAAGTGTGGTTCAGTTGGAAGCCTAAATTGGGGGTGGCTGATGATGTTTTAACTAAAACATTTTGTTTCTTAATAGTGGAAGGTTATGCAGAGACACATTGCCAGGCACCATGGCTTTAGTGATGAGCAATAACTTGTTGAGTGCTGTTAACTTGGTTGCTGGTGACCGTCTGTCTGTGTCAGGAAGTAGGGTTGAGCCTAGATCAAAGAGTGCTCAAGCTTGAGTGTAGATTAGTCTAAAAAATGCAGCTTGTAAATAACAAGGAGAAAGAACTCAAATAAATTAACAAGGTTTTAATCCTTAGTTGAGATGAGCCAGAGACATCAATACTGCTTGTTGTGAATATGATTCATCTACAATATCTGGATCACTTGCCAACTCTTATTGCTACGAAATTGGAAATCTGTGCTGTTTGTAAGAACCAGAGCAGCTTTTAGCATGAGATTGTGATTAATTTTAATTTACAAGTTCTTATTTCCCAAATTACATGGCAAAATTTTTTCGCAACTCTGTATGGTTCTCTGATAACTTTTGTTGTGCTATTTAATGTGTATCATTACTTATTTAGGAGGGTATTGTTTAGGATACTGGTTCAATACCTTTGTATTTACATGTTGACATGCTAAACTTTAAGATAACTTGCGATGTGGGACACTTGACTTCCTTTTTTCTCTTTGGTGCATCTCTCCATTCTTCAAAGTCACAAAACCTTAAACTAAGGCAGCACTTAGCATTGTGCAAGAATGAAAATCGAACAGCTTCGGGAGGACAAAAAGCTATGATAGCATTTACCCTCTCTCCTTTTTCCTCCACGTCCAGTGTTTTCAGGCCTGTTTTTACACTGAGGCACTGTAAAGGAGCCTTCCTGTCCTCTCCTCACTCATGCCATGACCTTCCCCTTTTTGTTCCTTAGCCTGGGAACCAAACTGACTCTGTTATAAAACCAACAAGCTATTTGTATTGCCTCTGATTTAAACTTCTCAACTTTAATTGGATGTACCTTATTTTCCTTGTTGAATAATATGAGGGATCTACATCTTGGATTAAACTTCGCTTTTGGACTACTCCTATCAAATTGGGCTAGAATAGAAACAGACTACCTGGCATCCAGCTTTTTAACAGTTAATGCTGGGCTGCAAATGTGCTTTTGCTTTGCCTGAGGAAGCTGTTCTTTGTTGGCTGTCAAAACAGGTAAATTCAGGATTCCTGCAGTTACAGCTTTCCAAGAAAAGCATAAGGGTTCACTAGGTGAAAGTGAATGGTGATGTGTTAAAATCTGTCTCTCGAGTTGTATCCCTGTAACATAATAAGAATCAGGATTAGGTTGAAAACTTGGAACCTCCAGAACTCTGAATATGTTGAATTGAATAACAGCTTTGAACACTGAGCTGTAGGATGATGCTGTCAGCTGGATACTATTTTATTCAAGAAGTGCCAGAGCTGTCTGATTAGGCTACTTCCGCAGCTAGACAGGTTGACTTCCATTTACACAGGCTGAAGATCAGACTTCTTTCTTGGTGGTGTGCAGGTCGTGGAATTGTAAGAGGGCAAACTAAGTGTTTAAATAGTTTTTTCCAAAACACTAAACTACTTTGACTGTTTGAAACAGTGCAAGGGGTTATTTTAAACAAAATGAGAACTGATCTGAAAAAGAGTAGCAGACAATTTATAATGGATCCCAAAGACCCTGTCCACAGACTTGATCTAGAGTAATTAATAATGAAACTAAAGTAAGAATAAATATCTGAAGCCAGCTATTTAATCGGTTAAAAAAAAAAAAAAAGATTTAAGAATTATAAGCAGACTAAATATCTGAAACCTGTTCAAAAAGCTGTTACCACTTTTCCTCCTTGAAATTTAGGGAAATCCTCTGAGATATGAGCTAAATGCAACAAAAGCAAGAAAGTTTAGAAACAGGAAAATAGTTGTTAAACAGCAGTCGCTCTACAGGTACCTATTCAAGACGAGGCAGACTTCCACAGCATCTTCCTCGTAGGAGGAAGAAACTAGACTTAGAGAAATTTATATCCGTGAATATACGAAAATGTTCTTGAATAGCTTCTAGCTCTGAGGATTGACCATACCCCTCTTTTGTTGCCACATCTGGATATGTCTGCTCCTGGGAGGTCCTGGAGAATGTGCATTTAGCTTGCTGTTTCATCATAGCCTTTGAACAAAGCCATGGCTAGTCTCACAGCTAATGTAGCAAAGGCAAGCTGACTGTAAGCAAACAGTAGAAGAAAACCAAGCAATAACAAAAGGATAAAACAAAATTCTGGAGTCTTCTGCTTACTACTAATGTGATTATATTTTTAATATTGTGCTTGAGTTGCCTTTCAGTGACATTAAATTTTCCTAACAGCATGTTCTACCAAACATAGCTGAGTTTCTTCCACTTCGTAAGAGTTTGCAGTGCCATTTCCCACATGTATCTCAGTGCTCAGCAAGAGTAAACTGGAGGATTGAATATTTTACAGAAGTACAAAATGCCACTGAAGTCTGTTCTAGTAATGCTTAATTCTTTTCACAAGTATTGTCTTAAGTTTCCCATGATGAAAAATCCTTTGTTAATTTTTAAGCTCTTCAGATAAGATGGGCATGCTTCATTATTATCTTTGGGTTGGCAGAAAGCATGGATTCCTTTATTGGTTCAGGAATCATAAATCATATGAGCTTTTATCTGGCTTTAATATATTACTGTGTCTTTATCTGAAATGCTGGCTATAGAAGAGTTCAGTGAGATGGAAAGTAAGCCTCAGATTGTTTTGGAGAACTTACAGATCTATAAATATTTTACAGTGACCTTCAACTTGCAGAGCAAATACTTTTGTCTCCTTGCATGAGGGCACTCATACCTATTGTGGTTCTGCTGCATGACAGAAAGGGGGGGCTTTAAGAACGGATAGCAGTGGGTCTCACCACGCTTTTCTCTGAGAACAGGTCTGTCCTGAAAGCTGAGGGTGTGGGATGAGCTCATGGCCACAGGCAATTTATATCCAAGCACAAAGATTGGTGTCTCATAGTGATTTCAAAACTGCCTATGTGTCATTTTTCTCCTGCAATCCAGCTCATAGGCTGCTGCATGGAGGGACTGCAGTAGCAGGCAGAGAGTAACTTCAGCACACTCTGCAAAACCCTGAGTAGTCTTCTGTTCACAACTTGGTGTAGAGTTTGTTAGCAAGAGTTTTAATGAGCTAGGTACTGGGCAGCAAGATTTGCTTATGTAATCCACCTCTTGGCATTGAGTTTTAATAAAAAATGCTGCAAGAACCTTTCAAAATAAAGCCAAGTAAATTGCTAGTAAAACTTTGTGATCTGTGGATCTATGCAGGAATTCATTTGGTTCATAACATCTTACATTAATTTTCCTTCCTTTCTTAAGCTATATTAAATGGACAGATGCATTACATAAATTAATAAATTACCCACCCTGTACAACTATAAAAGCTATTCAGGTAGAGCTCTCAGAAAAAAAATTAAAGCACATCAATACTGCCTGTTTTAGGCTTCCGATGTAGAAATAGCACATAATAGTTCTGTATCAATGGCCCTCCAATACTAGTTACATAAAGTGATTTTCAGCAAGAGAGCTCAAATGGTTCAAGAGATGCAGTCATCTAAAAATAAATCAGCCTTTTTCAAAGGGCCCACAGCAGCACATAATAATCAAAGTTGATTACATTTGCACCCTACATCACATGGATGTATCAGAGTGCACCAAATCACAGAGACCAAATGGTTCACACCTGGCAGACAGCTATTTGACATTTCACACTATTAATGTAAGTGTTCCTGAGGCATGAGATTCATAATACCAGGCTCTACCACAGTGCATTAAAGAGCTATCTCAGCTAAGGCACGTCACCCTGTCCATTGACTTCTTGTAATATAACAGGGTCTTCTTCAGTCATAGATCATAATAAAGATTTTGTTCTGTCTGTAGAGTGTTTGCCTCCCTATCAAGACAGCAATGTGACTTTTCATCTTTCCTGTACCATCCTGACTAGAATGACCTACTTTCCAGTTGCTCAAGTCTATTGGCAAAGTAACAGCTTAAACACCACTCTTTCTCTCTAGGCATATACATAGAGCATGGCCAAAACTTTCCAGTTGGACTTTTTCCCCCTTCCTTTTTTTTTTGGAAGGGGTGAGTGTGTGACTGTGTTATACTTTGTCCACATGCAAGTAGCAACAGAAAGAACGGCTCTGTCTTGTTATTACCTGAAGGTCTCATCAAACCTGCCATTGACATAAAAGAGGATTTTTTTCTGAGGAATGGAAGTGTTAGGGCCCAGATGATAGAGTTATGTGTGCAATTTAGAAGTTCAAGTTCAACTGATCAGTTAGTGGATATGTAATTGGGAGATGCTGCACACATTCCTTGCAAAGGATTAGTCTCTTCATCAGTATTCAGCACAGTGATTTCCTGGCACATATTTGATTGACAAAGCACATACAAAGGCCTTCTAAAGCTTTTGTAGGAAATAAACAACGTCCTGAGGCCAAATTTCTTGTCAGTAGTCTTGAGTTTCAGCAAGCAAGCAATTTATCATGTTCAGCCCACACAGGTGACAAATCGATGTTGCAGATACCATTGTACGAAAGCATCAGGCACTTACAAAACTGCGTTTAATATTTTTTAACTCCTTCAAGGAAAGGACTGATCAGCAGCTAGATTTTTTGGTATGGGATTGCTCTTTATATTTTGAAGTATCAGCATACCTGGAATTTTACCTATTCACATGTCTTGAGCATCACTGAGCTGCTTACCTCCAAAGTCTGGTCAGAATAACAAGTGGGACTTTGCTGCTGTTACTAGCTAATAAGACAATAAAGACTATGCGCGAAAACCAAAATTAAAGGTAACAAGAAGCTTAAGCAGACAGAAGTCTCAATAAGCCTTTTACTTTAGGCAGCACTGCTGGGCAGTTATTTTCTTTTTCCTTATTCTACTTTAAAAATACTGATGATGTGAGAGCTAATGTATTTTTATGGGACAACTTTTGTATTGTTACCCATTCCTTGGAAGTAAGGAAAGGCTATGCAATAGCTAGTAGGAGATAGCATTTCTAATTCGAAATTGCACTCCAAACACTGAGTCTTTAAATTTACTTTATGCTTACTCTGTGAGAAAAAGAGAAACTGATTCCCTTGAAGAGTTTCCATAAACCTGGCACTTCAGTTGTTTAACTTTTAGTATTCAACTGGGGCATCCCTGGGTGTGTTTTCTCCAAATGGTGGAGTACTATTGTCCTCTGGATCTCATAGTTTAAAGGCCAGCATACTGAAAGTAGATAAAAAGCAGGAATGTGAGCTTTAAAAAAAAAAAAAAAAAGTTCAGATCTAGGAATATGGTGGAAATTAATTTGAATAAATACTCTGCATGAAGAGGGTAGGGTACCTGAAGAGACCTTGGGAAGAGCATGGTGCACAGAGTAGAGTTTGCACAATTAAGTCTTGGAGACAGCTGTTAGTACAGTTTGTACACAATGACTTCCCCCTGCTCACTCAATCTAATATTGAAATTAGCAATTAACTTTTACCGGAGTACATAATTTCTGCTTCAGACTTTATCTAAGTAATGACAGAGGAATTATCCATGGTGAAAAGATTCATCCTTATATTTTTCTCTTATACAAAACATGTTAGAGTCTCTAGTAAGAACACTAACAACAAAACACAACCAAAAAAACCCCACTCAGTATAACCTCACATCTTATCATATATGACAAAAGCTCTTTCAAACACCACTTGGAACACTGGTAAAAGTATTATGCATAGCAAGTAGCCTGGCTTTTAGAATTATTTAAAATCTTCAGCATGTTTAAATCTCTAACTTACAATACACATAGGTATAAATACACAATGCATTTGTATTTGTGTTAGTATTTGAAAGTAAAAGGAAGTTACACTTGAAATGAAACTACACATACCAGCACAGAAAAAACTTGCCAAAAACTGCATTGGTATTGGGTAGGATTTGTCAGATTCAAAATTAACAAAAGAAAAAAAAAGATCTGAATGTTTTCTCTTTAATAGTGAGGTTTTCTTAAAGAAAAAGAGTGATTCTTAGTAGGTGCCACTGCAAGGGGAAATGAAAGATTATATAAAAGTATTTATTTAGAATGCTCAAATTCTGATGGAAAAATTGGTCCTTATATGAAATACGTATGTGAAGAAAACACAAAGATCATTTAAGAGAATGTATGGATTAATTAATGTTTAGTTTGTTTTGCTTTCCTTGATGAAACAGCTTCTGATATTGATATTGATATTGATATTGGAAAGAATGATTACTTGGAAAGTAAAAAGGTTTTTTTTTAGAAAGCAAACAACGTTAATCTCCTTAATGTACAAGAAATTAAGCAATGAACTCCTAAAGAAGCAGTAAACTGCTGGAAAGTCACTCTTAATTCTTCCCGAACAGTTTCTAATTCTCTATATTCTTTGTAGCTCTAGAAGAGTAATGTGCCTTACTGTTTTTCCTTTACTTCAGGTATCCATAACTCAGTCTCTCAAACTGTAATGCTTGTGGACTCTTTAAGCAGTCCTTGATTACTGTAATTTTTAATAGCCTTTTCATACTTGATGTATAGGTAGCTGAGATGACAGCAATATGATTTTAAAGAAATTCTAATTGATTTGTGTAGGTTTGAAAAAGCAGATGGGATCTGTAGTCATTGCAGTTTAGGCTAATTGAGATGTTAAAGTTGTAGCATTTTATCTGTAACATATGCAGAGTTTTCTGCAACTAACACTCCTCCTTGAGCAATTATGTTCTCTAGAATCCAGGGTCTCTTAGGGTTTTTTCCTTTTTACTAGACAGTGATGAACTTGGAACATATTGCTCATTTTAAGTTGTCTTTAAAGAATGACAGTAACACGTAGGAGTTACAACCCGAAAACGTCATGAATGTGTGTTTAGAAAAGTGTTTAGTCATCCAGATATATTACAAAACCTTAGTAAGTTGAATTCAAGTGGAAATTCCTGAGCTCAAGAGTCCTTTCCTGGCATGTGACAGGATCACAAGGGGATCGTATTGATTCTAATTCTCTATTAGATTATACTCAAGGATTCAAAGCTTAATTGCTTCATGGCTGATTTTTTCCAGAGGTGTTAGACTTGTGCTTTAAGTTTTACGTTAATGTTGTTTTATGCTTGCACAGCTGATTTGCTTTTACTGTGCATCATTCTTTGAAACTTCTTAAAAAGTGAGAGTGAGCAAACAAAGCTAAACCCTAGGCTCCTTCTGCTCTTTTCCCCCCTCCTGCTCCCCTTTTGCTACCCAAATTTTTGCTCAAGAGTCTTAGTCTAATCAGGTGTAAAGGACTGGTAACTTTTGCTCCATTATTTTTTTACTTTTAGTTATCTAGTGTTTCTTTTGCCTAAAAAGAGGTGGAACTAAAAGTGTAATAATATCAAAATCCAGCCTGTTAAACTTATGATCTCATAAGAGAACAGTAACTTAAAATTATAAGCTAGCTTCCCTTGAAGGATGAGCTCAAGCTAGGACTTGGCCAGTTCATATAACTTACCTCATGCATCCACTTTAGGTATAAACTGAAGCAAACAGTGTTCAGGTCTGTTCATAGTACTGAAGCCACATAAGCCATCCAGGAGTCTTATTGTTCGTCACTTATTACAAGGAGTAGCAGTAGTCACAATGCACGGAATACCACAGAAAGTGTCACAGCTATGGATGTGCCCTTGCCCTTTGAGGGGAGGCATAGGGGGATGCCAAATTCCTTTACCCAATCTTTTTTGCCCATATGAATGATGGAGCCCTTTGCATTTTGAAAATTGAATGTGTATTTGTGTGTTTGGGAACTTCTACCCTGTTTCTTCTCTTATTTCACACCCCCCAAGCTTGCCTCATTCCATCACTGAAAATGAGAGTTTGGTCTTTGAATTAACAGTCCTTTGATTTTGTTTTGTTGTTTTGCTCGGGGGTTTTTGTGGTTTGGTTTGGTTTGGTTTGTTTGATTGTGTGGGTTTTGTTGTTGTTGTTTTTCCTTTCCTTTCCTTTCCTTTCAACAGAGACACTCATCCTGTGTTTTTGGTTGGTTGGTTGGTTGGTTATTGTGTTTTTTTGTTAGTTTTGGTTTGGTGTGTATGGTTTTTTGTTTTGTGTTACTTCAGACTGTTTGCAGACTCCAGTTAATACTTTGTATTGCCTGACAAAGAGACATACGGGTTTAGGGTCTAGAATCTAGGTCTGCTGGACCAATGCCTCAATCCAGCTCTTCTGTTTTTTCACTAACCTAAATTATTGCATCTTCAAATAAGCTTTTATACACCCACTGCAAATAATTTTAATGGAGAGCACCTAACCAACATCAGAATTTGATCACATTTGTATCGTCGAATCTGTACAGCAGTAGGCTGTCTTTCAAGTCTAAGTTACTTTCCTTATCAGCTAATTTGACTGTGGTGGAGTGGACATGTTGTTAAGATGCTATAACTAGCCTTGGTCTTAATTTCTGATTATGTCAGCTAATGGCTAATGAGAATAACCTTGAGTTCTGCATGTTTCTTAAAGGAAATGCAATTCACAGTCAAGGGTAAGTTTTTTTAAAAAAAGTTAAAGAGTGAGTGCCAGCAGTGCAGCACGCATTTCATATTTTCTCTTTCCTGAGGAAGATGGAATTTCATTTTCTCGCAACTATTTGGAACAGAAGAGCTCTTTGATGAGTGTTGAAGCAGAATATACGAAAGATTGTTATATTCAAGAAGTAACCCTCTCGTTATGGAAGTGTAACTCAACATTTGAAATAACTGCAAGTGGCAGAAGGATTGTTGATTACAGCCTGCCATATAATAGCACCTCAACTCAAGGTAATTAATACTAAGACAGTTTTATAGGTTGGGCAGTTGCAGTTAAGACTGGACACAGACAGTCTGGGTTCTGAGAACTGCTTCTGCAGTCAACAGTCCACAAATACACCCATTTCTGAGATCTTAGCTAGTATGTGGAATAAATATTGATGTATGAAGGACTATGGGAGAGCCAAGAAATTAGAACTGCATGATCAAGTACTTAACTATCAGTTAATATTCAAGTAGCAATGGTGAAACTGTTTTGACCAAGGAGATTTAGTTATTACTTTTGTACAAGCTGTATTTTTCTTCTTTTAAAAAGAATACAAATATTTGAAGAACATACTGACAGTTTCATACATTGAGGAAGAGATTTTTTTCTGTGTAGATAAAAGGAAAAGAAAAATCTATTGCAGTGCTGAAGTTAGATAAAAAAGAAATAAAAGGTTCTGTGATCAGAGTAAAAAGGTACATGCCATGGTAAGGCTTTTATTTAGTTCTTCTCTTTAACATCTGTCTTTACCAAACTTCAGTAGGTATTCGTATTCATACAGTGGTTTCCCTAATCACAGGCCTATTTTAAATATTTTCTCTACACTCCTGTTGCTGGGGCTTGGGAGGGTTACTTTCTGTTTGTCTTCTGGTCTTTTGGGGGGACTGCCCCCTGCTTCAGAACTTGCACTTGCTCTTGACTGCTAGGCATGTTTTGCCATCATGTCACACTGGAGCTCTTTCAAATCACCTCACACATAGAGATGAACAAAAGGATTCTCAGTGCTGAGACTTTTGTTAACCTTGCCATCTCATTTCCTCCTTTGGAGTGAGTTGCTCAACTGTTCACATGCTTCACTCTTTCTTATGTTTGCCTTATACATGCTTCTTGTTTGATCGTAATCTTAGTATGTTCTTTCAAAGATAAATGAAGATCGAATATCTAAGAAGGTTTCTCCAACTTGTTTTGGAGTCACCTTATGTTATATGACTTGTTTCACCTGTCTGAAAATGAGGCTAATATGGAGGACAAGGAGGATTTGTCCCATCCTCTTTTTTTATCTGCATATATTTCAAAGTCATAAGGTCAAAGAAAATCCCTGATCATATTTTCAGGTTACTCAGAACAGTAAGAACATCCTAACAGTTGTGACCTTTTAGAGTTACTATCATAATAATTGACAACTAGTGCTATGCACGAGTGATGTAGAACTAAGCATAGCAAAGGATGTTTAATGCCAGTCACTTCTGAGGATCATTATTTTTATTATAATTATTTGAAGTAAGAATTATAATCTAAATTACTCCAGGTAAACTAGTTATCTTTAGAGTCCATGCTAGAGGGTAGATGTTTATTCAGCATGGCAATGTACTCACTGTTAGTGAGGAA
This sequence comes from Pampusana beccarii, assembly GCA_013399365.1. NCBI lineage: Eukaryota > Metazoa > Chordata > Aves > Columbiformes > Columbidae > Pampusana > Pampusana beccarii. Next base: position 42,207 of record VWYH01000310.1, read on the forward strand.
ATGCTCCCCCTCTTGAAAAAGGTATAATCTAGAGTAATATTGTTTCCCTCTCTTTTGGTGTAAGTAAACTCCTGCGCATGCAAATAAATGCAAAATAAAATAACCAGTGGCTCTCAGCCTACCAAAATTTTTTCAAAAGGGTATACCTTACTCGAACTTCCACTCGTTCCCTGCTTAGGTCTTGCAGCTGCAAATTCTTGGTCTTAAAGCATTTCACAGACGTTTCACATATATAGGGACCGTAAATGCCACTTACCCTGTGGAACAAATTCACACTGGAAAATACATAGGGTGATTCTTCTGCCTCAGGTTGTCTAGTCTTTGCTGACAAAATGAGCAACTTGTTTGGTCCTGGGTGCTCTGCAGTGCAGCTCCCTAGGTCCTCTGTTATCTGCAAGTTTTTTTATGAGGAGGGGAGAAGTGAAAAAAGGATGGCCTAACACCTAGGAAGTTGAATGTTGTTCTCCTGGATTCCTTTTCATGTTACAGGAGCAGCACCACTGAAATGGGAGGAAGCCATTCGCAAGGGAAACAGAACAAAGCAAATCTAGCCACAAAACTGGCATGTTTGAGATTTGTCTAATCTACAGCTATGTATTCTGTAAATACACATGTTCATTCAAATGAACATGGCACAGGGGGACTATGTTTCATGTTCCTTAATTTGTTTACATAATGTTTTATTTGATAAAAATATAGGTGGAACAAGACTAAGAGATCAATCTGATATTCAGATATTTATGTTGATGGAATTGCAGTGATTTAATTTAAGTATTCCTTAATTATGTGTATGCTGTTTTGAACAGGCTAGCATCCCTTTCTGAGAAGTTCACAGTGTAGTTTAGTATGCTCTGTAAGAGCTTCTGCAGCAATATTGCAGAAGTTTACAAAAAGAAGTGTACTGAGAAAACAAGAGGAGAAATAAATTCACTGTATAAAACTTACCAAGAATAGTACATTGTGGTAGCCTCTTGGATTTTCAGTATATTTTAGAAACTGTTTTTCATTGTCATGAATGCATGTATGCATAACGAGAAGTGGGGAGATGGTAGTATGACATACCTGACATACCTGACTACTAATTGAATGATGTTAAATATGTAAGTTCCTTAATAATCTTACACTACAAATCATTCCCATTCCCACACTTCAGATTAAAAAAAAAAGTACAGTAAGAGAGATTGTAAGTCTTATTGCGCTCACTGTGTATGTTTAAAAATGTCTCTAACAATGATGGCACTGAAAACTGCCTCTGCTCTGTAGTGGCTAAGCATGTTCAATGCCTTTATTTACTTTGGCACTAAGAGATATTAAGTTAAAAGAGAACTGAGGGGGAAAAAACAATAGTATAATTCTAATCCCAGTATAAATAAATTCTGTAGTAATAGTAGGAAAGAATTGCATTTATACTTAAAGTTTACACCATACATTTTAAAATTTGTTATTAAAATATTTATATTGTAGACCTAATAAGTCAGGATTGTGATTTCTGTGGCATCATTCAGTAGAGCACATTAATTATTTCGAGGACTCTTTGATCTGTCTGTAGTTTCCCCGATGTGTTCAATTTCTCTTTACCAATAGGTTCTTCTTAACCCTCTTCTTCAGGATACCTCTGGAAGGTCACTCGCACCCCACTTCACAGGGGGCATCTGAAATAAAAGGGAGGTAGTCAGCATGTCTGAAAACTAGGAGTTCAGTTTCATATTTGGAACTTAGATATCCTGTGTCCTTGATCTTGCCATGTTCATGTAATTATTAAAGAAGTTATGGCTGTTTGTCTTTCAGTGTTGGCTAGAATCAGCTGTCGTCGTGAGTTTTCCCTTAGTTTATACTTCATTTGCACATATAAGTGAAGTTGGATTAAACTTTATGTTTCAGAGAAGCAAAACCCCAGTGCTGGCCACACAAGCTACATGGGAGAAAAAACTTCAGGGAGCTGGCAGTGCCAGTTTTTATCTGTGGCCCTGGTGACTATGGGTGCAGATGTGACACAGCTGTTCAGAAGGTGCCCAAGGCATGCCTGACCTCTATGATGTGCCAGGCTCAGCAGCACATCCAGGGCTACTCCATACTGTCACAGTGTGTGCTCCCTTCCTATAGCTGAACTGCTTATGTAGAGGCAAGAAGTACCTTTGCCAGCTTTCCTCATAACTAAACATTTGGGTTTGGATCCTGTTTGGAACAATAGTAATACATGCATAAATTCAGAGTGAAAGCAGATTTGTATAAAATACTTGTGCTTATTCCTAGCACTTGGAAAGATCAGTCTCCACGGCAAAAGCAGCTTTGGTATTGTGTACTGGCAGTGTGAGTTCCTCCTTGCCACTATATGTATTAATTGTTTAATTAAACACAGTGCATCAAGTAATTCAGGAAGAAATCAAGTGAACAAAGTCCCGCTCATCTTTACATAATTGATGACTTTACCTGTGGATGACACAGTGTATTAAACTGTCGAACAGAACTGTATTACTTTGTGCATTATATTCATGAATTATTCACCTGTGAAACAATTTTAGAGGCTCAGGCACCCCATTTTTTTAAAAATATTTTCATCACTAAAAATCAAAGCCCATATTAAAAATACAATATTTTGGTGAGTTAATGCTAAAGCTTTTCCTGTTGTTCACTAATGAAATTCATAATATGGAACATGACCAATTATTTTTCTCAAACGTTTTTATCCTGTGTTGCATAACTGTGCCTGCTTCAGAGCTGTTCATAGAAACAGTAAGGTGGCACTTTGAAATACAGAAATAGCAAAGATCTGTTTACACTTGGTATGTTTTATCTATAAAAAAACTTATTGCAAAAATACTCCCAATGAAGTTTGGGGAATACCTGTTATAGAAGAAAGAGTACTCTTATCTTGACCACTGTGTAAATGAATATGGTATTATATGGGAAGATGATGAAACATGTCCATTAATTCTTTGCACAGATGTCAGCAAAACTTCTTGTCTCATTCTCTTTATCTGGGTTAGCTTTGGGATTTCCTTTAGCTTGACACAAACAACTGAAATCTCAAACTGAAGAAATAACCCCAGATTTCTTAGTTTTGCTTCTGTGCAGGTTATAGAGGGGAAAAAATAAAACCCCAACACCACAACAATCCCCCACCTCTCAGGACCCTCTAAATATAGGTGGTAGAGCTGTTCATAGTTACTGGAGAGCGAAAGCCACAATGCCAGGCCTTGAGATTCTGTCACTCTTCTGGCTGGTGAAGCAAGTCTGAGGAAAGAAATTTCACTTTTTTGGAAGCCTCTGAACAACTTCTGCATCCTATTTCTTTACCCTTTTTACTGATACGACACAGATTTTTTATATATCTAATATAAAAATTATCACATTTCTGCTACATAGAGTAAAAAACCTCGCCTTGACCCGATTCTACTGTGCCACAGTGCAGAATATACTCAAGAAATATCTTGGGTTTGAACACGTCTGGTCCAGCAAGTCACATGAATCTTTTTTTGTTATTTTCAGAGCAATGTGCGCAAAGCTGAGATGTATTAATGTATTGATGAGCAAGGCACTTCGTCCTGCTAAGAGAGATATTCCACAGAGTAAATCAGTAAAAACCAGTGATAATTTATTATTAGGATTGGAGAAATAATTTGTAAAAAAACAAAACAAAACAAACAAACCCAAACCACGTTTCTTGAGGAGAACAAGCATAACATCTTTTTTTTTTTTATGCAGGACAGAGTTTAAATAAATAATTGGTTATGAATGGTATGGTTATATTCGGGAGTAATATTTTAAAATAAAGAATTAATCAAATTTTTCCCTAATTCCAGAAAAGAAGAAGTGACACTCTTCAATGTTGTCAGAATGCTTTTAGAACACACAATGCATCATATGCATGAAAATGAAAATTGGCTTTCTTGAAATACTGCAGACCAAAATAAAGAACATACATTAACTTGTCTTCTGAAATATTTGCTATATTATTATACTATGCATCTTTAGTTCTTGACCTTACCTGTCACTAATATAATACACGTTTTATGCTACAGTTACACTCAATGCTCCTTGTGACTACTGCACTACATCCCAAGGTCAGGATAAAGATAAAATGCATTAAAACAATATCTCTGTCTCTATTAAAAGAGAAAATCAATCATTCTGCTCCTTCCTGTTCCCTGGCTTGCAACTTCAAGATCAGCAGCTTCCAATAATTATTTCACCAACTCTATTGTTATGATTGCTGCACAGAAACTCCTCTAGGCTCTTTCCCATGAAAGGCTCTGACAACATACTTAATTGAACATACTCTCGTACTGAATACGTGAAAGAATTGTGATTATTTTATTTTTTTTTAATTTTGTGGTATATATACTTATGGTCTGCTTCTATTTACGTGGCTGGACTCAGCTGCTCTGACTTCCATTTATGATACAGTTCCTTTGAAGTGACTGCTGCCAGGTATATGTCATCTGAGATGATTTTTAATTGCAGCAGTGAAGGGCAGGACAATAGAAATAATCATCCAAAATAGGAAAAAAACGAAACTAAAAAACTACTTACTTTAAAAAAACAAAAAGTATAACATTCAGGGAGCAGATATTTTGATCTTAAACTAGCTGCTACTCAAACAGCATACCAATAGCTGTTGAAGAAGAAACACAATATTTCAAAGGAGGAAAAATTTGCTGTTATTCAGTAAGAACAGGAGGAAAATGCTGGAAAGCATACTCTGTTCATTTTGCTAATGTTAAGCTTAGCAAGATACTTGAAAAATAAAATTTTAAAAGTTTAATTTTTACTTATTCCTCACACGTAGAAGAATGGTGTCATGTAATGGCAGGTTGCCTTTCTGTGTGAGAGAACAACAATGTATTAGAAAGCCATCAAATGTGGCAAGGGCTTTCAGACCAAGTAGGGTAGATCTAGAGATAATATACAGGCCCTGAGCATGCTGGAGTTTCTAGGCACTACAATTTAAATAATGTATTAGATACATCATGTAAGTGCACAGGACAAAGTCCAATGGGAATGAATGACCTCCAGCTGATCTGATGTATCAATGTAATTTGGGTATATATTCAGTAACCTTTAGACGTTGTAGTGCAAAATTGAAGTTACTACGAAAAGTATCATTTGCAACTGGCTTCCCTGAGAAATGTGTTGTGCTGCAAGGACAAAATGCCATTACCAATCTGCTTCTAGAGAGATCACTGTAATGAAGAAACAAAAAAATACCACAACAGGAACTGCCAGAAAAATATAACCTGGCAAAACAGGCAAGAACTTTCCCTGGAAATACCTTAAAATTCTCCAGCAGTAATATAAACATCTGCAGAAAAGTGTAGAGTGAGTTTCAGAGCACCTGTGTGTTGAGCTTTACCATGTTTGTATATAATAAATATACTTACAACTATGTGTTTATAAATATATATATTAACATGAATGCTTGCATGTACGTTGCAAACATTTATTAATTTAAAAATCATTGACTTTTGTATACTTTTTGATTAATCTAAACCACTTCTTTCCTCTCCACTTTTATATGAGATGGAGATCATCCATCTACCCACCAATCCCATTTGCAAACATTAACCTCTTTTTTATTGTTTCTTTATCTGTTGCTTTGTGACATCACTGCTTTGATCATTCTACTGCTGCAGGAGTTCTTCTGGGGTTAATCTCTTTCTTTTGCATAGAGCTGTTAAAGCATAGTTTACTTAGCAAGCTTGTTAGCAAACACTTTCAGAACAGAGTCAAAGGAAAGTAATCTCTTCCTCTCAGGTTCTTCGTATTTTCTAGCCCTGTCTAAATTCTTTATATGCCTTTTTTTCTGTCTGACTGCTTAATTCAGAGGTCCAGCTTCAGGCATCCACGCTGGATACCAATAACAGTAAAGGGTTTTTTTTCTTAATGAGCTGAACTCCAGCCATTGCTATGTTAGTGCTAACTGGTTATTTGTCCTAGTAGAGTTGTGCAACAAACCTTAAGCAAACCATAAGCTCTCACAAAATGTAGTCTAAACCTGAAGTTTTCAAAATGCTCTGAGACATCTAAACTCAGAAGGAAGCTTAAAATGTCTTATTTCAGTGGGTTTACTGGAATACTCCAAATAGGCTGAAATGTTGTCATAAATACCTATTTTACAAATATTACTCTAAAATAGCAACTGGATTGCAACTTTCTATTACTGTGAAGATTATAAATAATTCAAATTTCTTTCCATGTCATCAGACATCATGAATTGGGAAGGTATGCTGTATGTCTGTATTGCAGCATTTTTCTCAGTGCCATACATAAAATCTCAAACTGAGGAGGAAGACTGATGTGTTTGGGTTGGTTTTTTGTTTGTTTGTTTGCTTGTTTGTTTGTTCGCTTGTTTGTTTGTTCTAGGATTAATTAGAAAGTAGAAATTTCTCACTTTCAGATTTGTGTGTAATTAACAAAGTAATAAGCTACCAGATGATAAAAGCTTCAGTGAAGCCCGAGTGCTTTATCTATCGGATTTTTTTATCTCAGGTGCTCTTATGAGCTCAGGCTCACCTAGAAACATCTGTATAGAGCTAATTTAGAATTACCATTAAACATCTTGACACTTTCAAAAAAGAATTCATACACTGAAGATGTTGTATATGGAAAAAAAAAAGAATCATCATCTTAGTTTTAAAGTAGAAACCCATTAGGGGGACATTAGAGGGGAAATCTATGTTATTCTGCCCTGTTCTGTGGATAAACAAAGTACACCAGTCCTTAGTGCAGACGGCAAATCAATTTTTTGCAAGTACTAAATACATTTAGAGATGGGAAATAAGTCTGACACCAGAAATATTTTGGAGCACATTTGGTCATTGACATCAAATTGTACTCAGTGTGAAAATTTGTAAACAAAACAAAAACTGCTGAAATCTGCCATAAGAAAGGGAAACTGCAGGAGTTGTAATTATACATGTTTCTTCACTCATGAAACTGCAAATAAAACATCTCTTCACCTAACTTGTAAACTTTTCCCTTTTTGATATCCCAGCACATTTTATACTTGTGAGTGCCAAGGTGACATTACAATGTTTGTTCATGCTGATGACAGCAATTCACTATTTTGCTGTTTTTCTGCATGGTTTGGATTTATAATCCAGTAAAAGATTTAACTGGATACAGATTCCTGCTAACTTTAGTTGAATTACTCACTTGCCTAGTGCTAAGTAGTTATGAAAATGTTTTATGTGTTGTACTGGCTCTAAACTTTATGCTGAATGACTTTCAGCTGAACTGAGTGAAGATTTTTTATGAAGCAACATTGCTTAGCCTGAAATCAAGAGAAGGAGAAACTATGGGTTTTGTTGTTATTGTTGGTTGGTTGGTTGTTTTTTACTCAGCAATGTTAGTGCAAATCTATGCTGACATACAGTTTTTCATTTCATAAGAGTTGCTTATGTGCACATAAAAGTATCTTTAAAAATACTGCCTTTGAAAATTTCACGTTTCCTCACTCTCTCATAAACTCTTAGAACTATAGAGAAACTTTCCTTAAAAGCATTTAAAATTACTCCTACAGCACTGATAAATCCCTATGCATGTTACTGGTCTTATACCTTGGGCATTGATTCTACTTTTTTGCTCTCTGTAACTGATTTAAATGAGATAGGAATGGTCCTCTTTAAAAAATAATAGTTAATAAATAAATAAGCAAGTATTTTAAGGGAAGCTATGTCCAATAAACAGGTTTACATAACTCACACTATAGCTTTTCTTTTACCTGCATTATGACGCTAGAAATCTATTGACTGTCGGATTCACTTTAATTAGCTGATTAAGCTATGTGACCTTCATGAAAGCTTGATGTTGTTTTTTACCAGTGAAGTCAAGGTGGGGGAAATATCATTGCCTTCAAGTATGTAATGTTGGGCTTTTGAAGTAGAAGTGAAATTGCCAGATATACAGTACAGGAAGTTCTCAAATGTATTAATAATAACATCTCTGTTTTATACAGTTTTTACATTCCGACTCATAGACTGCATTGAAGCATGCTGTCAGGGCAAGAAGGTAATAGATAATGTCTTTCAGTCCATAAAAATCATTCTGATTAGAAAGATTTTTCTACTAATTTTTTTATGCCAAGATGGACCTGGTTAGGGCATAATGCTGTGTAGCTACGCATATCTGGGATACGGTGGCAGGGCAGGGAGAACAGGAGATGAAGAGCTTGGAAGTAGGTGGGCCTTTAGCATTGTAACCTTCCTCCTACTCCAGCATGGGCAAAGCATCCTTCCTGCCACCCCAGAATGCACTCAGATGCTCCAGGATCCTCAGTGTCCTATAGATATAAATGGTCACCACAAAAATGCTAGACTAAGTGCAGATAGTGAGGGACCTGGAGCACAAGTCTGATAAGGAGCAGTTGAGGGGACTGTGGCTGTTTAGCCTTGAGAAAAGGAGGCTGAGGGGAGACGCTATCGCTGTCTACAACTACCTGAAAGGAGGTTGTAGAGGTGTTTAAAAGGCATATAGACGAGGTTCTTATGGACATGGTTTAGTGCTAGAGTTAGGTTAGGGTTGGACTCAATGACCCTGAGGGCCTCCTCTGACCAAAATGACTCTGTGGTTCTATGACTTCCAGGTGTCCTTGTTTTTCTGCAAAATGCTGTACAAGAAAGAGGAGTAATGAGAAGAGGTAGGGATTAGTGGGATGTTGGGAACAATAAAGAACATGAAAAATAAAGACCAACCTAGGTTGCAGAAAGTAAAACAGCCTTTGGGGGCTTTTTAATTTTTTCCAGANTCTGATAAGGAGCAGTTGAGGGGACTGTGGCTGTTTAGCCTTGAGAAAAGGAGGCTGAGGGGAGACGCTATCGCTGTCTACAACTACCTGAAAGGAGGTTGTAGAGGTGTTTAAAAGGCATATAGACGAGGTTCTTATGGACATGGTTTAGTGCTAGAGTTAGGTTAGGGTTGGACTCAATGACCCTGAGGGCCTCCTCTGACCAAAATGACTCTGTGGTTCTATGACTTCCAGGTGTCCTTGTTTTTCTGCAAAATGCTGTACAAGAAAGAGGAGTAATGAGAAGAGGTAGGGATTAGTGGGATGTTGGGAACAATAAAGAACATGAAAAATAAAGACCAACCTAGGTTGCAGAAAGTAAAACAGCCTTTGGGGGCTTTTTAATTTTTTCCAGATTCCAGATTTACCAGCATTAATCACTAACTGAGAAGATGAACGATCAGCTACTTTTCACTTGCTTCTTCGTATGTAGTACAGGAAAACCTTATGATGTGTTTTTGAGGAAAGACTTTAAGATACACAGCTAACAGTGACCTATTCCCGATAGCTTTCTGTTATCAACGTTGAACTGTGTATCCTAAGTTTCAGCAGTGCTTTCATTTCTGTTAGTACCCCTGTGGCTGCTGTCAACATGTAAAATACATCACTACCCTAGGGCTAAAGTCAGATATTTGTCAACTCCAATGGGAGCTGAATGCCTGTATCTGATTGTGGAATTCCATTATGCTTTGAGGAAAAAATAAGAAAACCGATATTCTGAACGGATGCTTGCTATTTTCTGTAAGAGACAAACCTCATGTGCCACTGATATCACGTGTTTTCAAAGGATCTTCTCTAATTTAACAGTTACTGCTTTAAAAGGATTATCTTTGATTACATATTAAAAATACTAAATCAGCAATATGTTAAGGTTATGGCTAAGAATTTTTCAGAATCTAAGTGGTAGATGATTTGATATGCCTCTTTTTTCTTTTTTCCCCCCCTTCTTGAGATACCCCAAATAAACAAGTTTTCAGTAATGTCTTAGTATGCTGTGAAAGAAAAATAAATCATTTAACCTCAGTAACTGGAACTGGGGAGGCAAAACCACCAGGCACCATTGAAAATCTTATAAACTACCAGAAGCATTAATACAGATTGAGAATAGTAACTTAAGCCAGTACCAAGGTTTTGCAACAACTCAGACTTGTATCACAATAGAACAATTTTATTAATCAGTTTATTAAGCAAATTATCTGTTAACCCAACATAGCCTCCAAAATAGGGTAATGTTCTCAGAGAAGAAATATTTGCTCTGTGTGACTTGTTCTTTTTAAAAAATTCAACTAGATAAATACAAAAGTGGATTATAGTTATTGGTTCTCTAAGGAAAAATTAATACAGCAACAGGGATATTCCACAGTTAACATTCAGGCTGATAAAATATATTTTTCCTTCAGTATCTTTTTATTGTCCAGTAAAACATTTTAAAATGAGAGTCTTAAAAATAATTTTATTTTACGGTGTTGTGAATGTGTGGCTGCCCTCACATGATTTCTACAGCTAGATTTGGCACTTAACAAATACACATTGTGTCTTGTGTGTTTGTGTGTTTTAGGATAACAGAAAACCTGCTCAGTTTGATAACATCAATGAGCTATATAACTGTTCAGCAGACACCAACTCAAATCATGCATGACATAGCTGCATAAATATTAAATATACACCAAATGGAACTATGGAGTAGTTGTAGGGAAAAGTAAGACGGTTTGCCTTTCTCTGCAATTTAAACAAGAGAGGAAAAAACTCATAAGGAACATTTAAAAGTGACAGATTAAAACTTGTTTTGTGAATGAAATGTCCTACTCATCTTTCACAGAAGGCTGCAGCTTGTTGAACTGAGCAAAGTTCACAAGCATGCTTAGCAGACTTGGAGAAGAATTACCAAATTATCACATGGGACTTCATAAAAAATGAGTTTGTGTTCTAGTGCTAGAACCTCTTGTGCCTTGCATTTTGGTGTTTTAATATCTCATAGAGTTGTCTTCTGCAAAGCATTTCTGGGTATTTTTGCGGAACACATTTTCAATAGAAGGTCCAGTAATACTAAAGCAAATATTCTGAACACTTCGTATAAATGGTTGAAACAAAAGTTCTCCTGAATAGATTCAAAATCTTTTAAGGTAATTTTAAAATCCAGTACTTTGTCTATTCTTCTAATGATCTGCAGTATTTATAGCTGAGCCTAGAAATGTAGGGTTAGGTAAAGGTCTGAGTTGTAGCTATTTTTAAAAATTATTTTGAAAATAATCAAAAGAAAAAGTGATAAAGACAGAGCCAAAGGAAGGGAGTCGGAAGAAAAAAAAAGTGTAATTCAAATATGTTCCTTTAAGTTTACGCATACACTAAAAAACAAACAAAAAACCCCACCTTTTTTGCCTGATTATGTAGAACATTTTAAGAATGTGAAACAAGTTTAAGGTAGTAAAAATAAAAAAGAAAATGGTGAGGTCCTCATGAAACTGCACATGCCTAAAAGGAGTAGCTGTGAAGAGACTGAGCTTCCCCCTCTCCTTTTTAGTTTAATGCTACTGCTGGGAATAGTGCTCTCTCTCAAGTAAATACTATAGAAATTCTGCTGGTACGATTGCATTTTTAAGGGCAGCTGACAGAAAAGAATTTGGTGTTCTGCTACTGCTTCTAGAACAACATGGATCCCATGCTGCTTTCACTGTCACTGGAGGGGACATGCAGTGAGAACTCATTGATCCTGTTGTGGTGGTTTTTCTCAAGTCACACTCATGAAGAGTCTGGATTTCTCACCAATGTAATATATTTCACAAAGACACGTACGTGTTCTTAAGAAAAGTTCCCCTGAAATCAATACACACAATTGCACCACAACTGTTCGCATTATCATAGCCTGTCTGTATTGAAAATCTGATCCTCTAATAGTATTAACAAGTAACAGTATAGAATTTATGACAGAAGAGTTAATCTTTACCCAGAACTTCAGAAATTAAATGAAAACTGATTCTGATATTGATTTCTGGAGTTAGGGCTCAACTGGTTAAAAAAAAAAAATCAACCTAATTACAATAGTAGTAACTTAATAGTGTCATAGATTTACTGTCTGCTCCTGTTGATCTAGGCACTGTTTAGAATAAATTTTGTAAGTCAAGCATACTTGCTTGCTTTCGTGGGATACCTTAAGAATAACCTTTTTTTCACCAATGTGAACTACTGACATATGGAAAAAAGAAAAATTCAGCCCTCTAGCTATTCCAAATATTGGAATTTCACTGAAGATACCTTATTTACCTCTGTCATGATTTGATTGCAGGGTGACAATAAACTGTGGCAGATGCTTTCTGTTAACCTCCTCTCTCTCCCAGCCCCCCACTTCCCACTAAGAAGAGGTGATAGGATGAAAAAAGAGACAGACTTGCAAGTTGGAAAAAAAGTTTAAAATGTTTTACTAATGCTACTAATAAAATAGAGAAAATAATACGACATATACAAAATCAATCTTGAATTGCCCAGTGAAGCTCAGAACTGTTCCAGTAACTGCAGGACAGGCACCCGGAAGTCCTGGATTGGACTCTGCAGCAAACTGGAAATGGATTCAAGGATGCAGGGTCTGTCACTAGGCCTCAGATTTGCAGGGATGGCAGGCAGGGTTCTTCCCAGATGTCAGCCACAGCTGAAGAAGAACGAGCCCCTCATGATCGCCCATTTTTATATGGTGTTATGACNAGAAGCTGGTCTTGTTTTTAACAAAACCAGGACAACCTCAAAGCCCATAGACACGAATTATTGAACAAATTATTCTATCAAATGATATGTCTTTTCACAGATATACTTTGACAAACTGCTTATCCAATTAATGCCTGTTTCCTTCTAAGTATGCCAAATATAATAAATGTTGACAGGTGCAGCTTTGCAATATTGCCTGCTCTGGAAACATATTTTTGACAGCTTTTACATAGTAATTAAAATTTTCCATATGGAACTGCAGATTCTTTGAAGTGCCCAAACCACCTTGTTTATTTGCTTTTTAAATCTTCTGGCACTTTTGAACAAAGGTTGGAGCACAGTTTTTCTGATCTTACACAAAGCTAGTCTGCAATAGAGAGAACTGAAATATTCTTCCTACTGAATCTAGAAACAGTGGAAACTCTTAGCACAGGCTAACAACAAGAAAACACTTCCCAAAAGCAAAAGAAAAATGCACTCTAAAATAACAGATGAGGTACATGCAAAAAACAAACAGCAAGATTTCAGCAGAGAGGAAACAGTCTAGGAGGCTCCTGGAGTGCACGGAAGACAACTTCCTGACACAGCTGGTCAGAGAGCCGAGGGAAGGCACCTCACTGGATCTGTTTGTAAACAGAAAAGGACTCATGGGCAACGTGTTGGTTGGAGGTTGTGTTGGGTGTAGCGATTGTGAAATGACTGAGTTTTCTATTC
>VWYH01000311.1:0-29426 GCA_013399365.1 Pampusana beccarii
CAGTATAGAAAAGATATTAAGCTGCTGAAGGGTGTCCAGAAGAGGGCTATGAAGTTGCTGAAGGGTTTGGAGAGGAAACCGTATGAGGAGCAGCTAAAGACGGTTTATTCAGCCTAGAGGAGACTAAGGGCAGACCTCATTGTGGTCTACAGCTTCCTCACAAGGGGAGGAGGAGGGGCAGGCACCAAAATCTTCTCTATGGCGACCAATGTCAGAACCCAAGGGAATGGCAGGAAGATGTGCCAGGGGAGGTTTAGGTTAGACATTAGGAAAAGGTTTTTCACCCAGAGGGTGGAACAGTACTGGAACAGGCTCCCCATGGAGGCAGTCACCACTCCAAGCTTGGCAGCATTCAAGAAGAGACTAGACAACACTGTCAGACATGTGGTATGAACTGTGGCATTATCATATGCAGTTAGCGGAGTTGGACTCAATGATTCTTGTGGGTCCCTTCCAACTCAGGACACACTAGGATTCTAAGAGAGTCCAGCAGAGGACTGCAAAGATGATTAGGGGTCTGGCACATCTTTCTTATGAGGAAAGACTGTGAGAGCTGGGTCTGCTCATCCTGGAGAAGGCTGAGAGGGTATCTTATCAATGCTTATAAATATCTCACGAGTGGATGTCAAGAGGATGGGACAAATAGGTTGAGGAGCAATGGGCACTGACAGAAACACAGAAGGTTCTATCTGAGTATGCAGAGAAACTTCACAGTGAGGGTGTCAGAGCACTGGAACAGGCTGCCCAGAAATGTTGTGGAGTCTCCTTCTCCGGAGACATTCAAAACCCACCTGGATGCATTCCTGTGTGATCTGCTCTAGGTGAACCTGCTTTAGCAGGTGGGTTGGACTANGAGGTAATTATCCTACTGTATTTAGCATTGGTGCAGCCTCACCTTGAGTACTATGTGCATTTTTTCTCATTTAACTAATTAGTGATTAGGACAAGGAGTAACGACTTAAGTGAAAGATTTAAATTAGATATATGGAATAAATATTTTACCATTACGGTGGTCAGTCACTGGAACAGGCTGCCAGAGAAGTTATGGGTGCCCCATAGCTGGAACTGTTCAAGGCCAAGATGGATGGAGCTTGGAGCAACCTGGCCTAGTGGAAAGTGCCACTGCACTTGGCAGGAGTGGTTAGATCTAGATGATCTTTAAATTCCCTTTCAACCCAAACCATTCTATGATGTGTTAATAATATAATGTACATATATGCTTGCATTCACTGACTGACTGTTGTAAAAATTGTGATTGAAACAATAAAACACGCCAGAATACAAGAAAGTAGCTAGCAAAATAATGTACATCAGGTTCCATCTCCTGTTACTTTTAAAAGTGATACACTAAAACAAAGTATTCTGAAATATATTTGCCTCCTAACAATAGCAGTGCTATTTTGATGAAGCACTTGGAAAAAAAAATTGCACAATTATTTCAGTAATTTGCATTTCCCAAAGAAATTCAATTACTTTTCTTGCCTGATTGCTTACACAAACCAAACAAGAGAAAGAGATGACTGATATAGGACATTCTCCATTAAAATGTCATTGCAGATCACGAGATAGCTAGAATGAACTGCAATCAGGCTGAAATTGTTAACGTTCTTCAAACAATTTACTCTCTTTCTCTGAGAGAATCACACTGAAAGGGAGATGGATTTCTGAGAACCTTGGAATACTGTCTATTGAAAGAACCGCAAAATGGTTATTTCTCATAATTAGCTTGAATTACTTAGAAAATAGAGGTCTGTTAAACTGGTGTATGACCACTGTGAAGATACAAGTCTTCATGGTACCTCTCTTCTTTGCCTTTCTTTAATGTGGCTTAGGTTAAGATAAATTTTCGCCTTTCAAGAACTAATTTAAGAGTACAGAATTTACAAATGTAAATAAATAATCAAACATATGAAGAAGGAATGCAGATTTTGAGGTATTTAAGGTGTTCACTTACATATTCCTTGGTTTAAAAGCAGTTTGAATGACTCCATCCGCAATTCCAACAAGCTATACCTAAATGCTTTATTGCAACTGGCTTTAGTAATAATGAATACCAGAAAAATTGCCTCAGATGAGGAAGTACAGTGTAAAAGGTGCAAAAAGTCTTCAGAGCTTACAGAAGGCTTGACTTTCTGGGTCTTGTACAAGGCACCCGTATGTGTTGGTAGAATACTTAGCACAAGCAAACAGTAGTCCTTGAGAGCACTCAAAACAGAAAGCTGTATCAAGTAATAACAGCAGTAGCCAGTTCCACTGTTTTTAGTTATATTGATCTCACTACTGTTATCCAATGTACATTAAATTCACATAATTAGTTTCACAGACCAGAAAGACACGTGTTATCATTCTTTCTAGATTTGAATCTGGATTAAAGCTCCTCTACAACAAGTACTTCAAAAGCTCTGAAATTGTTTTCATTTCCTTTAAAGGAAATAATTGGTATAATTTAATTTATACACTTTACAATAACTTATCTATTTGTGCAAATTATGAAACAGTCAATATAAGTTCCTCCCACCACTCCTTCCAATATATTGGGTGGGTGTTTTTATCAGTACAGAAGATCCCAAGGGAATTTTCATTGCAAGAAATATTCTTAGAAAACCAAAGAATTCACCTGTTATTTTTCACAATATTTTCTCTGACAAGTGTGGTCTCTGAGGTAATATGCAAAGTGAACTCTAAAGACAGGCACCTATGTATCTCTATGCAAATCTCAAACTCATGTAGTATGAAGAATAAAATTCTTCAGCTGTATTTAGCAGAGTGTAATTTCTTTCCTATGGAATGCGTGTGCACATTATATATTTTAGATCGCATTATATTACAAATCCATCTCTTGTGGATAACTGCCCATCCATTCCACTTCCATTGAAAGCATGGTCTTGTTAAGATAATTGCATGGTTATGTGAATTCGAAAGATAATAAAGCAAAAGTAAACATGCAGTCACAGGTGCTTTGTGTGTATATAGCCAATCAGAGACGTAATTAGAAACACAGATAATGAGTGTCGTGGTTTAATCCGAGCTAGCAATACAACCATGATAGCTGCTCACTCACCCTCTCCATTACCCCCTACAAGAGGGGGGAGAATCAAAAGGGAAAGGAGAAACTTGGATTGAGATAAACACAGTTTAATAAAATAACAGAATACTAATACACTACTAGGAAATATATATATATATATACATAAAGTAGAAATAAAATATACTCTAGGCAATTCCTCGTGAACTCCGTCCACAACTGAGCAGCCAGTCCCAGCAAGCCACACCTGGTCCCAACGCTGATCCCAAAGAGAGAAAAGAGAGGAAAAAGAGGCAGAAAAGCCCATAAGACCCTGCAAAATGGCAAAAGGCCAGACAAAATGTCCCAACCATAACTCCTCCAGCCGTGCCTCAGAAAGAGAGCAGAAGAGAAGAACCACCCAGAAGATCTGACTCTTCTTAAATAATTAGCATGATGCTAATGGGATGGAATACTCTCACTGATCAGCCTGGATGTCAGTCAAGCTCTGCCCCATCCATGCCCCCTTCCTTGATGCCTCACACCTGTGGGCAGAGCACTCAGAGTGTCCTTAGCTCTCAGACCAGAGCAATTAAAAACATTAGCTCTGTGTTATCTCTTGTTCTCAAACTAAGTCTAGATAATGAGTGTGCTAGCTATGGAAAAGAATGGTTTCCAACTGCATGAAGATAATTAACCCATTTTCAGTCAAGCCGGCACAATGAGGAAGACTTTTTATAAGGTAAGATTACAGAGTGTACTTTTTTAATTTTCTTTTTATTTTTTTTTCTTTTGGTGACAGAAAGTTATTGACACTGAATAAATTAGTCAGAAAGTAGTTAAGCAAATACAGTATTGACTAATTTATACATTATCTGTTTGATTAAAAACAAAAGACAAAAAAAAATTACCATTATATTCAATGATACTATGCACTGATAAATTAACCCAAGAAGGTAAAGAAACTGAGGAAAAAAAGACCAGAAATATGGGAATGCTCTGACAGTACAGATTACTTCTGCTATTACTGAACTCTAACTTGTATATCAGTACTGAAAGGATTATATGTACATCAGACATTGGCTCCCATTTACATTTGGTTATAATGTACAGTGTCTGGCTCTGTTGATATTAATAAATGTTTTAATCACTCAAAAGTATGAGGAATTTACGGAAAATTACAACTCCTTCCAGATTTTTCTTATACTTCACTGCAGCTGATACGGTCAATTCAACTCTTAGCTCTTCCTTTCCTTTATGCTTCCTTCATGAAAACTCCTCATTTCAAAATACATTGAGTTATTGTATGGCAATGGGGAAAAAGGGAGGGGGAAGGGGAAGGATAAATTAAGTGCATAAGCCAGTAGTCTGTATGGATTGATGATCTGAATCTCGTTAATTCTTGATCTATAGCTCTTAGCCTAGTCATTGTCACCTGGGCAATTTTCTTAGGGGTCTCTGGAGCAATGATTTCAAGGAACAAATAAGAGTAGCTTTGCAGATCATCTAGCAGAAGGAATTCCGTGGGTAAATCACACAGAGAGAAACAGGTAAATACTTGTGGTGCAAACTGGGGTTAGAGCCTGGTGTAAATAGAAGAGCAGGAACGACAAGGATGATATTCTAAGAGTTACAAGAGCTTAATAACAATGTCAAAAAGCCTGAAGTACAAGAGCATTAGGTTTTAATTTGCTGAGCTTGACAAGATGGTGGAGGAAACCAAAGAAATCATCCAGTCCAGTCAGTGGAACGGGCAAAGTACATGATCTTGATGACCGTTTATTCAATAGGTGTGTTCTGATGTGGTTTTTAGTGGGCTGGTTGGTGAGCTTAAATAAATTTTTCTCAGTGTAACTTGTAAGAGAAAATGCAAGTACTTTCAAATTTATATTTTCAGAAAGAACATAGATTCCAGTATCATACATAAAATGTCACACACAAAAATGGGGATATGCATTACAATTTATGTATCTGGCATCATACGACTCGCATAGTTATTTCAGAACATATGTTCCTTTATTACAAATCAGCACTCTCCACTCTAAAAGGCTCAAATCTAAATCATCTCAACACCACCAGGACAATTAAATATACAGAATAAGCATAGTTTAAATGCTTGTGCAATTGAAATTTACATATTAATTTATATTTAGTTTCCTTTTTTTTGTGTTCTGTAACTTTATCTTCTTGTTGTCATATGTCAAGGAGTTACATTTGCTGAAGTCAATGGACCTGATCTTAAGCTAATGGTGTAATTCTCATTTAACTGTTGGGATCTGGTTAGAGTCAAATGGGAGCATAATGTAAATTCCTGATGGAAGAATGTGGGCTTTAATTATCTCAAGAATGCAAAGTTTTAGCTAATGTAACCTCCTCCAGTCCACTCCCTGGGGTTTTTTTCAGTGCGCTTAGAAGCATTATGTCATATTCTTTTAACTCAGGAGCAGTTCTTCTAATTCAGGAGTAAAGTAACTGTTCAGATTGTTCCATGACTAGGAGGCAACGAACTCCTGCAGACTGATGTAGTTCTTGACTTCAGGCAGGAGTGCTAAGAGAAAGAGTAAGCTTGATTTAGAGAAAAAGCCTAGATCAGCAGAACTTGGAGGGAGGTCCTTGTAGTTACTGACCAGCTGGCCGTCTCCAGCCAGAGATTTTTCACAAGAGAGACATCATTTGTGGCCATTTTTTGTTGTCCAGACATCCTCCCAATACAGCCTTCTCTGCTCTCAGGGACAAGCAGGAAGGAAGCATGCCAGGAAAGTAGCTTCTTGGTTCTGCAGAGAGATTTGGCTTTGCACCAGTAACTAACAGGAGTTAATACCTGTCTTGCAGAAGACAGTTCCTATGTGAAGACTCATGTAAAAGATGAGGCAACTAAAAGACATACGACTGGAGCAAGCCTCTAGTTTGCACTCCCATTAAAGTCAGGAGAGAAGGTGACTACTGATCCATGGGAGCATCTAGGACTTCTCTCCTTTTCTGTGAAGGAGAAGAGCCCTGGGTCACGGACTACTCTAATTTTTCTTTCACATTCTTCCTGCACAGTTATAAGCTTGCTGGAGGCACACTGTGACTAGCTGATAAGGACATTTCAGCCTGGGATGGCTGCTGACAGGATGTGTAAATCTTATCCTGTAGAGTAAAGCTGAATGTAGGAGCTCCAGTCAAAGGATTAGTCAGTGTGTATTTTTCACTGTTTTTTCCTCATACAGTTTAATACAAGTCTCATACTCTGGCATTTCCAGCATTTAGAGGGACTCATTTACATCTAACACTATTAAGGGATGCTGGTGGTGATGTTAGTTGGACAACCATGGCTGGGTTTCATGGTGAGGATGGCCTCAAACTGCTGAGAGGGCCACCGTACAAATTCATGTGTTTGTCAGCCATCTACAAATGGGCTCAAGAAGACCTCAGGGTACAAACGGTGTCATTAGGCCACTTGGAATGAGTCTTTAAACACAAGCAACACGTATGAGAAAGAGGAGGTTATTCTGCTTTTCATATATTTGGCATGGATTCAGGGCTGGACTGCTTGCAGTGCACAAAGTGATTGAAATATTTGTCTTTAAAGGAAGATAACTACAGTCTGTAATGCAGCATTATGAAATACTAATGAAACACATTTTAGCTTTAACCATAAGAATGATCTATTCAGTCTATAACAGGACCTTTTGCAAAGCAGCTCACTTGCTTGCCTCCAGTTCCTCTGCTGTAACCCCTACTTGCCCTTACATGTATCGTAAGTGTATAGTAATTTACTCATTTGCCTGTCATTTTAGGGTAATTAAAACTACTGTAAAAACAAGTTGACAATAGTGGTCACATTGATTACCCAATGAAAGATGTAAAAAAAAATAATTAGCTGAAGTAGAGGAACAAGTATTTTAAGCAAAAACAAACAAGCAAACAGACTATAAAGAATGTATGCATAATTTAAGAATTCTGCTGGGTTATGAAAAAAAAGTATGAATTATATGCATATTTACATGTTGTTCGCGTGTATTTTATTGGAATGTTTTGAGTCAGGTTACACAAAGACAATAAATCAGTTATGGAAAAAGTTAGTCCAACAAAAACAGTCTTTGGCCAGCAAATGTTGCTGTAGGTTTTTTATGGGTTCCAGGTAAGGAAGGAATGTTTGTTCAACTGGATCTCCTGGGGAAACACAAGGGAAAGGATTTTTCAAAAAGAAAGCTCAGTAAATAAAGGTATAAGAGCCAACAGGCAGGCTTACAAGCCCTGGAGGAAAAACGATCAAATGTAGACAGTGAGTCACCTATGGACATAAAAAACAGAGGAGCTAATCCAAGACAACTGTATCAGAGAGAGATTTCAGATTGGTTTTAATTCTGGTGGAGACAGAAAGACTTAAGAAGGCCTAGAGAATATCCAAATTACTCTAGTTCTCATGATGATTTGAAAGAACAAGTTTCAAGGCCCTTCACTAACTCAGACAATTGAATATTTTCCCACTCTGATAGCAAATAGGTTTTCTATCTATTTCAGAACCACATTAACTTCTGTGTTCGTAACGTCTGTCAACAAAGTTTTCACCAAAACCAGAATATCCTTTAATGGAAAAGTCATCTGGCTGTTGTTCATACTTCTTACTTCCGTGATACTGAAAATAATTTCTTGAATAATCATACATATATTTCTGCAGTGTTGATGCTAAAGCTTTGAAAGGGATTCTTGGGTTCAGACTCTTTTACTTGTCTTACAGGCTTTTTAAATGGGAAAAAAAAAAAAGGTTCTGATGTTCATTTATCTGAAAGAAATATGAAAATAAAAAATGTTCATAAATTCACATTAACGTATACTAATATATTTGTACGTTAATATGCTTCCCCTATGGAAATGGCAGTCTTACAGTAAGGGACAATCTTATTTGCAGGGACCTGAATCCAAGATCTAAACCAAGGGGACAGATCTTGATAAAAAGAAAGCAGTTAATGAAGAGCTTTCAATCTAATTTCTGCTGAGAGGGCAAATGCTGATAAGGCCTGTATAATATATGTCAAATATCATTGCCCACAGAGCTCGCTTTAAAATATTATAAAGGATTAGATAATTAGTTAAATAAGTTTTTCATTCATTATCTGTTGTTTGTTTGTTTGTGTTTTCTTTAATTTTTTCTACAAGTATATTTTTGAGAGATGGCAAGAAATTGAGTGATTTTTTTTTTTTCTTTTTTCCCCTATTTTCAGGGCCCGTCTCACTGCTGAGAAAAACATAGATACACTAACTTCAGAATAATTATTTTCAGTTCTGTCAAAGTAGTTCAACAAATCATTGAGATGCACCAAAAACTGCCTGACCGCATGTTGCACAACCAATGCTTCAAAACTCGAACAAACTGGGCTATGAAGTTTTGCCTCATCCACCACATTCACCTGATCTCTTGCCAACCAACTACTGCCAACCACTTCTTCAAGCATCTCAACAACTTTTTGCAGGGAAAAAGCTGCCACAAGCAGCAGGATGCAGAAAATGCTTCCCAAGAGTTTGTAGAATCCTGAAGCACGGATTTTTATGCTACAGGAATAAACAAACTAATTTCTCATTTGCAAAACTCTGTTGATTGTAATGGTTCCTATTTTGATTAATAAAGATGTTTGAGGCTAGTTATAATGTTCTAAAATTCATAGTAAAAAAAAAAGTAAGTACTTTTGCACCAATCTATACATCTCTGAAACTCTACTCTAAATGGAGGTCCTGTGCCATCAAAAATTAGAGATCTTTTAGTCTTTTAAGCAGATGAACTGCACTTTTAATGCTAATGAATGAAAAAAGACAGAATTTCCTCATCCATAAGGCAATTTAAAGAAGTCTCTGTATTGGACAAAATCTACGTAAGAAATGAATGAAACTAGGTCAGACTTTCACCACCTGCTTTCTAATAGTTTTTAAAAAATCATGGTTTAGAAAATTTCTTTCAGTTTTAAAATGTGTTGTCATTATTTTCTTCCAGTAAGAGCAGAAATGCAGTTAAAGGAAAAATATAGACACAATTTTAAGGAATTCTGATTTTGTAGAATGTCATAATAAGGTTTACTGGCATATTAATTAATTAAAGTTTTTTCCAATTATAAAATGTTATACCTATCTCTCTATATATTATCTTCTTTGTAATAGTAGAGACAGCTATGCAATTTAAAAATAAAACTCAATAAATCAGTTTTCAGGCCAAATTAAACACAAATAAAGGAGCCAAAATGTAGATTAAGAACAGCATTTATTTGATAAGAAATAGAATTAAAATATTGCTAAAAGAACTTGTTAGTTTCTATTGAGCATGTACATTATGTATTGTGTCTCTTGTTGAAAGAAAATCTAAATAAACCTCACCCTGAGATGACAATCTCGATTCTACAAACGCATAGTTTTCAATTTTATTATTTATGTTCTCCTCTCTAATGGATTAAAAAAAATCAGCACTGGAAAAACTGATAACAGCTGTATGCAAAGTGAATAAATGGTCCATCTAAACCTTTGCAGAAAGTAGAATGTTTTATACCTAATCATTATACAAGTTTGAGTGACAAAGTAGGGATGAGGATATGATAACTTTCTGGTTTTGCACACTACCCTCTGTCTGAGAACTGGCTTCTGCGTTGAGTCCAGTTCCTTCCCTTCTGACTATTCTGTCTCTTTTAAACTGATGCAACATTTGTGTGAAAAAGATGTGCATCTTGCTGCTGTACAAATCCTTGATTAAGGTACTGGTGGCTGGTGTCTGATAAATACTGCATGATGTATTACACTGATTTATAAAGGGACCAAAGAAAATACACCCATCAGGGGTACCAAGCCTTAAAAGAATCATACAGACAGCTTGCTACTATGGCAAAACAATGAAGTTCCCAATCTCGGGAGAAAGAATTAGAAAAAGATTGTGATCTCAGCAGGGAAATAGCCATCAGTTTAACAGGCTTGTGTGACACCAGTTACTTGAAATTGATTCCTGATAAATAATGTGTCCTATAGAATTCATGCATTTGTTTCAATAGATTATGTAAAATTTCAGACTTTTGCTGGTAGTTGTTGTTTTTGTTGTTTTTGGTTTTGTTTTGTTGGGATTTTTTGCTATTCACCAATCATCTTTCAACTTACATGTGTCAAAGATCTGAGAAATTAATTAAAAGTGCAGTTGAATCCAAGTTTTGTTGTTATATTTAAAATCACTATATTAAATTAAATAGAGAAAACTTTTCATTAAAAACTGTGTAGCTAGTCCAAGTCTGAATGGAATATCATCTAAACAACAAATTGGATTTAAAGCAGCATTAATATCTAGAATTTTTGTATTGTATATGAATTCAAACTAAATTAATAAGTTTCAAGCAAAGTTTAGAAGAAAAACAATGAAAGTTGGATAGTTTGAATATCGTTTCATATATGAATGGTATTGCTCCTGCTTGTCTTAGATAGCTATTCTTCCTCCTCTTATTCTGCCATACCTCTTTCTTGCTGATTTTGTTAATGTTATCAACTTCAAAGAACCTTTGTGAGACTAAATTAATGTTTGTGTACAATTTCTGCTCTTCTTTCTCTGTCTGTGGAAAAAAATATTTCAGAATTTGGTGTAAATTCTCTCATTTAGGCAAAATGGTCAACATTTGCTATTCTCAGAAATGCTGCATACATTAACATCAGAAAGTTCTGTCCAGCTTAGGCCCAAAGACTACTTTGTTTTGGATATCCTTCTGTAACATTGGATTTACATCACATATTACATCTGTTGCATTTCAACAGTGTTGTCTTTCAAAGAGTTTCTGAAAGGATGTGACACTGTTCTATTTACATTTTAGAAGGATGTGGAAAACTCACCTGAATTTTGCAAGTTAATTGTGCTTCTATTAGAAATCATAACACTTCTGTGTAAGAATAAAAATATTAACTTTCATTCTCTGTTAGATTTCGGTTTGGCAGCATACACTATACCTTGTTAAACTTGAGAAGTGCTGCTTTACATTTTCTGTTTGTTCTGATTTACAGGTGGCTTTATTCCAGTGGGTGGTAACAGTGAACTTTACGGTAGAATATATTAAGAAAATAATCCAAGGTCTCATGTTTCTTTAATAAGCACTGTATAAGGGTGATAATATGATGAATAAAATTAATAATGAGAAGGCCAACCAACACAGTGTCCCTGTACCTCATATATTTCTGTTACCTGGAAAATGTTATAATGAAAAATATAAATCCATTGAAGAAAATGCCTGGTGTCCTTCTATAAACATAGGAAATAATTTGCATAAAGGGAAATATAGGTAATAATCAAGTTGATTACACGATAAAGCAAATGTCCCCCAATATTTCATACAATAAGTTTTGCAAGTACTTGTTTGTCACAGTAAGATATGATGGAGTGGATGTGAGCTTGAATCTACCCCATTTAATATTAGGCATGCAATTCAGGTATATAAATTAGCTGTGTAATTACCATAGTTCCTTTCTAGTATTACTTGAAAGGATTAGACTTCTCCACAATGCAAGAAGAATTTCAGGTAGCCTGTATCCTGCAAGGGAAAATGGAGTGACGATCTCCTTAATGCAGATATTTCAGCTGTGTGCCTAAACATAGATGGGAGGAAATCTGGATATTCAGCTGTGGAAAAATTTGTAGAAACTTCCCCAAATCTATTATTTTATTTTCTTGCGTC
Organism: Pampusana beccarii; assembly: GCA_013399365.1. NCBI lineage: Eukaryota > Metazoa > Chordata > Aves > Columbiformes > Columbidae > Pampusana > Pampusana beccarii. The sequence continues at coordinate 11,674 of VWYH01000311.1, forward strand.
AGCAGATAGTCAGCTCCAATAACTAGAGGTGAAAATATTCAGTTCAAAAATTTAAACACGGAAGTCTACTTAGGTCATGAAAGTTTAGGTCCATGACGAATGTTATATTGACCACGTGTCAATGAATGGTGAAATACAAGCTTTTGACTCTATGGGGAATGAAAAATTGATGCTAGGAGATGTCCAAATTATGAAACAAACGAAGGTACAGAAGTTGTTTCTAAAATGCAAAGAACACTAATCAAAAGCAAACTACTAATGAAAAAAAAAATTGCCTATGTATCATGTTTATTTTAAAAGCGTCATACTTAGTTACATATGCCAGCTCTTTTTTAGCAATATTTCAGCCCTGATTAAGAAAAGTGTATTTTTCTTTTCTTGAAAGAACACATTGTTGTTTTACTGGTTTAATAATCTCTGAAATTACAAGAATTTAAATTACAGGAGATGAAACTTCGAGGGCTGACAGTAGATCAAATCAGCAAATAGCCTAAGATTCGAAAAATGTTGTTCTCATGTATGCAGTTCACCTGTTTTGATAACCTTATGTAAGAAACAGTAGTAAAGCAATTTTAATTTGCAGAAAAGGAACTGATGCTATCTTGCCCACATCTCTTTTCAGTCTAAAATAGTCATTTTATCTTTCTTACCTGTCTTTGTAAATGAACAACAGGCTGCAGTGAACTATAGAAAATGATTAATGCATTGAAAGCATATACATGTGATCTAATAGGTCTTTTTTTTTTTTTTTTTAGTGATAGTTTTTTATAAGAAAACTTTTCAGCTTCAAAATAGTTACCATAGGACTCCAAAAGTATAGGCATTTCAGAAATACATTGGAAGACAGTCAACTGGAATATTTCAGCAAAATAATCACACTACAGCACATTTGATACAAGAGGTTTTCCAAGCAGAATTTTTTGGGCAGGATCCAAATGATAGACTACCCCAAAATAGCCAGTAGACAGCGCCATAGATATGAGAGAAATAGAAGAGTGGTGACTTGGTCATGTGGAGCTCAGATCCCTTGCCAGTAGCTACAGAATCATGTCTCTCTGTCAGAACTACGTTTTAATCAGATACAATCTGTTTAATCATCTATTAAGAGGAATAGCTCCAATGGAAAACAAAACAACCAACCAAACAACCAAATAAAACCCACCAATATGTGAAATTCTGTCGTGTTCATGTAGGCAAGGTATCTACTAGAGATGATATATTCACAAAATCGAGTCTCTCAACTAAACTAAGAAGCAACTATGCTACTACTAGGGTATTAGCCATTCTGATATCACGTGATATCATCTATGAAATCTTCTAAAATCTTTCTGATCTGTTCATGCAAAGATTTTGAATCTTCTGAAAATTTTATAAGGCTTTCTGTTTTCTACCCAGTTCTAGATCAAAATGCGGGATACTTTATGCGTTCCCATGGAACAACCATGAAATCTAATAAAGTCCATTTTCAATGCATTAAAGCTCTCTGGTTGAGGTTCTCAGACAGAACATACACATAAATACATGCACACGTGGTGTCTGTGACAATAAATACAGCGAAAACACATTCATTTTATTGTCTTCCATTCCTGGTTTGAAATTTTAAGTCAAGTAACTGTAACAACATGTAGAAATGGGAGCAAGGGAAAGGGGTTTCTGAGAGGAATTTGGGTTTCTGAGAAGTGTGCAGGCGAACAGATGTGTGCACAGAGCTCTAATAGAGCAGCACATAGCTGCTTTTAGATAGAGCAGTGCTCTATCAATAGGAGGTATCTACCACATGTGCAGGGAGTTAGTGTGCAAGGATTCTCAAGCTTGTAGTGCAGGACCAATAAAAGTTCGTATTAGTGTTCTCAGCAAATGTCTTTTCACGTGTGATCTTTTTACATTTCCTCATTTCCACATGCTTCATGGTGTTACCACTTACCTGGACCTAAATGGAAAAACCTATATTGCATCTCTACTACTAAAAGAAATGGATAGCCTCAATATTACAGAAGTTTTCAGGGCAGATTTTGAGATATGCATATATACAGATACAAGCATATATATATAAAAAATATTAATATAGTTATATTAATCCTTCAGACTCCATTGCTGAAGTAGTTTTCTTCTGTTGCTCTTGCCTGAAGGAGATGGAAGCTGCTCAAGAAACAATGCTTCATGCTTAAAAAACTGTGTGTTCTTCAGTTTAAGCAGGAAATAGCAGGCTTCTAGTACTTCTGTGTCTTGCTGCATACTGCTAAAAAAAGCAGAGTTTATGCTTTTGTTAGATGATGCTAAACTCGTTCTATGAGGATATATCAGAGTTCAAAAATACCTGAGACAAAGCATAGGAAGTTCGCTGCGTGTTACGTCCTTGTCTTATTGGATATGGGAAATAAGAAGTTCCAGAAAAACAGTCCTCACCCACAATTGAGAGCAGTTGTAGAGGGAGAGTTATGTGGCAGCTCAGGGATTAATGACAAACATGCAGCTTGTGAACATGTTGAGCAGAGTCACATGGTCTCTTGGGAGACAAATTAAGAAATCCCAGGTGGATACATGTTAAGTAAAAGCAATATTTTTTTTGTCTTAAAACTGTTTTTAACTGTCTAGACTACTACAGTGCCTAATTGTGGTGGGAGACAAGCAAGTGCTTTTGAGAAACATTTGAGGGGTGGATGTGGGAAGAACATTTTTTGTTTGAATTAATGTGGGGTGTTAAGGTTTGCTGGCTGCCAAGTACTTGTGAAACTACATTCTCCTCCTTCTCAGCAAGACAGGTGAAAAAATTGTGGGTCAAGATAAGGGCAGGGAGATCCCTCACCAGCTACTGTCATGGGCAAAACAGATTCAGCTTGGGGAAGACTACTTCAATGTATTGCTAATTAATAACAGAGTAGGACAGTGAGAAATAAAAACAAAAATAAAGCCACCTTCCCACTATCCCTCCTTTCTTCTCATGCTCAACTTCACTCCTGACACTTCTACCTCCTCCCCTACAAGTAGTGCAGGGGGATGGGGAGTGAGGGTTGTGGTCAGCCCATTTCTGCCACCCTCTCCTCCTCACAGTCTCCCCCTTCTCCAGTGTGGGGTCCCTCACAGAGGATACAGTCCTTCACAAACTGTTGTAGTGTGGATCTTTTTCAAGGGCTGCAGTTCTTCAAGAACTGCTCTAGTGTGGGTCCTTTGCACGGGGTGCAGTCTTTCAGGACCAGACTACTCTTACATGGGTCCCCTGAGGGCCACAGTTTCTTTCAGAAAACCTGCTCCTCTATGGGCTCCCTTCTGCAATTCACAGCTCCTGCCATGTTCCTGCTCTGCCATGGGATCCTCACAGGATGCAGCTTCCTTCAAGGCATACCCACCTGCTCTGGCGTGTTGTCCTCTGTGAGCTGCAGTGTAGATTTCTGCTCCAACATGGTCTTCCATGGGCTCCAAGGTAACAACCTGCTTCACCACAGAAGCTCTGCCCTTGAGTACCTCTTCCCCATCTTTCTCTGATCTTGATGTCTGCAGGGCTGTTTCTCACTCCTCTCTGACATCTCTTGTGCAACACTTTTCACCCTTTCTTAAGCATGTTATCACAGAGGCACCACCAGCATCACTAATGTGCTCAGCTTTGGGCTGTTTTGGGATCATCTTGGAGATGGCTGGAAACTGGTTTTATCCGACATTGGGACAGCTCCTGGTGTCTTCTTACAGAAGTCACCCCCTGAAGCCTTCTCTGCCACCAAAACTCTGCCACAACAACAACAGAGCCAGGAAGCACTATTTTAGGACAAATCAAACACATTTTCATAATTAGTTCAATATCTTGACTTTTTTTTTTAATTGCAGAGTAGGATTCTAGGCAATATACTTACGCAGGATATGCTCAATTTGGCTATGTAGGGCTTTTGCCATTGAATCCAATGAGTGCAAGTCTGATATCTATTTTGAGCATACAGATTTTTTAAAAATAAATTTCTGCAAAAGATTATGTGCATACTTTCGAAACGGCAGTTTTAAACTAATCAGGTTCTCTTCACTGAAACTGCTTTACAATTAATATTAGGAATACTCAGGATGATCACATAATGCATATTGACTTCTTAGTGGTGCAGTTAGTAGTATTTTATATGGCAAATATAAAATGAGATGTACTATTTTAACATTTCTTAACTACCATCCACTACCTACACAAACTCAAGTATTTTTAGCCGAAAATTCAACAGCAGAAAGGTTACTTTCTTATTTTTCCAGTATTATATTGGTTTACAATTTTCTATTGTGTTTAAAATGTTTAATTATAAAAAGAAGAAGTAAAATGTTACATTGGAGGATTATTGGCTTGAAAATTTAATGATTTGGAATTATAGTATGTGCTTCAAAGGATAATAACCTTTAAATGAGTCTTTCTGATCTTTCTTGCCAAGCTGTTGAAGATGGAAATCATTGGTTTACATATTCAAGTGATTATGAAAGTGATCAAAATTCAGGTCTATTCCCTAAAGGAAAACACTAAGTTAAATTCCTTTTAGCTGGCATCCCATCTTGATCTTAGGGGAAGGACCAAAAAACAGAAGCAATTTTAAAGAACAGGAACAATGTAACGAGCAACAGTCCGCAGCCTTCTATTTTGAGAAACACCGAATTTTATTGTAGTCATTGTTGTTTATATTAAAATTGAACTATAATGCAAAAAATACACTAAAATAGAAACTTAAAAAAACCACAAAAAACACAAGAAAACAACAGCTACTGAGTCTTTTTATTAAAGCCATTTTACATGATCTGGAAGAGCATTAGAAAAAGTACATCTTTTAGAATTAACAATGTAGAAAATGTGGAGAAGGAAATAAATACAGAAAAAACCTAAGGGCCTGTGTGCCACAATACTGTATTTACATTTCATAGACCATGACATTGAAAAGAAACAGAGACACTACTGACTTTATTAAGGTTGATCATGTGTCTAATACTGAAAATGACCTTATTCTCTACTTTTCTGAGTTGTTTTTTTGTTATAAGCTACACCTTATAGTAAAAATACTGTTTGCCATTATTATTTTAATGTACTGATTAAAGTGGTATGAAAAGATGGTATAGATATTTTTAGTGTTTACCTTCCTATTTCTCTTTTGTCTTTCAAAATCATTTACTTACCACACTACTGAAGAGAAGTTACATGTATGAGAGCTGAGAAATATTTTGGTTTAACTGTAGTTAGTATAAGCTCTAAATTCCGATACATTTGGTTTAAAGTAGCTGGTTTACATGCTAGCTTAGAAGATGTAAGATGAAACAAAGGAGGAGGTGCAAAAAAGCAGCTCAGGGTGTGACTGTTACCTCACCAGACTAAAATCTGCTGTTTCAAGGTAATCAGTCTGGATTTGTCTCGATCCTTTCTTGAAAGCCTACTCCATAGATCTGCACCATCAAATGACATTCCTCTGCCCCTCATCTCCTAGCTTTGTGGTCTGTGCTCCTATAGAAGTGCCAGAATTTATGCCTCAGTGGAAGCTGAGGTGTCAGACACTTCTGAAACGTCACAAGCACTTCACTGTCAGTGTTTCTGAACTACCTAATATCCTTAAAACTTAATCGTGCAAACATTTGTGTGATAGAACAACTGAGTCTTTTACACAAACATCGCTTAGAAGGGCTGGTTTCACTGTCAGTGTAGATTAATTATTGGTTCTGACAGGGGAAAAAGGAAGACCTACAGATGTCATCTACCTTCACTTTTGTAAGGCTTTTGATACAGTCCTTAACAACATCATTATCGTTAAATTGGAGAACTATGGATTTGATAGACAGACTATTAAACAGCTAAGGAATTGGCTGGATGGCCATGTCCACAGAGTTACAGTCAATGCCTTAGTGCTCAGGTGGAAATGGGTAATGAATGATGGCTCTCAAGAGTCTGTACTGGGACTAATAGTATGTAATATCTTCATCAAGAATGGAGATGTTGGGATTGAGTGCACCCTCAGTAAGCTTGCAGATGACACGAAGCTTGGTGGTGCAGTTGATTCACTAGATCAGGGTTGTATAAACATACATTTCTATACAGTCCTAAAATTACAGTTGGCCCTTTGACGACGACTGCGAGGCTGATGTGGCCCCTGGTGAAAGGGAGTTTGACACCCCTGCACTAGAGGGAAGGGATGTTGTTTAAAGGGACCCTGGCAAGCTTGATGAGTGAGCCTGTGAAAGCCTCATGAAGTTCAAGCAGACCACATGCAAAGTTCTGCACCTGGCTTTGGGGAGTCCCCATTATTGTGACAGACTGATGATTGAAGGCAGCCTGTGGAGAAGGACTTGGGGATACCAGTAGCTGAAAAACTGGGCATGAGTTGGCAATGTGTACTTGCTGTCCAGAAAAACAGTTATATCTTGGGCTGCATAACAGGAAGCATGGCCAGCAGGTTGAGGGAGGTGATCCTCCCTCTCATCTCCACTCCAGTGAGATCCCACCTGGAGTACTGTGCCCAGCTCTGGAGTCGCCAGTACAGGAAAGACACAGACCTATTACAGCAGGTCCAGAGGAGGACCACAAAAATGATAAGAGGTTGCACTAATGTAAATAACAGCTAAATTTGAACCAATATTGTATGTTCATTTTAAAATAAAAGGCTCAAGAACAAGTCGTTTTATCCTGTGACGGTTGTGTGTGCTTGCTTAGGAAATTGTTTCTGATGTGCATTAGGTAGACGGAGGCATTTTTATAAATGTCCCACAGTGAATTCTGTTGAGGCATTCTGCACACATAGGGCCTGATTTTTATTTGTGTGTCATCCCTATTAATAATAGGATCTAATTAAGACATCTATTAAAAGACTGTAACGCTAATTTAATGGAAAAATTCCAATAGAACTCCATTGGGCTCTCCCTGTTACTTCAACGTTACACAACTTTAACAAATGCCTTAATTAGATGTTGTTACTGGAAAGAATACTGTACAATTAAAATTAGCCATTATTTAAAACAGAAAGTAGTGTTCCTGAGAGCTAGTGCTTCAGTTGTCATGAATTATAGATGTCTAGGATATTTGTAAGGTTTTTGTGATTGGTTGTCACGTAGTTTGGCTGGTAAACAGGATTCATTTCTGGGTGAAAATAAATGCATGAATTTTTAGAAAATAAATTTATCGTGTATGAGAGTATAATTACTTGAAGAAACCAAGTTTTAGTTCTCTAAGAAAGAAAAAAAGTTCTATGCATTAAAAAAAATCCTTACATCTGATGTTGCATTTAGGCAGCTTTTAAATTACTGTACAGCTCTGAGCTACCAAAATATATTAGTGTAATAAGGTATTGTTTATGCTGGTATTGAGATTAGGCATTGGTAATAGCTGAAGGTCATTCAATATAGACAGATATGTTGGTAGTAGTGGAACAGGGAAATTTTTTCCTTTTCTATTTTAATTTGAATTTTATTCCGTTACTGAAACAAACCAGGTTGTAATTGTGTATACACCTACATGTTATGAGGTAGTAGGAATATAGAATGGCATAAGAAGAAAACAAATTTTAAGAAAGAAAAATATTGCAAAAGAGCTTTAGCATAGTAATAAAAATTAAGAAGAAATACAGGGGAGACGAAGGGAGGGGAGGGGACAGGAGGGGAGGGGAAGGGACAAAGCAATAGGAATAGGAGTGAAAATAGAGACTTGCAAAAAAATAGAAGTCTACAACTTTATGCATGTTTACATGGAAGACATCTAAACAGTCAGCAGAAAGTATTTTTAATAACCTTGATGCAAACTAAGAAATAAAGAAAAAGAGACCTGTAATTTTACAGTTACTACTTCTTATAAATTTCTGTCTGGACATATGGTGTATTAGTTTTATGTTGCTGTCACAGTGGCATCTGGATTGACAAAACAGATCACATCTCTGTATGTCACAAAACAAAGCTTTTGGAAAATCACACTAGCATATACCACATTTTTCATTTTCATGGTACTGACCACGTCACTGAAATACTCAATGAATCAGTCATTTCACAAGAGTGTACTTACACTACTTCAGCTTTTTTTCCTTCTTCCCTCTCCTTCCTTTTTTGTATATTGTTGAGGTTTTCTTAATTCTTATTTACATTTTTAGAAGCACCTTGCCTACAGCAGACTGCTTCAAGAGAGGTCTTGTTGGGAAGCTAAATTAAAGTCAAGATCACAAGAGAAAATAAGAAAAAACTTTCACAAATATGCTCTAGACATAAAGGCAAATCCCACCATATTCTAGAGAGTGTATCTGATGATACGGTTATTTAAGACAAGCAGATAAAAAATTACAATTGCTGGCCACGCTTCTATAAGCTCTACTATACAATTCAAATTTAAGGTTAAAATAGTAATTCTGTTCCTTCAAGGCATTAAAGAAAAAATTGAAAGCTATAATATTTGTTTTATATCCTACTGTTCTGCAGGTTTTATGCTTAGAAAGCCATGGTAATTTCTCCATTGCCAGGGATTGTTGTTGGTCCACCATCTGTCAGTGCCATCCTCTGAGAGGTTATGTCACTGTCACAGGTCATACATTAGAGGACAATTTATGTGGATAATTTCCACCTTTCTTGGAAAAAGACAAATGGTGACCTCTAAACTTGTCCAGTCCGGCTCAGGCAGCAAAAAAACAGTTCTGCTTCCATTGTTGGTCTGGTGTATGGCCATGCTGAAGCTTCAATGCTATCCTGATCTGCTGACAATCTTGATTTCCTTTAGAAATTACTGAAATTTCTACAGAGCTTTGAAGTTTTCTTTCTAGTGCCAAATTAATTTTTTACTTTTGTTCCCGGTTTAACTTTAGGTGATCACAACAATCTGCTCTGGCTAGAGGAAGAACATAGTTTTGATGTCCAGTGGGAATCTCTGGACATTAAAATTCCATTTTGGCTTCAACAGCATGCCAACTTGAGAAGTTAAGTAGCACTTCATAATCTCTTCAGGCATACAAAGAAAAGTTTGTAAATTATTTGCAGGTAGTATAATTCTGGTTCAATAGTTAATGCTGTTCTGGTATTCCTCCTCTCAGTGTCAAAACTTAAAGATCTATCAGTTTCCTCACACTAATCAAAAATAAATACGACAAGCAGTTCGAACTCTTCTCCAGAAACTCAGTCACAGGAAGAAGATTGCTCTGTGGACGATGCTATTCAAATAATAGGAGTATTCAGCAATCATATCTACTGAGAAAAAGGAAAGAAGAAAGCCTTGGTGGTTTTAGATTTCTAACTAGTCTCTACCTTAAATGACCTCAGAACTACCACATCCAGTGAGAGGATATTTCAACACAGATTCTCCGAAGAACGAGCGTAATAAAATTCTCTCTCATCGTGTACATATGAACAACAGGGAAGTTTTACCAAGGGCACTGGCAGGTTTTATAAATTGGAACAGAAATAGTGCTTTGGATAACCTTTGATCCAATACGTCATTTTTATACCATCACTCTAAACCTCGCAATGTATTTCTTTGTTACTGCACAGGATCTGAACAGTATGTATGCTTTAAGGATACAAAAGTTTCAGCGGTTTTCATTTGCAACATCCTATGGTTCTTAGGTTGGCTGGTTTGTTCATTTCTATGTTTGTTTTTCATCTCAGGCCTGTCAGGCTTTGGTCTTTTGTTCTTTAGCTCTAGATTCCTGGGGATTCCAGACATAATCTTTCCCACATATACTAGGTGTACTACATATATACTATGCTATTTTAACAGTACTAGTAATTTTGCTTCTAACTTACAGAATTTTTCTACTTTTAAACTTTTAAAATTCATTTTCTATAATTATATTTTGCATTATATAATTATATTATATTACAACAGCCTTGAGATTCATTTGTTTTATTATTTTTCCTTTATTCCATTTCAGCTGTCTTATTCTCATTGAGCTTTCCTTCACATCAAGGTTGGCTGACCCATAAGCATGACACATATTCCTGAGAGTGTCAATGGCAGACAGGATGCAGGCATGCTGTCTGTTTGTAATCTCTGCTGGAGGAAGCCTGGAGTTACAGGTGGCATTGCTCAGTAAGAATAAGACAAGGTTGACTAAGTGAATACAACAACTAGGTAGTAAACAGAAATGGGAATGTGACCACAGAACATGCCAGGAAACATCACAGAAGCAGAATTTGAATAAAGGGTTTCACTTTCAAAATAATATATGACTGGTTGTGACCGCTCTGCATCAAGAAAGAGAGAATAAAGAGACTGTAAGTCAGGCAGAAAGAATGTGCTGGTAAAGGCTAGCAGGAAAATTTTGTTGTCCCAAAATACATGGAGATGTATCAGTTTAACTACACTTTTCAAGTTTTTCCGAGATCAAGGTAAGCAGAAGTAGTCAGCAGTTCCTCCAATATTTGTTTGTTTTATCTTTCATAAATTTGTATATCCTTCAGAGCTGACTTCGTTTTATGAATGACAGGAACATTAAGTAAACTTCCCACAGAAATATTTTGAACAAAAATTATTCATTCGTTTATGAAGAAAACTTCTAGAGCTTATGCTGAAAGCTTACCTTGAGGTTAAACTCCCAGAATATGCCAAGTCTTAACCTTCTTCCTTGCGATACTAGCTGGTCTTGTTAGTAACCCTGGCATTTGAATGTATAAAAATATTTTAAGAATGGTCATTCATGAGCTGAAATATGTTGAACCAGGACAGGCAAATTAAGAACAGTGATGTGGGAAAGACTTTATGTGAAAATTTGAACTTTTACTGGTTTCAACATAGGTAAGGGTAAGGAAGTTCTTCACATTCTTGTGCTATGTTTTTAACTGGTTGCAACAAGGTCAAATAAAAATATCACCACATTTTCTGGAAATAGGCCCTCACTGAAGTATCCCTGTCCTTCTCAAACTTTATATAAAGGGTTCAAGGTGATATACCTCTGCCCATGCAAGGGGTCTTTATACTTCTGCAGAAGTCTATCCACCTCTCCATTTCCCCCATAAGCATAGCTCCACCACTGAAATCCTGGATATCACACGTGTCTGGGGAATAATCTTTTCCAGTCTTTTATCTCCATGGTCATAGTAACCCACTATCTTTTATTTCTTGCTGATAAACTTTGGTGTTCTACTGCTCTCAGCCAAACTCTTCCTCCTTGGGCAGTTAGTCAATCAAACAAACAAAGAAATGCACCATCTGCTGTGACTTTGCAGAAAAAAAAATCCTTACTCACAACCAGGTGACTGGTCACAACCACACAACATCAGGAGGCACAGCTTCTTATTAATCAGGCTTTCATATGGCTACGAGATGCTTAAGAAAATGAGTAGAGGAAGTGGTTGTCTGACCCAATTAATTTCCCTTTCCTGACTCTACCTAACAAGCAGTGAATAAAAATAGTACTACATCCCTGTATTTATGTTCACCTCATCTTTTGCAATCTGCTTCAGCTGGGAGAATTGTTAATACACAATCAAATTTCCCATTACAATTGTCCTGATATTTAACGAGCAATACATATCTTCTTTTTAAAAAATAAATATCTACTGGAAACACTAATATTGCCAGTGACCCTTTGACTTACCAATTAAATAGCCAAGAACCTTTTCAATATACAGAGTAACTTGGACCTTTTTCCACTGTGCAAAGCAGTACAAACTGTGTGCAAAAGATTCCATAGGCAAAGTCATGAAAGCATCTCCTTATTGCTGAAACTATGGACTTTTTATTAGAAAGAACACTCAGAGATAAGTATTGCTGATATTTTTTTCTAGTGTGGAGAACGGTTCATGTAAATGCAATGAAAGTGCTTGGTTCGCAACTACTTGGCTCATGTTGCATCACTGTCTTTCGTCTGAGATCTGTGTTTATGAAGAAAGTGCACATATGACAATGGTAGCAATAACACAAAACACAGTTTACATTAGAATTAATCTCCTTGAAATTGTATTTTCCACAGTTAACAGTTTGCTGTCATGATAGCTGATAAATTAGATGGTGTGCTCTAATTTCAGAGGATTACTGCTTAAATGGATTTCAGAGACGTGGCACTATATCTCCTTCATTGTTGTTTATCCGTCCTTTTCCTGCAGCAGAATTAATATGATTCTCTGTGAAAGCTCCAATTTGACACAGCATGGCTTAAAGGCATTCCGTTCAGTGTGCACAAAGCACCTGCTCTGTTAGCACAAAACCAAAGTATTTCTACCAGTACTTTGGAGTTAAGAATGAGAAACATAAAGAATGTTTGAAATAGGAACTCATTAGGATTAACATCACGACTGTAACCTTTGTGTTATATGTAAGCGTTGTAATTCACGAAGTAAAGTTAAAGGAAATCAGGTGAACGACTTAATTTCCAAGCCATCTGCATTGACAGCCTCAGCTATATGGTAGGAAATAGGTTTGCTTGGTGCTATAAGATCACAATCACACAAAGAGTCTGTCTTCAGGAAGCAGACATCCTGGAAACTATTCCATAATTTTCTTAATTTATCAGCTCATTTTTTCCATTATCTATTTTCATTTACTCAGATAATTTGAACTGATTGAATAATAACTGGTAATCTTCAATCAATTGCCTATCTTATGTGGGGTTGGTTTTGTTTGTTTCTTTCAAATAAGTCTAAGGGATTTTTCCATAGTTTGATATAATTGTTTGAATTATATGGCTTGGAGCATTCATTTAGAATTTGGACACATTGCAAAACTGTAAACAGAATAATGCTGTCTGAGTTTGGGATATGAATACTTTCGTTCTATGCACTAGCATATCTTTTAAATAACTAAGATCTGCCTGAATGCACTGGTATTTTGGAGTAGACACAACAGCCTAAATGAATTCAATGTCTTTCTCAAATAACCAGCTGGACAATTCACCAACATGATGGATCTTTTCCATGTGTTCCACAGGTGAATTGGTCCTTCTGAGCTTTGAGAGAAATGTGAAGGAAGACTTTGTGTTCTTCTGCACAGTGCTAAATGTTTTACTCTGCTTACTAAAGGAAAAAGAAAAGTGACTTTAAACTACTTTATTTTCCCTGAAGTTAGAACTGCTAAAGGTTACACCAAAGGAGCAAAGTAAAATAATTATAGGGATTTGAAACAGGTGTCTAAAGGCATTCATATCTCCATGCTGGATATAGGAGTTTTTATCATTGTCACGTTAGCTGATGAGCTCTTCTAAAGGCAATACTTTTTTTAATGATAGGGAAAGGATAGTAGTACATATGCATTTTTGACATAGATCTGAGTCTATGTTATTTTGGTCGTGGACTATGTTATTTAGGTTTCAGCCAGTGCTATGGTTTCACTAAAGTGGATATCCTGAAGATGATGATCTATGAGCAAAACCTTAAGATTCAGCCCTTTCTCATGCCTATTGGTTCTTTCCTTCATATGTTAGGACCTGAAACTGTGAAAAATACAGATATTTATTTTTTCCTATCTCTTGTTTTTTAGGCCAAACACATTTATTTTTCATTATGTTTGTATAAAAGTCTGCTTAATTTCTCATTGATTTCAGTTTGTCTCCTACTATTTTTAGTGTGTGTGGATCTAACTTGTCCTGAAGGCACAGCACTATATTCCTCTTGCTCAAATGCAAAGCCAGGTAAGTGTACTCTGCTGAAACAAAACGTTTCCTGTAATAATGAACTTACTCCATCCAAAACCAAAACAATAAAAGCGTTAAGTTCTGAACAAGCGGTCATTATTTTTTCACAAAGGTAACAGCTCTAAGAGGACTAAACAATGAAAAACAAATATCTCAATTTTCTCTGTTGTATCAGTTTGTCCTTTTGCAGCTTTGATGAGTCAATCATTTTAAACTATGACATGTCAGTACAGTCAGAAGTCCATCCCAGTAATAACTTAATGTTGGTGGGTAAGGAATTCTGAAGCAAGTGTCTTGGAGACTCTGACATGATATTAATCTCTCAGTACAGCTCTATACTTCCATGTTGAGGTATAGATTGCTGTCAGCACAGCTNTTTCTGAAGCTTTACAACTATTAGCTTGAAAAAAACCCACCATGAAGGTAACATTGTGAGGACAAATTACACTTTTTTTTTTAATCTAGTGTTTTGCAAAAAGTAGCTCTATTGTGATCAATAAGGTCCAGAGGCTGGACTGAGTCCTGAGAAATAATCAAATAAGTTTTAACCGTGACCCAAATAAATAAAAAAGCTTGTAAATCAAGTAAAGGAAGGATAAACAGAAAACTAGTTTGACATTTTGATTTTGCTTCTAAGACCGTCTCTGAACACTCATATCTAACTTGCAACTCCAACTATGAATTTCAGTCCTGTTGAGCTATACAATCAACTCTCTATACTGGTTGCTATCTACTGAAGTTAGTCAAAACCAGAAAGATTATTTCACAGACATACAGANTGATTGAATAATAACTGGTAATCTTCAATCAATTGCCTATCTTATGTGGGGTTGGTTTTGTTTGTTTCTTTCAAATAAGTCTAAGGGATTTTTCCATAGTTTGATATAATTGTTTGAATTATATGGCTTGGAGCATTCATTTAGAATTTGGACACATTGCAAAACTGTAAACAGAATAATGCTGTCTGAGTTTGGGATATGAATACTTTCGTTCTATGCACTAGCATATCTTTTAAATAACTAAGATCTGCCTGAATGCACTGGTATTTTGGAGTAGACACAACAGCCTAAATGAATTCAATGTCTTTCTCAAATAACCAGCTGGACAATTCACCAACATGATGGATCTTTTCCATGTGTTCCACAGGTGAATTGGTCCTTCTGAGCTTTGAGAGAAATGTGAAGGAAGACTTTGTGTTCTTCTGCACAGTGCTAAATGTTTTACTCTGCTTACTAAAGGAAAAAGAAAAGTGACTTTAAACTACTTTATTTTCCCTGAAGTTAGAACTGCTAAAGGTTACACCAAAGGAGCAAAGTAAAATAATTATAGGGATTTGAAACAGGTGTCTAAAGGCATTCATATCTCCATGCTGGATATAGGAGTTTTTATCATTGTCACGTTAGCTGATGAGCTCTTCTAAAGGCAATACTTTTTTTAATGATAGGGAAAGGATAGTAGTACATATGCATTTTTGACATAGATCTGAGTCTATGTTATTTTGGTCGTGGACTATGTTATTTAGGTTTCAGCCAGTGCTATGGTTTCACTAAAGTGGATATCCTGAAGATGATGATCTATGAGCAAAACCTTAAGATTCAGCCCTTTCTCATGCCTATTGGTTCTTTCCTTCATATGTTAGGACCTGAAACTGTGAAAAATACAGATATTTATTTTTTCCTATCTCTTGTTTTTTAGGCCAAACACATTTATTTTTCATTATGTTTGTATAAAAGTCTGCTTAATTTCTCATTGATTTCAGTTTGTCTCCTACTATTTTTAGTGTGTGTGGATCTAACTTGTCCTGAAGGCACAGCACTATATTCCTCTTGCTCAAATGCAAAGCCAGGTAAGTGTACTCTGCTGAAACAAAACGTTTCCTGTAATAATGAACTTACTCCATCCAAAACCAAAACAATAAAAGCGTTAAGTTCTGAACAAGCGGTCATTATTTTTTCACAAAGGTAACAGCTCTAAGAGGACTAAACAATGAAAAACAAATATCTCAATTTTCTCTGTTGTATCAGTTTGTCCTTTTGCAGCTTTGATGAGTCAATCATTTTAAACTATGACATGTCAGTACAGTCAGAAGTCCATCCCAGTAATAACTTAATGTTGGTGGGTAAGGAATTCTGAAGCAAGTGTCTTGGAGACTCTGACATGATATTAATCTCTCAGTACAGCTCTATACTTCCATGTTGAGGTATAGATTGCTGTCAGCACAGCTTTTCGACTGATTCTCTTCAGAAAGCTCAGATGATTGGGTTCCAATAAAAGATTCACAGAACTTCTTCATTTTTCCCTACACTTTTACCTTTAAGGATCAAGATCTACATCATTCACATCTATAGATTCTCTAATTACTGCTGGCTAACAATATAGACATTCAGAGGGTAAAGTATGGCAATTTTGAATATATTAAGGAGTTTGTTTTGTAGTAGTTTGATTTTGGTCTTGTCATAAACTTCTGTTAAGGTTAAAAAAACCAACAAAACCTAAGGAAAAAAAAAAAGTTAAAAAGGTATTTCNCAAATAAGTTTTAACCGTGACCCAAATAAATAAAAAAGCTTGTAAATCAAGTAAAGGAAGGATAAACAGAAAACTAGTTTGACATTTTGATTTTGCTTCTAAGACCGTCTCTGAACACTCATATCTAACTTGCAACTCCAACTATGAATTTCAGTCCTGTTGAGCTATACAATCAACTCTCTATACTGGTTGCTATCTACTGAAGTTAGTCAAAACCAGAAAGATTATTTCACAGACATACAGACCTCTGCACCTTTTTACACTTCGGCTTTCAACTTCTTCCTTTTTAATGCAGTTAGGTTCTGAACAAATAACCTAAAAATCCCTGATCTATTTGACTTTAAGACCTGACTGTGTTTCTGTCTCTCGTTATAAACTCCAATACTGCTACAACATCCCTTGTGATCACACAGATACGTATGTGCAGAAGCACACACCTATAGGCTGTTTTCTGTCTGAAATTTCCCTTGTGTTGAAATGATGACTCCCAGTTTGTGGAACTGAGCTTACGGTAGAGATTCACTCTGTGCTGCTGAGTTGGTCTGTCTTCAGAGATCATACTATAACCATGGGAAAGGGCTTGCATGCTTATACTGGCATTTGTAGTAATTTTCCAAACTGGCAGCAGTCGTATAGTTGTGTATACTACATGTTAAATCACAGAATTTGATGCACCATGAACAGTTTTTTCACAGTTTACTTAGTTCACTAAAAATAAAACAATCCCACTTGTTCATGAGCAATGCAATTTTTCAGTTTATGTAACTCAGATGCATCTGAACAAAACCAGACAGAATCATTAATTTAAAGCTCATTCAGAAACTGATCTCAACCCCAAATATTTTTACTTAAACACTGAAAAAAACTAAGCATTTTTACTGACCTTTTTTAGCACTGGCTGGGGTTAAAAGTATTAGTACTAAATTACTGTGTACACACATGGACATATATATACAAATATGGTTTACAAATGTCAAATTTCTCACCAAAATGGAATGAAAATTACTGATAAATCACGGAAGAATCTGATTTCATGCTATTTTCTGTACAATTTTGCAGTCTGTATTAGTTATGTTTTATATATGTTGATTCAAGAAACAGTAAATTAAGTTTCTATATGCCAGCTAAGTCCTTTGAATCCAAGAAGGCTCTTGAAGTAACGCAGTGCATGCAACTTCTTTCTACTGTTTTACACTTTTACTCCCACAGCATCCCTGCTGCTAAACTGAGGAAGCGTGATCTGGACGATCGGGTAGTGAGGTGGACTGTGAACTGGCTGAAGGAAAGAAGCCAGAGGGTTGTGGTCAATGGGGCAGAGTCTAGTTGGAGGCCTGTATCTAGCGGAGTGCCTCAAGGGTCAGTACTGGGGCCAGTATTACTCAGTATATTCATCAATGGCTTGGATATGGGAATAGAGTGTACTATCAGCAAGCTGGCTGATGACACCAAACTGGGAGGAGTGGCTGACACGCCAGAAGGCTGTGCTGCCATCCAGTGAGACCTAGACAGGCTGGAGAGTTGGGCGGAGAAAAATTAGATGAAATATAACAAGGGAAAGTGTAGAGTCTTACATCTGAGCAGGAACAACCCCAGGTTCCAGTATAAGTTGGGGAATGACCTGCTAGAGAGCAGTGTAGGGGAAAGGGACCTGGGGGTCCTGGTGGACAGCAGGATGACCATGAGCCAGCACTGTGC
>VWYH01000313.1:0-42431 GCA_013399365.1 Pampusana beccarii
TGGTTTGTTGTTGCTTTTTTTTTCAGCTATATTTACAAAATTCCATCGAGCAATCCTTAAGAGAAAGGTGCTTTTTACAAGTCTCCCATTCAGCATTCATGGCACAAATCATGGAAATTCCTTTAGGCTACACTGGTGCCAGACTCTGTGCCTCCCACTTTTATGTACGCTTAGTAAAACGCATCTATTTTCTTACGACCGAACTATCTTGGTTTTAGTTGTACCAGGGATGAAATACAATTGCATTAGTAATCCCATATGTGCGGTGCCTGATCTGTTTCTCCATGTTTCTTTAGGATCTTTTCCTGCCTCAGTGAGGAACTTTTTCTTTTCTCTTCAGCTGTTCTTTTCTCCCTTTTTAGCCTTTTTCCTGCTGCTTCTCCCTCCTTCTTTCCCCCTCCCCCATTTACACTTAACCTTCTGTTTCTCCTTGTGTCCTGGCAGGAAGGATATAATGCAATCGCTGCTATACAGTGACAAAAGTAAATATGTAGCTCTGAGTAAGTGCAACAGGGTTGAACAGCCCTTTTGCAATATGATACCGCATAATCTGCTTCCCTTCCAGAGATAGTTGCTTGAATGCTAAAGAGTTGCAGCTCCACTGCTTTTACAGCTCAATAGTTTTTACTCGGCTTTTCTTTCGTTTTGCATAAAGTAGTTCTTTTACTGGGACTGGTTCTGGAGCTATCTCCCAGCCTAAATCTAAAACAGGAATAAAAGGCATAGGTTCGCATTACAGATGATTCGCTCATCTTTTGAATGTCCATATACTTTTCCGCACGTAGGAGGAAAAAGGAAAGCTGGATAATTTATGTGTGGTAAAGCCACACACACACACAGAGACACAGGAAGACTTCTAATGCTAAATCCTTATGACTAAGCACCCAACACAGTAAGAGCTCTCTTTATACAACTGTTGGTGGCATGTGGGCTTTTTAACTTTCCCAAAGAAAATCATTAAGGGTAAAAATTTTTGAAAGAGCCTGCATGACTCGGGGGTCTAAATTCCATTGAAAATCAATGGGTTTTCTGCATCTAAAATTCCCCGTTGCTTGAGAAAAATTAGCAATACTGAGTGGTGCCACTGAAGTGTGCCTTATGCGTCTCCTACAAAGGGGTGCCTTTAATGTAGAACCAGAATATTAAATTATGGGTTAGCTATTTTACGTAACCATTTAAATATGACTAGTTTAATTAACTGCTTTACAGAAACAGATGCTTTTTAATACCTGCGACCTTCATACTTTAAAGGTACAGGACAACCGCTGCAAATTCACCTGGGTCAGGAGACAGGATGTGGTTCTGGGTACATTTTCTTTGGCTGCAAAGCTGCCGTACAAGATCCTCTCCTGTAGGCTCTCATGTCCCCCACACCGCAGTTCACTGTCACCCTGAACTGTGCTGATACAACTGTCCGGGAGGTTGCACTGTAAACTCATCATTAAAAATTAGCCTGCAAAAACCCCAGGTTCTCTCGTTTCCTTGACCATTTTATTGGGCAGTCTTACAGTTTTATTGGCACACATCAGAAAGGGATAAATTGCAATTCAAGATCAGGAGTTTATGGGAAAACTGGGCTGGCAATGTCTTTAATCTCCTTCCCAATCAAATAAAAGGTACATGGAACCATGCTCTGAAGTCATGGCTGCATCGTTACTCTTCCAGCAGCAGTACCAAGTTAAAGAATACAAGAATACCTATTCTCAGCTGTTAATTACTGTTGTCCTTTTAGTTTGCCAGGCTACACGGTCACTTAGATCAGCCAGTTGATCCAGGCTACAAAGGTATAAATAAACAGATAAAGATAGATGAATAAAATGCAAATAAATGCTAGGTAAGTAAAGCATAAATAAGTGCACAGGTTTTACCTACTTCCATATTTTTTTTTTTTGGGGGGGGGCATGTCAAATGGTATGGAAGGGGAAACAGGAGTGGCTAAGCCAGCATTACTGGTAAAACATAAAAGTCACTGATGACAATTCATATTGATTTCAATGGTGAAGGCTGAATTCTTGCATTTTGCAACCTTTGCAATACATTCCTGGGAACAGTGACAAGAGAGAGAGTTGTGGGGTAGGGAAGCTACAATAGCTCAAAGGGAGGGAAGCAGAACCCTCATTTTTCATAAGAGGTTGCTTTGGGTTTTATGTTTAAAGGAAATATCCTTTCTGAAACATAAGCATCTAAACTACTCCTGTTGTTCAGGAAGCATCTGAATTTACATGACTGGGAACAAGGTAACGTCTTAATGCAAAATAAATGCAAAGCAGCTTGGGCGTTTCAGTGGTTTCTTTCTCTGAAGATGACATTGTGCACAAAGGTGTCTCAAGTGCTGAGGAACACAAACTTTTTGTCCATGCTGGTTTGCACATATTTAACAGCTGAAACTGTGCACCACAGCTACAGAGTGTCACACATACTAGAGAACAAAGTTAAAAATTAAAATTCCACCAGGAAACAGAAGAGAAGCAAGTTCTGCACTAATGAAAGCACTCCTTCATGACACCAAATAACTCTCACCTAGTAAGACAAAAATGAAATCTTATAGCCAACAAATTATAACTAATTATGGGCTAAGAGTGTCTCCTCAAAGCTCGTATTTGTGTGACACTGCTTTTGTGAAACATGAGACCTGCCTTGTGTAAGTAGGATTAAACCTAGAGCCTTATTTCAGAAGACTTGTAGTTTTAGTTAGTATGGAGCTGTTTCAAAGATCAGGCCCATAGGAAGTCCTACAAAGATATAATCAGATGCAGATGCTAAAACTTGCAAAGTCAAATCCCTTGTTACCAAGTGTGGGAGGAGCCTTAAGTATTGCAAACAAGCACGATAAAATAATAAAAGCCACAGTTCTTGAATTCACATGGCATTGTGAAGCTCTTACTTAGAAAAAAAGGCAATTGCTATCCCTTCTGGTTGTGAAGAGAAAAATCTTGAAAACAGAACTTTAAAGACTGCAGCATCAGCAAGTCAAATAAATAATGGAAAAACAGAACCAGCTTTTTTCAAGTTGGTTTTAATCTCAAAATTCTTAAGCCAATCTCTAGATTTGGATGAATCGTGGATTTTGGACAGCTGGAGTTGGAAATGCCTAGTTTGGCACAAAAACTTTGTCAAAAAAACAGTACTAGGCTTTGATCTGAGGATGTTCTGGGTACCCACAGAACTGTAGATACTGAGCTTCCCCCATGGTACGTGGTTTACTTAGGTACCTAAACGTACATGGCAAGAGCCAATGTAGGGCAATTAAACTGGAAATATTGGCTATAGTTAGCATAGATGAGTAGGATGGGAAGTAATGGAAATTTTATACAGCTCTTTAATATATGTTTTATTAATCTGAGGGGTATTCAATTTATTTTTGACATAGCCTCTTCCAAATACAGCCACAGAAACCACAAGGTATGTTACACAGTGAAACAGAGGTTGGAAAGGGAGAGAGGGGTACAATTATTGCCCCAGTGAGCAGAAACTGTGCCAGGAGCAACGGCCCTGGAGAACTGGGAGTGGTGATAAGTCACAGCGGCAGCAGGTGAAGAACTCCCTAAGTGCAGAAGTAACTTAGGCAAAGTGAAAAATGGTTGGGTAAAGGTGGTGTTGGAACTTAAATCGAGAACTGCAAAGTTATAAAAGTAGTGCGAAGTGGTGCACACAGAAAAAGCACAGGAGGGCTCTTGTCTCTGTTTCTGGAAAAACAGTTATCTGGCTGCTCTGTTTTTAAAGTCTTCCAGTTCAGAAAAAATAATGTTGTCAAAAAAAAAGAGAAAAAAGAACTCTATAATGGATGAGAAATAACTTTTTTATATATATATACATACATATATACACACAGTGTTTGCTTCCACTGCAGAGATCGAAGAGGTGGTTTTATGTGCTGAACTATTTATCAAAGAAATGATCAGTGAATAGCTTCACATTATAGTCATATTCTGATCTAATGTGTTTGAATCCCCAGCAGCAATTCCATACTATATTACAGGAAAGTCACTTTATAGGTAAGGGTATCTTTCTAGAGGTGGGATGGTGTGTGTGCATGTGGATGTACATGTATGTGTAAAAGTGCTCATCATATAATCTCAAGGCAGTGTTTTGCAGATACACCATGCCCCAGTTGTTGGATATGCATTTCTAAAAAAGGCCACCTTTTTTTCACACTGTGTTCAAGCAATGAGTAGGAGAAGCACATATGAACAAGGCGGAAGAAATAGCCCTTAGCACGACATACCAGCACACTACAGAGGGAAAGAGGAGTAGGGAAAGATAAGGAGCAGGAGTCAGCATAAACAAATAAAAAGAATGAATCATAAAATCAAGAGCTGAAGAAAACTACGAAATAAATATATGTACTACTAGGCAAGTTAATGCTACTCCGGAGGAGCTTTATGTATGTGGTTGGCCTTTACATGCCAGCTAATCCTCCTAGACACTGACCTTGTCAGTGGTGTTTGTGTAATCTTTGAATAAGAATATGAACTGTTCTTTTAAATAATATCTCCAGGGTGGCTAGATAAGAGTTTTGCACATGTGTTACACATGTAAAGGGGCCGGGGCACATTCCTCTTCCCGTGGTGGTGGGTAGCAGCCCCTTGTGCTCATGCTGCACCTACTGACTCAGGAGGGCTATGTCACTGCAGCGAAATGTTTGGCTGTCAAGTCTTCATGCCAGGGAGTATAGATACCAAAACAGGCTGTACTGCAACAAACTTAGACCTCAGGCAGCTGGAATAAAGTTACATAAGGGAGTAAGCTGAAGATATGCTTTCACAAAGCACACTACAACTCAAATATTTCTGCACATTGGAGACAGCCAGGCCAATGGCAACACAAGCTCAAATCTGAACTCCCGTGTGACGCAAGCCAAAAAATGTTGCATAATAATTTTTGCCTCCAACCTCATCAAGAGCAAAGCCTTGGGTCTGGCAAATCAATGTCAAAGACCAAGTCACAAATAAACCCAGACCAAACCAAACCAGCCATGTATAGACAATTAAATGCTTTTCAGACTAACTCTGGAGACGACATCTAGGCAAAAGACAGAAGGACCTTGACATTTGGAAGTTTAGAGGTGCTCCAGTGGCTACAGAAGCACTGCAAAAAATGCCTAATACAAGGATTAATAGATGTTAGTCAAAATTGTTGATAAATTGACTTTCAGAGCTTTTACAAGCTCACTCTGACAGAACAAAGTCAACCAACAATGCATTATGTTAATAAAAGGTGATAAACAAGATGCATGTGGAAGGTTTTAGTATGAAATGTTGATGGAATAATGTACAAAAATCCACATTAAGTGAGAGCGCAGCCTATCCACATACAGTCAGTGCTTCTACCTGATCCTAGTTTAATTTTACATTTGAACTAGCTAAGACCAGCAAACGTTTAACATGTCACAGGCAAGAGTGCAAAACACAGTTATGATCTGCAATTTGTTTTCTCCAAATATTAAAACGTGCAAGGGGTAGTTTCAGACCAATTATTCCTTTTCCAACGAATTACTTTCTCTGTGATAACATCCAACAGTGGAAAGACTAGTTTTATCTGGAAAGTTCACAGAATCTTACAGAGTTACAGCCATACTCGCAGCTAATTTGAGGCAGAGAAAGTTAAAACACCATCAAAATATAAATGCTTCCTTCAGCTGATTCATTGGTTTGCATATCATAACAAGGACTTTGTGTTCCTGGGTAACGTTAGTGCCTCGAGGGCATCCTGCAGATGTGTGCATTCCTAGTCTGAATTTCTTTAATTTCTTATGCAAACATCAATTCTTTTTAAATACAGTAAAAAGAGGGACTTTTTATTGCAGCTAACAACCACCAGCATTAACAATAGCTGTCCCTCTGATACTGCTTTTCAGGATAAAGGAGGACACCATATTCTAAACAGAAGTTTACCCATTAATGAATGTTATATTTCTCATTAGAAGAGGTTCAACTACAGATAAAACAGCTAGCAAGTGAACTCAGTAAGTCCTGCTCCAAGTCAGGAGGCCTGGTATTTTTTGACACATGAACTATTCTTCTCCTCAAGGAAACAGTGAGCTTTAAAACCTCTAAACAGCCTAATAGCAGGAAAGTCTGAGTCTGGCTTGTGTTTTTGCTTTTCCCTTTTTCCTTGTAGGGGTGTACTATAAAGGCAGGAGGCAAGGACAGAACTAGCAGCAGAGGGCTGCATTTTGGCAGACCTCACAAAGGGGAAAAATTTGGAAATTTTTGCCTCAGAAAGGTGGTGCCCAGGTGTGCTCTGGATTAAGGAAACTGGTTTTGGTGGTCGGCTTGTCCGTGTTCTATTACCCAGGCCGTCCTGCCACTGGATTTTTGTTCTCCTGAGACACAGGCAGGAGGGTGAGGAGACAGAGGTACCAGAACAGCGGGAAGAGGTGTTTCAGGAGGCTGCTGCCTCACATGTCAGCTGCCCCAGCCACCCCATTCCCCAGTCTCTCTCTTAAAACCCAGCCACCAGGAGCCCACCAGGCTCACCTCCACCCAGGCTGTGGGAAAGGAGGAGGAAAGCGGGGTGAAGACTTCTCTGGTGGCCTTTGTGGGGGCTGTTTCAAGTCACATGCTCTTATCTCTTCTCTGTGTCATGACTGAAGGGGTTTCTTTGGCTTTTTCTTGAGGCGGCTGAAGTGTGGCCTCTGCCTGGTATTTTGTTTCAGGACAACAGGATGGACCAGGAGGCAGAGTCCCAGTGGAGTTCCCACGGCTTCCAGGTGATCGTGGGAGCACTGAGGGCCATTGGTCTATGGGGTCCCGATCCATTATCCCAGTCCGTTTGAAGAGGGGAGCAAGACAGCTTGGTTCCCTCAGGAATTGTTATAATATTGTGTCATTTGATGCTGCACACCTCATCCTCACTGAAGGACCCTGACTAAGAACCCTGAGGGCAGGACCTTGTCCCCTAAACTCTGCCTTCAGTGCACCTCCGCCACCTGCTCATCCACTAGTGAAAACCAGAAAGATTGTCCCTGCCAGTCCGTGCCATACCCCAGATGCTGTGAGCCATATTGGTCTTGCAGACTTCATCCAGAGGGTGTCCAGGCCTCCAGATAATTTGCCAGGGAAATTAAAAGAACCCACAGGAGCTGCCAGCATTTCTACTCTCAAGATAGCCAAGCCTGTGATACCAGATGCTTGCTGTCTTGCTCTATCAGTGCTGCCAGATACAAGCACAATCAGCCGATGAGGGAGCAATGGAGAAGGCAAACAGACCATACTCTCAACCCTGACCCGTGTAATCGCTTTCTCTTTCCCCTTTTATTCTGTGACCTCGTGGATAATGGCGTAACATTTCCTTCTAGAGGAAAGCGGGATGCATGTGAAACAGGCGTTGCAGTCAGCAGATGCTAGAAGGGTCCTGACAGGAGTTTGACAAGAGGAGCCCTTGGCATTAATGGCAGGTCTGTAGAAGGAGAATGGATGCAACTACGACACTACGGAGATGCTTCAAGAGGCCACAGTGTGCAGATGGACCAGGCATTCCCACCTCAAGAGCCACAAGTGGGACAATCCACTTGTAGTACAAACCAGGTTCCCACATGAAAATGAAAAATTTCATTTCATACATGGTATTTTAAGGATAAATTCATTAAATATTGTGATATGCTAATATTTTATGATAACAGGGACCTTCTACGCAGTAGAAGGGACAAGGAGATTCCACGGACAGAGAGCATCCTGCTATATTTATGTAATCTGATAGTGAGTTCTTCATCAGTGAACACCGTCCTCGTGAGAAGGTCTATTTAATTTCTGGATTCAGTGAACAGTGACAGGCAGAACCATTCACTGATCTAACCGTACACCAACAAGCTTAGCTAAATCAAATGCAAGTAATCTGTAGAAGACATTTTTATTTAAAGAATGGTGTATTATCCACTGCTATCTTTTTGTCTTCCCTCCTGTTTCCTGGAAGTGTTTGGCCCAAATTCTGTGCTCCTGTGAGCAATGGTAGGCTGTTTGCCATCTTTGCTGTGGTCTGAATAGTGTAGTGCTTAGAGGGATCAGGTAACCCTGGGGCTTCGGGGTGTCTCAGTTTCCGAATCACATCTCAAAAAGAGGTAGGAGTTGTTTCCCTCTGGTTGTTACTTTTGTCTTCACCCCTTCTCTCCCACCCCCTTCTCCCAAGTTACAAATATCCATGGAAAACACTGTATACTACTGGGAATGACTTTAAAATATCAGGACAACCCAGCTGTGAGTCTGTGTATTCGATAGACAGGCTACAGTGCTACGCAGCTGATTTAGAAATAAATCTCGATGTACAAGTCATCCAGCCAGATGCTGTGATAGAGGCAGGACTATAAGGTAAACATAGCTCAGCACTTTTAGGTACAGGGTGGAAAAAAACCTTCTTTTTGTCTGCAAGAAGTACGTTCCCAATTTGTTCCTTCCCATGGGAAGCGAGGGGTAAACTCTACTATATTGTAAAAGGTTAGAGTTACAGGCAGGTAACAGCCACGCAAAGGCAATTTTCCTCTGAAAAAATACTATCCTCTGCATCTCTGTGAAACTTCATTATCCAAGAGACACAAACTCTGATATTAATATACCATCTTCTCATTCAAGAAGGGTCTGATGGGCCCAATACAACCCCCACAATAGTCTTTCCTATTAATGCAAGATCTTGCCTTTAGAAAAACACTTACTGCAGCATTTTAAACCCTGTCTGTATTATTATAAGGCAAGTCAGAGTATGATTGTCTTTCAGTTAATGATGTGGCAGGAGGTGGCTTTTTGCCAGGTTCAAGTTAGATTCCTTTTAAGTTGTAGCCTTTAAGATCCACCTGGACAAGCAATAATTAAAGGGAATAGCAAATTAAGTGTATTAGGAAGGGGAAATGATTTACTAACCAGGGGGAGAAATAATTTATTAGAAAAGAAAACTTTTCCTTTAAGCTGAGGGAGTCATATTACCTCTTTCACAAATCATTTGCTCTGTTGTTGGTAACTCACTTTCTAGCTTTTCCTCCTCCATGAAAAGCCACCCACCCCACAAGCCTGCGGCTATTTCTTCCCGTGGGGCACCATTCCCTGGCATTCCGGGCCCATCCTGACATGTGCTTTCTGTTCCTGTTCAGGAAGACTTTCATTTTCCCTGCAAAACTCTTTTGGGACAGAGTGGAAGGATGGAGAAGAGAGATGGGGAAGCATTCTTGGGTAGACCCTAGGTGCTCTCTAATCACAGAAATAATGACGGACACCTAAATAGAGCAGTCTTACAGACAGGACTCCCTCAAGGCTCCTGTTCAGCAGCCAAGTCAAAAATACAGAGCTTAAGCCAATCAACTGAAATGGAAATGCAAAAAGTCACAAATCAAATGGGAGGCAGGCTGCTGTCCTTTCCTATCAGATGAACAAGCAAGAGCAATATTCAAGTCACTGCAATGACTGTTTATTTCTTTAAAAATATTTTTCTGGATCATGTTACTGAATCTCTGCACCATAGCTGTATGTGAGACCCTAGTGTCCATGACAATTAAAAAACCCCATGTTTATTAAGATTCAGTCACAGTGGCACAACATAGCACGCAATTATAAACGCAAAACAGATGCAACACCATCGTCTCTATAGTCAGTGAAGACTGCACTCTGCAAAACCATGGAAATTTGTGTCCTTGATTTAATGGTTTAAAATGCAGGAAAGCTGTTTACATTCACTGTCAAAATGTTTGCATTACATATGCTCACTGCCCCTGTAGTGGAAATATTTTTCCACTAACATTGCAGAATAAGCACAAAATGAAGATGCAGCACTCTTGCTAACAAAGTGCTGGCATAATGCAGTTTCACCTCTGCTAAAACATTTGTTAATGACTCATCACACTGCGCTATTTGTTCCCTTTACCTTGGATCAGCTTCTTGAGAAATTTAGTATTATGCACATATTTTCAACTCTCCACTGAGAAGATAGCCTTTTGTACAATATTACAATGTGTTCATGTCCTAAAAGCATTGCAATGCAGATTTTTTTAAGTCCTTTACTGCAAACTTCTCATTACACAATTGAATTTGGAAAAGGTGCAGGCACCTTCCATGACGCATGTTTAGGATCAAGTAGGTAAGCTGTATATTTTAAATTCTGCCTTCAGTTAAAAGGCACAGTGATGATTTTCAACCGCCTGTACCCTTAAACCAGAAAATAATTAGGAATACAAGTCTCAAGGAGAGTCAGTGGCATTTTTTTAAATCTCCAGCTAAGACATCAGTGAACACACATTGCAGATGTATAATATTCTGCTACCAGAAAGTCTTTTAAATGCATATCTGTATGCATAGACACAGTGTTGGTAATGTTTAAGTTAATTGCTATGAAAATCGAAAATTCTCACAGGTCTGCAAAAATTCATTTAATTTATATTGGCACTGTATGGACTTGCCTATCTTTTCTCATGTTTTCCTCAGTTTCTATGGGACTATTCCCAAGGTTAAGCACATGTGCAGACCCAAAATCAAGGTCATAGTGTTTTATACTGGCTGTAGAACATGATTCCGATACTCATCATGTGGCCAATTGTAAACCATTTCTTTCTACAGATAAGCAACTGGTGTACCAGTACAACAGAAAAGGCAGGTATATTCCATCAAAGTATACCAGATTCATTTATTTTTGTTAACTATAGTTTAACAGGAATTGCTGATACGTTTGTTTCATCTTTTGCAACTAAATTGAATGTATGAAATACATGGCAATGATGAAATGTTATGCAAGAGTTTTCCGCTGTTAAACCTTATCAAGAAAAGCACATTATTTAGTCAAATGCACATTGTGGAAGATTCTTGCAGTTTTGTTTGCTTAGCTTTTTTTACTGTGTGGTTTCTTTGCTTTTAAAGAAACAGAAGATGACTTGCATCTGAGCATGTTGAGTGAATTCTGCAGATATTTTGGCTGCACTAAAGGTTTCTCTTGAATATGTTAAAAAGTTTGTTGTCAAGATTATTTACTAACACATTCTCAAGCCACCATCCTACAGCCAGCCAACATCTCTTAAGAAGAATTTGCCTTTGGTTAAATTTAAAAAAAAAAAAAAAAAGCAAACAGTAATTTATCCTAGTTAAATTAAATATCCTAGTTAAGTTAAATACTACTTGACTGGAAGAATCTCTCCCCACCTGGTTTGACTAGGATGCTGCAAAACCCGGGTCTTCTGCCTGCAGCTTGGAAAATTTGCATATAAGTTGAGAGGTTTGACTATACAGCAACAACCTGGCACTACAACATGCTTAAAATGCATTATCCCCATCAGTCAAAGTACAAGATGACTGGGATATGTGAATGGTTGCTATCTACACACAGAGAGCAACATGGATTTCTTCCATAACTCTGTTTAGTAGGACTGAATCAGGCTTTCTGTCTTTACAACTGGGCATCCAAACTCTGTGCTTTCACTGTGGACAGATTCAGTTAACAACTCTCATCTGTTCCTTGTAGGGTAGAACAGAATATTATGGAGACCTTTACACTCCATTTCCAAAGGTGTCCAGACAATGTTCGAACACACAAATGTTCAAAAATACATTTTTTGCCTGTCTGCTCATGCTCACGTTACATGAAGATGGTGTACAGGTATTGAAACAAACGTGACTCAGATTTGAATTGCACGTACACATAGAGTAACATATTTTAACCTACTAAAAATGCAGTCCCCAGAGACAAATGTACTGAAAGAGATCTTCAGCTGCTCAGATTACAAGTCTGTTCTTCTACATCCAAGTGAACTATTCTCTGTCCTGACTGCCTTGTGACATGGCTGGCAAAACAGACTGGGGTGTTTGCAGAAAGTTTCTATTTCTCCTGTATTTAATAGTTCAAGACACTCTCTGAAAGAGAAAATACCATTTTATGGAAAATTATTCACTCAATTCTCATACTGAGATGTCATAAATTATAGTACAAGCCTGAGATTACTATGTGAGAGTGCTTTTAAGTTAAACACCTTCTGACAGATCACAAACAGCCCTTTTCATAAAATGTATGCCTAATTTCTATTTGTGGCATTTGTTTCCTCAAAGCTTTTAAATATTGGAAGATGCAGGGAGACAGCAAAGGAGCATGGGTAATGTCTAAGACCTGCACAAAATGTCTAAGATGAAAGCTACTTGATTTGCTGTTTTGCCGTGAATTCAAAACTTAGAGTAGGGTCACTAATTCTGCGGCCTTTTAGCTACTCTCGGGGTGATTTATGGGTGTGTGCTGAAATGCTATAGCATATTTCATGGTTTTGCATGGATGAAGCACAAAATAAAGTGGAACCTAAGTGTTTCCACTGGGTGTAGGTTTGAGTTTGGGAGAGTTTGGGAGTCCAGAATTTCAGCCAAATTGCTAAATTGTGAAGCATATACCTCCACGAGGGCTTGGGAAAAAAAAGTGCTAATTAATGCTTCTCTGCAAATGCAACAAACTCAGTAACATCAAAATACTTACAGACTCATACCACTTTTATTTAATTGGCCATTCTAAAAGGAATCCAAAAGTCAAAGGCATTTTGTTTCACCAGTTTCTTAATTGGATGTTTTGCATTTTCTTGTTCAAAATGTCATTTCTTTCTGAGAGGACTGAAATCAAACACCTTTTTGCATTTCAAATTAAGCAAAACAGTTCACATGACCTAAACTGGTTTGTTTATTTGCTAGTTATCTTGACCAAGGTCCAGGAGCCAGGATCCTCTCTCCTAAGGAAATTGCAGAAGTCCTAGGCACAAAAGTCAAGTTTACTCTTTTTGGATAGTGGAGTCTTGCATTTCTTGCAGTATGATGACATGGAAACTAGATCTATCTTCTTGTTGGCTACAGTTTGATGGTTAGAAGGCATTCCTAATGGGGAGACCTGTGCATTCAAGCACTTTCTGACCTAAAACCCAGTTTCCTATTCCCTAAGTCCAACAGTCCCTTACACTGAAGGCTGCCACGGTCTCCTTCTGGAGGTCAGGTGCATAAACCTTGTAGAGTTTCAAATTTTGGCTGCTACTCATACAGAAGTGTGAAGTGTGAGGCTGCAGACAACATCCTAAATCCAAGAAAGAGGTAGTATTTGAGATTTCAGAGAGCACTGGAATACAAAAACACTTCCACTCATTCCTGGAGTTCATTCACGGTTGTGAACCCAAGGAATATCCTAAGGAAGTACTCGCTGTGAGGTACTGCAGCACTTACCATAGTAATAACCAAGACCTTTTGTTAGTTTGGGCCTTGCCTCTCAGGTTGTTCTCAGCCTTTCCCTAAGCAAGAATTCTTTCAGAACCCTCATTTGAAGATTAGTAAGTCTCATGCATCTGTACTTTCACCCACTTTGCATCCTCCCCTCCTTCTCGTGATTCTCGAGGAGTACAGGACTCAGCAAGAAAAACAGATAAAAATATTTGGGCTACAGAACTCAGCTGAATGTCCTTGGTAACATCATAAAAATCAATTTTCCTAGTTGCAAAGTTCTGTGATATTTACCTACTTGTATATCGCTGAAGGCTTTTTGTACAGACAGACCAAGGTCACGCAGGCGGGGTTTGAGAGCAATCTTTTTCCTTCTGTCATTGCAAGTAGAGATGAAAAAGGTTCCTTTCAGGTCTCCACCCCAGCAGTCTCCTCGAAACTCCAATTACAAAACTTTATAGCAGAGACATCGTAATTTTTCCACCTCCAACAGTCTAGTTTATACAGGGTCAATATTGCATTTCTTAGCAACCCAAAATGTGCAATCCTGTACAATAATGAGGAAGAGAAATTTATGAATTTCATATGCTTAAGTACATCAATAAATAAAACAATCCATTTGTAATGCCCAGTCAGATTTGTTGCTGAGCGGTTTTTATGTTGTTATGCAATTTTTAGTCAGCCTTGAAAGTTAGAGCTTGTTAGAACCCTGAAAGTTCACTGAGTCCTGACTAAAATCAAACTGTAGCCATAGTCATGCCTCACTGATTCAAGGTATAAGGAAGCAAATTTCCTACCTTTTCTCGCTTCAAAAAATGTTTACAGTGACATAAGCAACCCAGTACTTTATAAGGCAGAATCCAGCGATCATAAAAAGTAGTTCATGGATAGCCCCCCAAAAAATAGAGGCTATATGTGTTTTAAAAAATAAGAGCAAAAAAAAGAAAGAAACTTACGTTTAAAGCTGTAGCTGTATCTATTTACTTGATGGTTCTGCTGTAAATGTCTTCCATTACATTCTACATAGCAACAACCTGAGCATTTTCCCTTCCTTCAAGATGGTATCCAAGAGACAAAAGAAACTGGAGAATTAATAAAATTATAACGGGGATCTGATTTAAGTGTCTCACTTGTGTCACCTAAAATAATTTTCTTCCATTGCACAGAGTGGCTATGATGCGAAAGCTTTGCTCTAATGAAGGTGGAAACAACATGAGAAAGGAAATAAAGGAAAAGTTGCTACTGTGACATTTGAGCATAATCTTTAAAAGCAGTGATGTGAATTATTGATCTCACCTGTGAATAGCAACTATAAATTTATTCCAAAACAGAATTTCTGAAAAAAAAAATTTAAAAAATCTTCCTCTCATTCCTTATCTTGTTGAAATGTCCATTGCAAGAGTAAATTGGTTCCAACCTAAAGCAACTTCATAGATGCTGGGGGATTTGAGAACCACAAAGTAGGTGGCAGGACAGGGACCTTTGTTTGAACTTCAGAACAACTTCGCCTGGTGAGGTTTGTCTATTAGTTTGACTACAGATTTTCAGGCTTGTTGACAATATACTGTCACATAATGGTGCTTTATTTCTTTCACCATTTATTAACAGGATCCAGGATTACCTTCAAGCACTGGGTGGGACACACACACACACAAATGAGTATATTGATGTGTTTCTTTGAGAAGTGTAGGTAGAGATATGACAGTTTCTATGGTAACAACAAGACTTTTTTATTACTAACAGAAAAATAGGTGTTGAGATAACCTTTTGTAAATTGTCAGTGCATAAGTTATTTCTAGTCTCAGATGCTACTTTCAATGAATACACATTTAATTTGTAAATAATGGGACAACCTTCTTTAGGAGTTATACGCTTCTCAGGTGTGTAATGAGAAGTGTTTGGATTCAGGTATGTATCAGGAAAAAATGCTATAGTGAGTCAGAGGAAAAATATTCTGCAAGGAAAGCTTTCTGCTTTCTGCAGGATCCTCACGGTATTATTTCTGTAACATGGTGATTAATTTATTGTTCCTCAAAAGAACTCACTGCTGAGTTGAAACACTGAGGAAAGTTCACGTAAACATAATGAAACTGCAGCTTGAATCCTGATTATGTGGATTTATTTGTTTGTTTGTTTGTCGGTTGAAATACAACATTAAGAAATCCTCCTTTTGGCAGGTCAATAACTATCCCAACATCCAGACATGCTCTTGTCATTATTTCTAGTTAAGCATACCATTTCACAGGCAAAATAACGTGACCAGTCAAGGCTCCTGTATGCTGCCTGAATGGAGTACAGGAGTTGCCCATAGAGGAAGATCCCACCTGGCACAATTCTCCCACTTAGAGGAAAAAAACAGTAAATGGTTCACAGGCACATCTTTTTCCCAGGAGCTCACATTTTCAGCCACTTTTTCACCTGATGTAGAAGCTCCTGTTTCAACAGGACACAGCATCAGTGGGAATAAGGGCATGTTGAGACAGATGAGGGAACGGTTGCAGTACTCTATATTCTCTATAGTACGGGTTGCATATCCATCAAAATTGGGTCAGTCATTCCTATCAACTCTAATTCATGTAAGCAGGGCACACATGGGTTCAAAGCAGCCCAGGGACTACAGGTAGGAAGATGACTTAGTGGTTTTCCTGAGCTTTGAGGCTATAATATACTGTTTGATTATCAGAGCCCCAAACGTGATCAGACTTACAGTGATTTTACCCCTTTTTCAAGCCCATTCATTTGAGCAAGGCTTTGTGCAGGCAACCTTGTAAATGGTAAGGCTGAGTTCTGCAGCATCTCAAGGGTTGTAACCTGCCCCTTCACGCAGTCTTGCAAATAATAATTATAATAACCTGTCCTTCCTCTTTTTCTTTACAGAACAATATGGTGGCTCCTCTGCCTCATAAGAGAAAGAAGTCCTGCCCGCTATGATTGAAACAACGCCAGCTATTTGGAGCTGATGGAAACTCTAAACTGAGCAGCCATTATTTCTCAGTAGAAAAATGTTTTTAAAAGTAAGTCTCTGTTTACGGATGGTACTTATCTCCCCCCATTACAGTGCTCTCTGGACAAGTCATAGCTTTCAATGTGATAATCTATGAGACAGGTAAACATCATTATTTTACAGACATACAACCTTGCAGACACAGAACTGAGAAATTTTTTTGTTTATACTACAAAGTTTTATAGGTCATGCCTGCATCCGCTCTTAATGTTGTCACCAGATAAAATCCTGAACTTCTGTGAGTCAGGTTAGACCAGTTCTTCCAGCGACACAAGGCCTGCATAGTACAGGTCCACTGCTATCACGCTTGTGTAGACACTCCTGTGTAGACACTACATGTCTCTCTACAAGCAGTTTTTCTTTAGCAATCCAGCAATTACACTATCACTTTTTTAGGATTTCACTAATTGTAGCTTGCAGGTTTGGGACTACAGTCATGATAAGTTTCGCCTTTGAAGGCCCCAGTGTGGTTTAGAAATGCTTTTCTTCCAGCTTCATGCATTCAGAGTAATTATCCATGCAAATCAACTTGAACTCAAGCATTTGCCTGAACCAGTAAAATAAAAAGTACACAAACCAATATCTAGACACTTAAAAAAATACATTGGAAAATGTTAACTCAAATATAGAGGGAAAAGAGGAACAGATAATGGAACTACCAGTGCAAATGTATTTTGTGGTGCTTTTCAAGCCACAGGGTACTAGGGGTTTTCAAGAGAATTCATGAGATTTTAATGGAAGAGAAGAAAATAAAGTGAATTGGAACATCAGTAAGTGAACTAAGATATCGTACAGCTGCTCCAATAGCAAGCTAAACTCCTTCAAAATACTATGAATAAAAGTTTGCAAAGGATGGTGTACAAACAGTTATTTTACTGTGTAGACAGTTCCTTGTTCCTATTACCTTGCAGGTTTCAGCATCTTGCACTTTCTGCTGAGAATAATTGCATGAACTGTAAAACTATCCTTTCCACACATCACTAGTGAATGATGAGTAGTATGAGTACTTGCAATGGTCACTGATGCAGATCAAATCAACTAGAATTTTGCCATTTGTTTTTATTTTGTTTGCTTGTTGAACAATTGACTCTCATTTTGGTATGTAGACAGGAATTTTTTCCCTTAAAACTGAGATATAATGAGTAAGTAAGAGATAAAATGAACAAGAAGAAGCAAATAAACAGCAACTCCATTAATACGTAGCTGCTCTGTAAGATTTTAAAAAGTTCTTAACAGTTATTATTGGCCACATATTGAATATAAAGAAAGCATCTCCTGCTGTCCAGCTGACCTCATCGCCATCAGCCACACAGGACTTGGAGAGGTTTTGGCAAGTGCCTCTGTGCTTAGATTTCCTTCTTCCACCTGATGGAACTTCTCTGCAGTATAAACACACAAAACCATTTTGTTAAACAACGATCAGCAGTCATAAGATTAAAGTTTTGAGCCCACTAACATGTGACCTAACCATAAGTCATTTCCACAATCTTTTTTGTCTGACCACCATACTTTCTTCTGTTACCTCCCACCAGCACAGAGAACAGCTAAATCATTCTTCATCAGTGTCCAGGTCCTTATGAGTCAAAGGAGTGAAGAGGTAGGATGCATCCTTAAGAAACACAGTTAACATTGCAACAGCATCTAAACATCTGTATACACTGAATAGGATAAAATGTCCTTTTGTGGCTTTTCAATAAGTCATGCAGCTCCCCAGATTAATGAGCAAAATAGCCTAATGATTCACCAGTGCCATTTCTGTGTAGGTGCTCAGAAGGTGAAAAGAAAGAAAATCAAAGTCTCTACTAAATTATTACTCCAGGATAGTTCACTGAATCAGTCAGTGACTTTCAGTTCTTTCAGTTCCCTGAAGCAAAACTGTCTTAAAGGTCTTGGGTACCTCAGTGATGTCAACTTCCTCTGTAGTTTTTCCTCAGACCAAACAGATTGACAGTAATTGAGAGGAGTTGCAACCTTCCTCCCCGCATCACCCACTGCCCTTGCACTGCCTGAGTCTCACCCTGCTGCCCTTCCATCGAAACGCTGGGTTGGGTCTAGTGCTCAGCACTCAGCCATCAAAATCTGAGCTTTCCACAGCTCACAATACAACCCTTGGGTGATGGTTCCTTACCTGCACCACAGACTCCTCGGGGATCTTTTCAGCAGCCCTGAAGGGCCGTTCAATGCCATGGAGTTGGTCACTGGACACCTGTAGCAGCTGCTGGCTCCCAGTCCCTGCCTGTGTCACCTTCTTTTTGTCAGTGGCATGTGAGCAGGGGGGCCTGGGTCTCTGTCTCCCAGACTGAAAAGGTTTCACCAATCCTTTCCCGTCCAAGCTGCTGAGCAATGGTATAGTTTATGGTACATGAGTTTGACGGCCTGGTTG
Organism: Pampusana beccarii; assembly: GCA_013399365.1. Taxonomy (NCBI): domain Eukaryota; kingdom Metazoa; phylum Chordata; class Aves; order Columbiformes; family Columbidae; genus Pampusana; species Pampusana beccarii. The sequence goes on from VWYH01000313.1 coordinate 18,533, forward strand.
AATTGGGAATCTGAATGAAAGGAATTGGAGGACCTGACTGAAAGGCCCTGCAGGTCTTGGGAGGAACAAAGTTACCTCACAATGCGAAGTAACACTTCCCAGAGACAGTCCCATGACAGCTCTATGCAGAGATGGTAGGAGAAGGAAGGATGGAGCACCTATCTGGCACGTCAAAAGGATCACATGCACCCCCCCCAAAAAGGCAAAACCCAGGGAAACACCACTCCATAGTTAGCAACAGAAGAAGCTTTTGAGAAGAGACACAGTGAGGAAGGATATATACAAAGTCCAGCCAAGATCCAGACTGATGTTTTCAAGCTCTAGACACGTACCTGAACTTCTGTAGCAATAGTGCTGAATCTCAAGGGACTGTTGCATATAAAGATCTGCAAAAGATGAAAAACTAGGCAAAAAAAACATGCTTGAGGTGCACATGGCTGTGTTCGTCACAAAAGACAAGTGACAGTGAAAAAATGGAACACATTTTTACACAGCAAAAGAATCTCCAAAATTTCTCTTGCAAGAATTTTTGTAGTGATTCGAAGACACAATTATATTTCTTTCATGTTTCTTTTGTTTACCTCAAAGCATCTCCATCCTGGAGTTACTTGGGATGGCATTCATATTATTTCCAGCTTAGGAACTGGGACCAACATTAGCATATGGTCCTAAAAATCCTTCTACATGTGGCTAGCTTTATAAGGATGAGAAGCAAGTTGTGTTGGTTTGCAGGAGGTTTGACTGAAGGTTGCGTAAGCATATAGGTAATTTTATCCTTCTGTGAACCGAAAAAATCTGCTGAATCTTTTGAGGTTAGCCTACCCATAATAAAACTGGGTCATAGTCATCTCTTGATCAGCTATGCCGTTTAACCTGGTGCGTAGTGATCTCATGATAGGATATGCAAAATCTTTATTTCTTAAACAGTCATTTGAACACTATATTCATTAAAGGGAAGTTAGCATGTAATTTTGTTCTTCATTTTTTTCACAGCTCTTTTACCAGACTGAAAATTACACCTTATTTTCTTCCATTGTCTGAATGCCAAGCTGAGCATGGTTAGTGCTGGTATTGCTTCGAATTATGTGTGTACTAATCATTACCATCAAAACCGGTAGCACTGTGGAAGGACTCAAAGTGGCACACTGCAGGTAAAGATATCACCAAGCTGTCAATCATTGTTTCAAGGCATTTGTTGTGCTGGCATTTGTGTAAGATGGCCACAATTCCTCTTTGTGAACTCAGGTAACTTCACGTGTTGGAGGAAGTCTCACCTTTTCTGCCTCCTTCCAATTGCGTTTCACCTGCTCAAAACCCCCTCATGAGATTGGGGGGGGGGGGTTGGTTGGTTGTTTTAGGGTTTTGTTTGTTTGTTTGTTTTGGTTTTGTTCTGTTAACCTACAAAATCTGTGGGCTTTTTCCAGGCAGGATTTATAGGTTTATTGATTCAATTATAAAGCTTGGAGGTTTTTAAGGTTTTCTCAAAATTCTGGTTTCCAAACAAGTGAGGATCTTCCTCAGCTGTCGTTTTCCAAAAAACAGTGCTTCAACAACTATTAAGTATCACGAAATTTTGGTGCTTTGAACTTTGCTAAAAACCTGCTTTTCAAATTGAACCGTGAGCACCGTATGCATTACGATGGTCGCACTCCTGAGGAACACAATTTCCACGCTCTTCATTTTCAAATCCCACTGGGCGCTTCTCTTGACTCCTCACCCCGGGCTGTCTGTTAGTAAGAACCATCTCCTTGAAAAGCTTTGGGTTTGAATTCAGATTCCCCCTTTCCTGAAGAGCAGCCTTTGGCCAAGATATCCTTCAGGAGCCCTCCCCAGGGTGGCTGCAGCTCAGTGGTCCCCTTGCTGACAGCCAGCGTGGGGCAGGGGAGCTGGGCTTCCTCCCTTGCAGGCATTGAGCAATAAGCAACAGCAGCAACAATCTATTTGCATTGTGCTGACCCAACACGTAAAACTGATCTTTGACTCTGTAATTTGGAGTCAATCAAAAGCAAGCCGAAAAAAAAAATTACTGGGAATGAAAGAAACCAAACGGCAAACAGATGGAGGTGTGAGAGCTGTTTTCTTTTGTGATTTGCTAAAACAAGGGGGAGAGCAAAGAAGTGGTAAATGCAGTGGTGATGAAAACTTCCTCAAAGGTATGACCATGGGGCATTTCTACAGCTCTTACTCAATCAGGTGAAACTTGTCTCAATAGTAAATCTAAGGAGAGCTCAGTTTTTATCTCTGAAATATTTTTTTCCAAATTATCCTGACAGTTTCAAAGAGATTTTTTTTTTCTGTCAGAATGCTAGAATGGTTTAAACGAGACTGAGAATAAACTGTCAGAAATGCACTGTTTTCTCTCTAAGTGAACCCAAACAAATAAAGGAGTAAGGTTTTCTGGGTGCATGGAATTCGACACAGAAAGCATTTGAAAGTGTTTCCCAGACCTCAGCATTAGCTCTTGGCTTCTCTACACTGAAGAAGAAAATTAACCGGTTTAAGAAATGCATATGAAATTTCCCATCTGGCTAACAACATGGATGTTTCTGCTCACTGTGACAATCTGAAAATGCTGCTGAGATGTTTTAAAGTCAGTGTTTATATCTAAAAAGCCAAATCTTCCACAGCAAAGGTGGCCCTCCCTGCTTCCCCGGGATATAAATTAAGACAATAAAGTACATCTGAGACTCATTTTTAAAGGCACACAACCACGTTATATGTGCTTTGATAAGTACTCTTTAAAATCCACCTTACGCTAATGCAAGTATTTAATTTAAAAGTGTTGTTGTTAGTTTATTGGGTTTTTTTTTCCCCTCCATCAAGGAACACTTAATAATTGAATTTAAAGCACATAAATCTGTTGATATTTTGTTTATGTTTACTTGCTAATCAGCTCGGTATCACTAAATACATCTGTCATGTGAAGTTATACTGCTACAATACTTAACTTTCAAAGGCTTCAGGTACTTTGGAAAAACTGATGATGTTATGACAGACAGGTAAAGAGCACCATAAAGCTGTCTGCTAGATACAGTGTATGCAGAAGCAATTTGCCTTCTAAAACTCTGAACATGATATTCTCTAATATTTCCTGGCAGATCTTCAGTAGCTAGAAAATAAGCATTTCCATATGTAAGAAAATATTCCTTTGAAATGTAGATTTTTCTTTACAAGAAAAGAACACGGAGAGAATTGCATTTTTAAACTAAGGGTTCATTATTATTTATTTTTCCGCTTTGAAAAATGTTGTGCATTTCCCATGCAGTGCTTAGGTGGTAATTGCAATTCTAGTATGAGCTGAATTACTCTTAACAAACCTCCTAGCTGTCTTTGTCCAGTAAGAATAGTCTCTCAATAAACAAATTTTGGCTAATACTTTAGCTCCTCACCAAATACTTGGATTATGTTAAATTTAATATACTGCAGCCTACATTACTGCATTCATCTAAAATTTAAAATATGTTCACAGCACTGCCTCTCTGTTCCATCACTTTTACAGGGTATTTTCCCCTTTAAGGAAAGCAGTTTAAAATGGTTGCTAGTCATCTCAGTTGCTGCAACCACATGATGCAATCTATTGTCAAATTAGTGGGTGGCAGCAAGTGGAAACAGATTTCACCAGCAATAAAGCCAGTCACATGATTTCATCTGTTCACGGTCATACAATCTCTTAGCCCGTTCCTCCTATTTGATCCGAAGGCCCCGTCCCCATGGAAGCTGATCTTCGCTGTCTTAAACACAACTGGTAAATAACAGGGTTTGGTTTTCACTAAGTGGTATTTTGGAAGTGTGTGGGGAATAAAACCCTTCAACACAGAAAATTTTGCACATTTTTTAAAAAATGGGCCAAATGCACAAATGTTTTGCTGAGTCAGAACTAAACTTAAACAAAATAGAAATATTTGCAAAAAAAAAGATCGAGTCTAATTAAAGTCTTCTAAAAGGTTATACTTATAAAAGCTGAGCCCACTGTACATATTTATAGCATACAGACGAAAACTTTATCTGCAGAACAAATAAAGTAATCTCTCTAGCATTAAGTTAGCAGTAATCACATATGAATCAGCAAAAAGATGGGAGGGAGCAAAGGTGGAGAACAACTTGGTATAAAAATAGCTACAAACTCTTCATGTAAATGGAAAGTTGAAATATTTCTAGCTGGAAGCACTTTATTTTTCTTACGGAACAGAACTTGAGACTTTACAGAACGAGAGACTTCACTTCTAATTTTAAGTGCCATTAAAGTCACCATCACAAAATATAAAGTCGGTCAGGTGTTCTTAGTTCTTTCTAAGTTTATGAAATATCTTCAGCCCTGCCTGCTCCAGTAGAGCCAACAAATTCTAGGTCCCAGAGCCAGTGTCTTGGATTTCCACATTCCTCTTATACTGATAATATGAGAGCGAGCTGGGAATGGGAAGCATAGACATAGCAGGGAAAAGCCTGGTAGAAAACCATTGTGAGGATGACAGAAGATAGAGGTTTGCCCAGCCCCTCTGTACACCATACCTGAAAGCCAGATGAAGCAGTCATAGGGACTCAGGGGCTCTACTACCCTCATACTTCAGGCATTTGCTATTTCCCGAAAGACTTCTGGAAGACAGCAGTTGTCTTCTGCACTAATAACCTATGGGAAAGACCATTTGTCAAGGAGCAAAAGTTCCTTTCTGACATGTTAACACCAGGGAAATGTGGTTTCTCATAGCCTCCTGCTCAGGACTCGGCCTTTTAACAAAGCAACACTGTATAACTAATCATCTGCAATATTGCTCTACAATAACTATCCATCCCCGTTTGAAATGAGGACAAATGTAATGTTCTTTACGAACAGCTCTCAGCACTCTGGACCACCAGCCAAACATTGATTATTCTTGAATAATGTAATCCCTATTTAATAGGTTGGATCACTTAAATCAAACATAAATATTTGTGCTGTCAAATAACATTCAGAGACCAATGCATAAATTTTTCTGGAGAGGTAAATGTCACAGACTTCATTTCTGGAGAACGGCAAGGTAATGTGCAGATCAATAGAATCACCATTTGCTTAACGACTCTGGAAATGCTAGATATAGTCCACAGCACGTGTTTGAATTTCTCAGTGCCAGGGAAGCCTGGAAAAATCGAGAGCACTAGATTGAAATGTTGCTCCAATTCAGAAAAGAACTGAAGCATGTGCTTAACTTTGCTTGGGTCTTAAGCTCCACTAAAGTTAAGCACATACTTAGATGTTTTGTTGGTATATCGACTAGGTTCACTGCTAAAACTACTTTATTAGTGAGGTAGTTCCACATACATAAAGAAATACAATAAACTTGAGAGATGATACGTAAGTCCCCAGTTTCAGAGTTAAATTCACTCTCTTTGTGTATGTAGTCGTTCACGTAAACAGGTCTGTATTTCATTGTATTTCATTTCATTTCAAACACATCTGTATTTCACATAGTCATTCTTGTAAACAGATCTGCTTGCAAAAAAATATTTATGCAAGAAGATCAAGTATTTGCACATCTAAGAACCCATTTTGCATGTGCAAATAGTTGTTTACATGCACAGATGAAAAATAGGGATAGACAGATATGCAAGTGACTCCGAAATCTTGACACACATTGCCTTACAGGATAAAGCTGGAAGAAAGTCAACAGGCAAGAATTATCCAATTAAAAGTCTGCAGTCGTGTATGCATTTGGAATTAGTTCTAAAGGCTCTGCAGAAAGAATCTACTGCAGTAAACATTTCATCATCACTAATTCTGTCCAGATCCTTTCGAAGCGCAGCCCCCCACTGAAGAGCCATGAATACATTTCGCATTGAGAGGAAAATTAGCAAACCGTTTGTTCAGAAAGTTGCCAAAATCAGATTGATCTTGAGACAGGTGTAGTAGAAAAATATCAGGATTTTATTCACTCTCAAGAAAAAAAAATCAGAAAAAAACCAAAACTACTGAGGATCTGAGAGCAAAATCTGTCTCTCGGTATTTTAAAACAAAAAAAAAACCCTGAACATATGCTGGTTGCTATAGAGAGAACCTCTTACTTTCAACCACAATTGCAGATGTGGTGGTGCTGAAGTTACTATGTATGCCTGATAATATTTAACAGCTATGTAAAAGATGCATAAAAGTGATCTGAGATATTTTTTCCCCCAAAAAAATTAGATAATTGTCAGTTGTGCACTGACTGCCCAAAGGAATATAGGAACATTCCACAAATAACTGAGACTTAAGTAACCTTAAACAAAACATAACAGTTGGCCAAACAGTAGTGCTTGTTTACAGATAAAATATTAAAAACAGTAAAATAAAATGCACATTAAACAATAGTCAAATGTAAAGAATTTACACATAGTTGCCTGATCTCTCTGTGTGGAAAACCATGAAAGAAAGTCTGCAGTCACTAATGAGAGGCAAAGAGGAGCACATCTTACTGCTCGGTGTAGTAAAGAAAGTTCACTGCTCATCTCATTCCCCACCCATGTCAGTGCCTTTTTTTGTCACATTTAAGTCCCTTCCACCATAAATAAGGCTAAGTGCACAGATCTTCCTTAGTGCTACAGGTAACATAGCGTATTTAAAAATTCCCCGCTGTTCGAAGATATTAATATTGAACGCTTAGATTGCAGTAGTACTGAGAGGCCGCTGATCAAGCCCACATCGTTCTAGGTGTAAGGCAAAAATAGGAGAAGTAACAATCTCTGCCTCAGGGAGTTTATTCATTTATATACCCCCATCAGGCAACTTTTGTACCATTTTCTAGATTCATCTTCTATATAGTGCAGGCCCAAGTTCATTGTCCAAGCGCCGTTTTTTTAAAGTCATTTTTATGAGGGACGAAGATGGGCTGCTGAAGCTCAGAACAATTTTGGCACAAGAAGAAATGGCTACAAAATGGCCAGGGGGTTTAGGATCTGTTTCCTAACCATCAGAGTAGTGAGGTTTCGAAGCAGCCGGCTTTTAGAAAGAAAAAAGGGGCAAAATCCTTAGGTGCTATTAAGACAAGGCACAGTCAGTTCACGAAGAGCACAGTGTGCTGTGACCACCTGGAACTGCAGAGAACTGGCCTTGATGAGAAAGAGCTCAGGTTCCTAAAGGGTATTTTCTACAGCATTCATGTGTTTATCATTCTCAGACAACCCAGGATTCACATGATGTTGACAACTGTAATATATTCTTTGTAAATTGCAATTGGATCTTTGAATCTCCAGACAGTTGAGAAACTAGTTTCTCTCACCTGTTTAATTAACCATGTCATGTTTTCCAAAGAGAATTAATTGTCTCAGTGAAGCAGTAAGGAGACTCAAAGGTTCGAAAGAAAAATAAATAGGAGCACGCAGCAGAGTAAACATTTATCCGAAAAACATTTTCACAGCTGAGTTTCAAACTTCTCATGTTCCAGCTTCTTATGTTTTATCATCTCATCCCACTTGGTCCTGGCACCACATCTCTTTAAGATAGGTCTCATGGGAAAACACTGCCTTGGTAATCAAAACATTTAGACTGTGAAAGAAGTATAAAACAATTCTCAAGGAAGTTTTATGGCACAGTGACTGCTCTGAAACCAAATTGTAACTTTTCCCTGACTGGTCCTTAACAATTGATTAATAGAATCATTTTTATATCAGACTATCTCTACTCTGATCAGATCAAGAAAACTTGATGTTCCCTCTGAGTACAGGCCAGTAAGTCTCCTGGTGGCAGGCACGGTGCCTCTTCTTGTTCATTTTTCTGCCCCCGAGATTGGCTGTTGCCACAGACAGAGTTAACCCTAAAAGTCTCAATTTTAATCAAAATGAAATGGCCTTTTTTTTTTTTTTTTTTTGCAACCGCTTTCATTTCTGCTTTTACCACCATTATTTTTAGCGTTACACTGAGAATGGAGAAAACAGTTGCACGTGAAAAGGAGAAATGAAAACAATCTTCAGATAGCTGTTCCTACAGTGAAAAGCATTTTTAGCATTCAGCTGTGGTTACATGATGGAAGAAAAACCTTTAGGGTATCTGTGAGATGGGTAAAGTGGCAATCATTGAAATGATGATGTTAATCATTGTCAATTCAATCCTGAGAGGGCTGAGGCCCTGAAAGTTTCTAATTCTCTGTAACACGATTCCACATAGAACGTTAAAGAGAAAGATCAGCATTTAGCAGCTAAGCTGAGTAACTTGTTCCTTAAAAAAAGGAATCAGGATAAGTAACGAAAAATACACATGCGTTTCAATGAGAAGAGTTTCCATTTGGAGGGTAAAGTATATTCTGTGTTTAGAAATATCCTCGCCATTTTGCTAACTTCATACTTATATCCTTGAATATTTCTTAGTCGTTAGAAAAACTATTGCACTACCTGCATTTAGAAGCAGGTTTTAGTGCCAGTCTCCTCAAAGGTTTTCTAGCCCTTTAGGTCAGATATTCAGAAAACAGACCAATATACCATACCTTCAGGGAATTCAATGGAGATAAACCATTTATCGTAACCAGCTAAAGGTCCCCCTTTGCATATTTCAGCTCTAAAGAGCAGTAAATCTCACAGAAAAAATAGACAGCATGCTGTCAGATAAGTTTACTTTTGAAACCTGATGATATATTAAGTGTAGTTTAGATTTGCGTTAGTCAAACAAAACTGAGAAACGCCTTCCTTTGGTTTGTTCCATTTTGGTGTGGTTCAGACTAAATCCTAAATTATTAACTGATGCTTTAATAAGCCCATGTCTGTATATCCTTGATCTCACTTTCGCTTTTTCTTCCACTCATGCTCCTGCATGTGCCTGTCTGTATTTAAATCTGCTCCTCTTCTCCCTAACTACATGGCAAAACTCCTACATCTGCACTTTCCTGGTTTTCTGAGCAGCAAAGACCTGGCAGCCCCTGTGCAATTCTGGGTGTCCAGTCCTGATGCAATCAAGCTTCAGGTGTCAGAGGGCCTGAGCAATATAGAGATACTCTTGAAAGACTCGCCCCTTTCAAATTAACAGAAAGGCAGAATTTCTCTTGCTGTGAATGAAGGAAGAGAGTCAAAAACTCCAAGGAGCCATCTGATTTTCTTTGCTGAACGTTACCCCAGTGCTTGGAGCAGCTACTACTGACACATCTCAGGGTGCAGCACAAACATCTCCAAACCAGGCTAGCGGGCAGTGTTGGAGGGATATGCATTTACCACATTTGAACTGTGTAGGTACAACTGGTGGTGTGGCTCGCCTGCTTTTTTGGAACTGGTGGCGGCAGGAAGCAAGACTGTGATTGTTGCATGTTGAACAGGTGCCCAAGGAGATTAAGGCTTTGAGCTTCCTCACCTCCCCTCCCTCACTCACCTGCTCCTGGGCAGCCACAGTCTGGCCATCAGTAAAAGCAATAATCTCTGCAGCACGAGAAACAAGCAGGCTGCTGAGCCTCGTGTGTACCAGGGAGCCATTGCAAGGAACTGAATAAGTTATCTTTTTAAAGATGTGCTTATAAATCATTAAAGTGACATGGTATGGGCTTGGGGTTTGTTTTGCAAGCTAGAATGGGAATTGTAACGTACATATTTCAAAACATACGCTCACCCTTATGCTCCTATTTCCTGTGGATGGCATCCAAATTTAACCTTTCATTTCTTGAAGAGCAGTGTCTTATATTTATTTGGTAGAATAAGCAAACAGCTGACTACAGCAAATCCAAGGAGCTCTTTTAAAACTATCAGCTAACATCAAGATAAGTGCATCTCAAACATCCCCCAGGAACTTAAAAAATACACTACTTACCTGCTACCAGCTGTTCCACTTTTATTTTAGTGGAGCTGGCATAGTCTCATCTCAATCCTTCGTGACCCCCGAAGTTTGAAACCAGCCCCACCTCTGTTGTGTTGAATGCAGTGGAAAAAGGCAGGCTGAGAGGAGCCTGCTGTCAGATTGCTTTAAGATTCCCCAGTGTGTCTTTGAGGGGTCATGTTCTGTCTGACAACTGGTGGCCAGGCACCCAAACACACCAAGGATTATCAGAGAGGTCCCCTGGTGGGAGACGATCAGGAACAGTATGGGCCGTTCTCCCGGCAGGTTGAGCATACAAAATGGATGTCCCAACAGCACACTCTCACAGGCACTGGGGGCTCCAGTTGTGGGGCTCACTGCCTTGGGGAATTAAGGACAGGTTGTCTTTTGCAGTCTCACTGTGTTTAATTTCAGGCCCCAGAGTCACTGCTTGTAGATGAATGAAGACCTGTAAGAGGCAAGTGATCCAGACAGTGACACGAGTGAGCCTCATTCTAGACAACAAGGCCTTGGCTAAAAGTTGGTCCCTATAAATGTAACAGTAACAAACTAGTGACATCTGGAGCTAAGCATCCTCCTTAGGGGCTGAGAGTGGTTGTGGGAACAGCTTCGGCTCTGGTGCTCATGGGAGAAATGGGGAGGTACAACCATGTAACCCATCACATAACAAAGAGCACAGGCAACCCCTGGCAGAGACTGTTGAGGGTTACAGCTCTCTTTAATTTGCACCCCCCTCCCTCTGCTCCCACAAATCGGTGCCCAGGCTACCTGCCGTGTAATGGTCTGACCCTGCTGGATCAGGAGTCCCATCCCCAGCATGTTGCTCTGAAACACTGAAGTATGGAACCTCACACATCCCTTTGATAAAATTTAGCCCTGACCCCATTGTAGTCAAGCTAATCCCTCAGCAAAGACAATGATTGCTGCAGTAGCTGGGCAACCAATTCTTAAATACTTCTATTTTTCCTTCTGGCTGCAGCGTCCTTCAGCAACTGACACCGTGCACTGCTTTCTCCACCACAGCTACCTTAGCCCTGGCTGTCGGCAGGTAGGGAGGTGACTTCTGATAGATCAGATTTTGGTTCTTGTCACCATTGCTGTTGGTCACATTGCTTCCCTTTCAGCAACGGCTTTTAAATATTTTTTTCTTTTTAATGTATCTTTGAATGTGCGGGCTGTGTGTCATGAATCACCGCTCACCACAAAGACCTACACACTAGTGTGGCAGGAACGAGACACATGCCCAATGTCCCTTCACTGCCTCAGATTACACTTCCAAGATTTGGGATTGTTACAAGGAAATGGTGGCAATTCTATTGCATTAGCAGGAGCTGCAGGACCTTTGAAAACCTCACTGAAGTGCCTAAGAGCGCATTTGCAGAAGTTTCAGGACAGGCCCACATGCTTGCAAGTGCTGTCCTGAATAACTAGACGTTAATACAAGCTCTCTTGATAAATCTGGCCCTGGTGTTCACGCCAAAGGTCTCAGAGGGTGGCAAGTCTGGGGAAGGGAGGGGCTTTCCACATTGGTAGACCCATCTGAGAACTTTTTAATCCTTATTACTGTTACACTTTTCTACGCCTGCCAGCCCACAAGAAGGTTTGAAAGTCAGCCTGACCTCTTGTGTGTCTGATCTAGATCCAACAGGGAATGAGATCAGGGAGCTGTGAGAAGCAAGCTTAATGGGGAGACTGCTGCAAATGTAGCAAAACAAATAATAGAGGCTTGAGTTTTTTTGTTGTAGAAAATACAGTGCTATGGCTTTTGGGTGCCAAGAGGCAGTTCTTTTAATAGCTACATTCTTTGTAATGCTGATGAGTGGCAATATAGAAAGATGAAAGTAGGAGGGCATTGTATTATAGTCTTACATATATTATGCCACAAAGAAAATGCGGTTGCTGGGTGGGGATTCTTCGCCCTCCTCCTGCTGAGCTATTCATACAAATTCTCCTCTGTGGATGGCAATCCCCATTCCATCTCTCCTAAATCCCAAGGGGTTTGCCAACTGACTCCCAATTTTTCAAGTGGAAATCGCAGGACTGAATGGTGCACTGAAGTATTTCCTCCTACACCTCACTGCTCTTCTAGGAAGAGCATACATCTTTTCCAAAAGATGTATGCCATCTCCTGGGAACAGTAGAAACTGCAAGCCCCTTGTATTGAAACCCCCTGTAAATCATATTTGCCTCTTCTTGGAGGGCATTATACAACCAACAGAATAAGGTCTGCATAGCTAGGACTACCCTTCACTTCTAAATTTCCTGAATTGTCCACATGTACACCAGCAAAAACCAAATAACATTGAAAAGAACATGATTTATTTTGCGTATCGGAAGACTTGGATGTGTGCCAAATAGTATGACAAGATATGATCCACCAATACATGATGATAAACAGTTACAAAGTAGTGGTGGAACTTACCATACACCGATGCGATGTTTTAACACAAAGGTAGGAGCGCTGAAATGCAGCCCAGTGTTGCTCTGATGCGTCTGTTTTGTCATATACATGACTAGTGCAAGAGGCAGAAAAAAAAAATCAGAGATTCCTTCTGTAAAACATCAAATGATTCTTCAGCAAACAAGAGAAGATATGTTTCTCTTAACTCATGAAGTGCAACTTGCATGTGTCAAACCACAGACTTGTCTCCGCATCAGCTGCTAACATGCATTGAACTTGCCCCTGTTGAGAAGACACAACAGGGAATAAAATCCATGGATACAAATAAATGTATTATTTTATTTTTAATTAACAGATGTATAGGTGGATGAATCCTTTGTCTTTGAACTGTCCCTTAAAACAAGCAAGTTATTTCATGTGGACAGGTCCTTGAAATAATTTGCATAAGTATGGATTCATACATAAAATGGTTTTCTGGGTTATGTCTATTAAATATACCTGCAAAAATCATTAAAATTACTTTGTTTTTGTAAAGGTGGGACAATATCTACTTTCAAATAACGAGGGATGACACACTATGCACATCCAATTTGCTTTTATCTGGTAAACACTATATTTAATCATCTTATTTTTTTTATCACTTTCTTTTTCATTCAGAGACCTGAGGGACATTGGACAAGAACTGGAATGAGAATTTTTGCAGAAAGTATCATCTGGCAATACCTGCAACTTTATATAATGGCAACAAAAAGTAAGTAAACAGTCTTCAAACAAAATTTAGTATGATGTAAGTTATAAACGAATGTCTTTGTTCATTCTAGCTGCTTCCTGAGAGACACTGAGTTTCAGTGCGAGATTTGGGTTGACAAAACTTATGTGTAAATTGCTGGTAAAACGAGAAGCCGCTCTTCTTCTGTAATCTGCTGTCACAGGTATGTAACTTCTCTTAATGGATTTAGTAGTGCACGTATGCATACGTATCCTCTGCAAACACTCATGAAAGATGGTTTTCGGTTTGAACTTGCAAGACTGGAAAAGAGAAACCAGCAATGAGTCAGGAACAAGAGGTGGCTGTCTCAGGCAGTCGCACTGACTCCCAGCTGAGCTTCCACAGAGGTCATCTCCTAACTCCCTGAAAGTTCAGGGTACTCCAGTCCTCACTGTCAAATTCCCAGCTTCATAGGAATTTCCCTTCGCAGTTTGTCTTTCTGAGACCCCCCGAGTGTATTTATTTCACAGGCTTGGTGAAAGTCACCAGCCTGGGAAGCGGAGGCAGAATTTCACCAGATCACCATCTAGTGACTGGGACCTGCATGCCCCGCAGCAGAGCTGGGGCTGCTCGACCCCCCGTGCCACCCCCAAACCACCAACACCAGCTTCTACTTCTTAACTCCCAGCTCAGTGAGTCCCTTTGGCACACTTGCAAGTATGGAGGCGTAAAGTACTCACTCCAGCACGGCTTAAATTTTCAGGGAGCTAGGGGATAAGAAGTCTTTGCATGAACAGGAAACTCTCTAAATTTAGGAATGCATCATCTCAATAATTTTAATAGGAAGGTCACCAATCGGATAAAAAAACTTCAAGCAGTACAAAATCCTGTAGATCCTGACTTATACCAGGATTTTTAAGTTTGAGCAGCCAGAGCTACACCATAATTAGGTGCCCAAGGAGGAGTTACCTGGCTGGCCTAGATCTCCTCGATGTCCGTGTTAACTGCGTGTTTCTCATAGTTGTGAAAATCTGATCATTTTCATTTAAGCACCTGAAGTATGGTGTGAGGAATCTGCCTTTAGGAATTGACATTTTCAAGGTCTGGGCTTACACATGGGAGTACCCTGCTGGCTGCCTGCTTATTCTGGCAGGATGCAGTGAAAATTAATGGAAAGTTAGTACCATCTAAGTGGATTTCTGCAATGTGTTTGCTACGTGCAGTGAGCATTTACTTGTCTTTCGAGACCATTAATTTTATATATGTGCAACGGTTAGCTGAGACAAACCACTCTTTTATAAACCATCAGTGTAGTGCAGGACAGTGTTCCACGAGTTCTCGTTATAACATTTCCATTGTTTGGGATGTCTCTGAAGTAGAATTTTGGAGAGTGGCCAAAACCAGAGGGAGAATATATTTCTAAAGAGATATTGTTGCTATGCATACTCTGTGTTTGACCTGTACTTTTCTTTCACTTTCTCTGAAGCTGGTCCTCTCAACAATGCCTATATTTAAAATTCTAAATCTTTAAAATTAAGATTCTGTGTTTATATTATTGGTTGATGTATCAAGTTTAGCATAGTGATTAAAGAAAAGCTATTTTATTTTATCCTGCTTTAATTTAGTTTACATTAACTTCCCATTTGCAAACTCCACTTGACAAAGAAATAAAAACTCTTTCTGGAGCAAACTAGCCCCTACAATTAAATTTGGCTAATCTCTTTGCTCTGAGGCAGGATGTAGAATACTCGGGGTACTCCATGCAGTCTCCTGGAACACAATACACTTTCTAGAGTGGTTTTGCTTCAGAAAACATTACGCAACTATCATCACTGGTCCCATCAATCTCAGACTATTAGTGGACTATGCAATCCTAATGTAGTATGTATTAATTTCTGCTATTGAAATAAACAAAGATAGCCCTAAGTAGATTAAGAACTGATGATATGAAGTAAAAAGGCACTGTCTTTACTGTCTGATTCTCAATGGATTTTTACTCTGCGCAGGGACACTACGCAGCCAACACACTACAGGTGAGCTGTGCTTGGCACTGAGGCGTCATTTTTATCCTCGCACCAATTCTCCAATACTGTATCCCTGGCCAACTGAGAGACACAAATACTGAATAACCCTAAAAAAAATGTTTTAAAATTGAAAAATAAAATCACAGTGATGGCAGCTCTGGACTGAACACTGAAATAAAAAGAGGTAGAAAATGAGGAGAAAGCCATCTGACTTTATATCCCAGTGATTCAAGATAAGAAAAATCATCAGAGTGTATTAAGGCTGAAGCAGTTGGTGGTGGAGGTTTTTTTATTATTATTATTATATTTCCTCTTCCTGTTTAATCCCACAAGCTGTTGAGTGCTGAGTGCAGGCTCCCCAGGCTGCTGTTGTAAAACCTGGCAGACGTCACTACAGAAATCTTCCTTCAGTGGACAGCAGCGTTAAACTTGCCCGGCGTTACCCAATAAGGAAGCTGGTGTATCCGCATCACCAGTGGGAACCAGCAGCAGGACCCAAGAGAAGGAGGGGGAAGGAAAGTTTGAAAGATTACAGAGCATTGCGATAGATACAGAGCACGGAAACAAAACATGTTTTATTTATTTGGAAGGTCAGTGCCCTCAGCTGGAACAGAGGTTTTGGAAGTGTATTAGAGGAAAAGCTTAATCTATCACAAGCGTTAGCTAAGGCATGTTTAAATTCTGTTTATGAAGCAGTTTAAGTAAATTTGGGCAATGGGAGTTAGGAAATTGTAACCACATTTGGCTCGTAGATTGCAGAAATAATAACAGCAGCCAAAGTTTAGGCATAATCCTTTCTAAAAAAAAAAAAAAAAAAAAAATTATATATCCCACAAATCTCTGTACAAAGTGACATAGACAACACCCAGTTCCCAGATGAATTAAAATGCGTATATTGTCTACTATGAACAGTGATGTGGATAAATTACTTGACTTAAAACAACTATTTTCATAAGCCTTTAGCTTGAATCTAAAATGTCTATGAAAGATGGAGCAGTCAGGCTTGTCACAGAGCAATAAAATAAAAGGCACTTTCTCTCTGGCATGTCTTTGATTTCTTTCCGAACAGCTTGGTTCAGTCAGATAATTCTGCTCATAGTTGTATCTATTTAGTCTTGGAGTAATGCCATCAAGTTCAATGGTATTATATGGATTTACATTGCTTAAAGGAGAGGAAAATACACGTATTACATCACTAGACTTACTCTAGCAGTGCATTTGGCCCAGAATGTGCAGCTAATCTGCTAGATTATTTAACTGTTACTGAGATGAGACAACCAGAGGGCATAGTCTCAGAGTCCATAATATAGCAAATATTATATTGTTTTACTTTTCAATGTTTCCATACATGATTTACTTCTCTTCCCACACATGTAGGCTGTTATCCTTGAGGCCACAGTACTTCGTATGCACACAACATAGTCAATGCTTAAGAGGGTGAGGAAGAGAGTATTACTGTGTGCTCAATATTAAAAGGAGAAAGAGCACCCCAACTTGATGTTTTTTCAGTATTTTTTGCCAACTCCACTACTTTCTTCTTTGTGCAAGTATGCACATGTTGTGTTTATACATTCACACTCACTTTGGCTGTCAGCTGGTTAAAACTATCTATGGGTTCGTGATACCTGCAGCTTGTCTAAGGGCAGATGAATCAGTGTGAATAATGAAAACACAACAAACAAACAGTGTATCCACAGGTTCTGAACAGTATGATACAAGCCAGGTCGGTGGTAATAAATTGCTTAAAGAGTGCCATGTTGGAAGGGTAAAAGAAAAGGCCTCCTCCACTGGAAGCAGAAGGTGTTCACTCAATGGCAGCTGGCTTGTCCTTAGGAAGACTTTCTTCTTGCCTAGTAGCACTGACCAATATATTCAACGGATGCAGAACGAAGTAATCTGAAATTAATCTGACGAGTCAGAAGTGGCTGTTGAAGCACATCTGTCTAATCATACCGCTATCAGATTGTTGGTTTACAGTCATTGCACCCATGTGCGTGGGTAGGTGAAGTGAAAATAGGAGTAGTCTGGTATTACAATGACAGCACTGAGTTTCCATTGTCTCCCCAGTGAAGGAAACTGGAAAAAAAAAAGAAAAAAATAGCCCTTTTAGGGAAAAGAAGTTCCAGTAAGATAGTACATTACCGACATTCTGTAAGGTAAATGGTCAGTACGAAAAATAGTACATATGAAAATTGGAAACCTTTGTGTTTACTTGTATATATGAAAACAAATATGTTAGTGACTTGGTGTCCATGGTGACCATGACTGAAATAAAACAAACTGACACCAATGATGATTTATTTTCATATTCTACACCCTTTTAAACAATCACTGTAGTCTAAGGTTGCTACTGAATGTAAACGTGACACCAGAGTGAACTTTCACAATATGATCCTCTGAGGTTCATTAAAGAAAAAACAGACCTAAAGAAAGATCTGCTTCAGAACAATTCAGCTTTCTGAGCAGGTGCCAGTTCCTACTATCCTGCAATAATGTAGTTGACGTGCTGTAAAGTAAGAGCTCATCGGGAATTATGAGACAAAACTAGTTCAAACAATTAAAAAATAAACAGATTGATCAGATCCAAAACATTTCCCAGAAGGACACTCTTATTTGGAAAAGTTTTGACTGAACAGACTCCTCAGGTCTATATTTTCCAGTCAAAACCAGACACAGAAGGATGGACTTGAGATTCAATGGTTGTGTGATTATGAATCATTCCAGGGTTTGCCGGCAGCCCAGCCCCTGCTGCAAATTGGGTGGATGCTGTAGTCATTGGGGTCTGTGACTTCAGGAAGACTTGAGTGCAGGAACATTTCAATAGCTTTAATAATCTTGGTCTTTTTCTTTGTGATGCTCACTTCCCAAATACATAAAATGTTAAGCATAACCATTTCCTACTTCACGGATGTTCTGTGGGGTTAAATTCATTGAAGATTTTGAGATGAGCTGATAAATGGTTTATATAGACATGCTAGGAAGAAAATCTCGCGGGTTTTCAATACAACCCACCAGACCAAGGTTATCAACCTTGTTATCTTACCGTAGCACATAAGCAGTAGAGATACCACGTTTGTTTGGCAATGTCTGTTGGATGAAGTAAAAGAACAATAAAAATTGTGAAAACAAGATCAATATTTGGCCAGAGGTTGAGTGTACGCAGTTTATTTTTTTTACCAATGTCATTGTTTTGATCTGTTAGAATCATAGTCAATACATTTATTTAGGCAAGGAAACTTATGAGAAACATCCAAAGTCATAGTTTTATTGTTTTTGTCCTGCATAGGATATCACTGCAACCCTACTGTTCTATTAGCATGTATGAGAAAACAACGGATGAAAGAATGCATGAACACTTTTAAAACCTCAACCTGTAAAAGCAAAGAAAGTACAACGAGGTGTGTTTACCAGAAAATGTATGCCTATCTACAAGCACACAAGTATCCAAGGAAACTGAAACATAACTGAAACAACAACTATTAAATAAAGTTAATTTCTCTCTCCCTGTTTTGTATTATGGAGTCTATGACTTCAGTGGAAGCAAGTTTGGACTCTAATTGCTTTCATGTACAGTAAAGGAAATGGTCTCCTTCTCAGCTTGAGCCCTGGGCTCAAAATGGCATTTAATTATCTTTTTAGTCAGAATAAGATTTTTTGTATTATACCTCGTTTCCTAAAGTCCTTTCAGTGGGTTTCAAGTGGAGGTTTGGATGCTGCAAAAGTAAAAAGCAGTGACGGATGTTGATGCTACTCAGAATTGTACTGATGGTAGTCCAGTACAATCTTTTTTTTGATGTTGGTAGCGATTTCCTGTATCAGGGTTTTGCCATTGGAAAACCAGTGTTAGAGAATCATAGCTATTGATTATCAGGTACAACAAGGCATAGGGTGGAGGACCACCAATTGATCACATATTAATTTTTAAATAGGAGAAAAGTTATCTAAGTTCGCTATATACCAAACTGTATCATTCAATGGCAGGCCATTCAAGTTACTGAGTAACTCCCCAAGTTATTCTATGAGTAAGATGATAACAAAATCAGGGTAACAAGAAGAGTCCTTTTTCTATCTCAATTCAGGAAAAAGGCTAGTAACTCAATGTCCTGAATGATTCATGTAATGCTGTGATATTTATCTTCTCATCCTACAAGGCCTCTTCTTCCAGTTTCTTTTTAAAAGGTCTACCTTAGCCATTTTAATTATTTGGGGTAAATAGAGATTCCTGTAAATTCCAGTAAAATTTTTGTCAATTTATTTTGCTGCTAATGATAAGATAGTTCTCTATCTTAATTAAAGCTCCTTATCTCCTAGACATGAGTTTTCTCGGGAGATGTCACCTTCTTAATGAGGAAGGAGATACCCTCCTTGATGTACACCTTTCTGAGGATTGCTGCTCTTTTGCCATACTTAGGCTCACTTCTTTCCTCTGCATCTGCATCTGCATCTCTTTTTCAAAGTTTATATGGAGTCCTCTGCTTTTGTTTCTACACAATTTAAACATTTTGGGGTTCTGATATAGCCATAAATAAAAAAAAGAGTTAAGAAAGATTGAACTGTACACCCTTTTCTTTACATTCAGCCCATTGAAGTCAAAGGGCTAAAATGAATGGTTAATTCTGATTCATCTTGTAGCTCTTTAGTAAATCCTGCCTTTTGGGCAAATAAGTACATTCCTTTGATTTCCCAGTGACTATTACAGTGATATGAAAATGTAAATGTCCACCATGAATGGATATATTCAAGACAAAACGTAAGAGTGGTGAAGAGAAGCAGATGTCTTCTTATCAGGGATAGCTTCAGAAAGACTAAATCAAATTTGCCACAATGGATGACTCATCAGTGGTCATTTGCAACTCTAAATATGCAATAAAGCACTGAATTATTTTTGTAAAACATCCTTAAGTTCCCACAGTTTTGTTTTTTTTTTTAAATTTAATTGGCTTTTCCAGACTAAGAAGGATAACGAACAAATCAAACTTCAGAAGATTATCCTTTCTCTTCTGTGTTAAATTATTTTCTCAAGAAGGAAAAAGTCTTGTGAGCTGAAAAATGTTTCACTTGACTTGCAAATGGATCGTTAATACTGTTCAGAGGAATATAGTGCAGAATAAGCTAGGAGTAAACACTTACAAGCAAACCAACCAAAGTCTTTGATCCATGACCTCGCAATGGTACAACTGATACCAAGATTTGGCTACTAGTTTTCTGATGGGTATATCTGTTTTCCACACCTATAGAATATCTTCCCATTGTCAAAATTATCCAGAGGGCAATTTAGCTTAAAGAATTCCACACAGTTCACCTAGAGATATAGAAAGGCATTTTTATAAAGCATTTTTTCCTTTGAAAACTACATTTGAGCTACATAAAATATAGGAAACATGATAGACAAGCTATGGAATTTGCCCTCAATGTAGTGTGCTTTGTGTTCTGGACTTCTAAAGTACAAACAGAATTAGAGTCTAGGTGAATGAGATAAGATGCTTTATCTCTGATAATTTTTGACTATTATAGCACTCCTCCTTACCCAGAGGAAAAAGAGAGATGCTTCCCTAAAAATAGGCATGCTTTCCTAAATCTTGCCCTCAAATAAACCTTGGGTTGTACCATGCTATCATAACTATTTTATTTATATATAAACAGAGCACACACATAGTAGGTGAGAAAATACTTAGCAACATTAAGAATATATGAAAAGTGATCACTTCCACACTTTTGTTCGTATTTGGCTAAAGGGAAAAAATAACTCCTAGTCCCACTGCACGAATCGTGGAGGAAGACATAGCATGGCCACTTGCCCTCCCCTGAGCACTAGCTGAGTGAAACCAGTACAACACAGGGCAATATCTCTTCCCCTAAAAAAATGTATTTGCGTAACCTAGAGTATGTCTAAACTGGTCTAAACTGCTGTGGTGTTTCTGACTTACTAGGCCCAGGTAGGCCTCTTGACAAGGTATGGACCCCATACCATGGCCAGGTATAGACATGCCTCAGACTCTCCTATCTTGGTTTTTGGTGCAAAACTTGTGTGTCTGGACCAGAGGGAGCCCCAGGTGTTTGGTGAGAAGCATCCCTAGGATCTTTCCTGGCAACAGGTCCCCATTGCTTCAGCTAAAGGCAGCCCCACTCATCCCAGCTCTGTCTGCTTTCTCTTAGGTTTGCACAGAGAAAGGAACCCGCAATTATTCATGCTTTTGTAGCAAATGCCATTAAGAAGGTTGTGAGGTGAGTTGCACACAGCTCCGGTGCTGTAAAGGATTTTTTGATTGAGTATAGCTTCTAATTTAGGAAAAAAAGCCCAAGTAAATGGCAAACCAAAGGGCATGAGCTCCAGTGCATATAAACAGACATTAAACAAATGCTCACTAGAAACACAGCACAAATTATGACTTCTGAGGTTAATTAATTGCTAAAATGACTTTTACAGGGAGGACTAAAGTCAGAACTGGGTCCTCCTTTAAAACCCATGCCAACTCAAACAGATATTAGGTGCTTGGTGCGTAAATTATTGGATGAGGTACTTTGGGCTCTGTTATGCAGAACACATTACCAAAACCTGTTAAGTGTTGAGCAGATCCCAGGAGGAGATATAAACTACTCCTTCCCACTTTGCAGTGGAACAACACTGTATGTGCATCTGTATAATATCAGGTATACAGATACACTGAATAATGCAAGTAGTGACATCTATCATTTTAGACAGCTTATAAATACACAGAGATATTCAGTAGCATCAACTGGCTCAAATTATCTGCAAATACAGTGATGTTGCTCATATTACAACTCCATATTCTGCTAATCCTACAGTGGCAAATGAGCATCATGTTTATTTTAGTATTTTAGCAAGACATGATGCTTTTGCTCACATGGGTGAGTAGTTACTCACCTGAGTAATATGAGTCTGGTCCCAACAAGGTTGATGTAGGACAAGGTTTTATCTTTTCTCTTTAGTGAATGTATCTATAGCATCAGCCCACAGGGACATAATTCAACCATTTGATTTCAGGTACTTCTTTCCAGTAGGGTGACTTCTTTGTACACAGCATTTTTTTTCTTCTGTATGCCTGGTGGCCCTCACTTGAGGGTAATGAACTGAATGCAACACAGGTGACTCACATAGGGCACCAATCAAGTTGAAGAAGTCTGAATAAAAAGAAAACCTTGAAATGGGAAACCTGAAAATAAATCTGGCTGTCTATATACAGCTGATGTGTATGTCTGCTGCCTTATGTGATAGCTGGAAAGGGGATAGGGATTCTTTAAATATGCTCACTGTAATAGTGAGGACATGAAGCCTAAGGCAAATAACTAAATGATTTAGCTCAGATAGCGTTTGGTCAGGGGAAGTCAAAAAACCTACACTGTAGGCCAGCTGAATCGAAACCATGGGCCTCAAGTCTCTCCAAGACAGTTCATGTCTCAGACATACAACAGCACTCACTCACCGAGGTGTCTGATTCCTTGCGAAACAGTTCTAGGATTTCTTCTTTCTGCTCTCCCCTCTGTCCTTGTTAGCAATGAGCTATGATGGGGCCTAATCCAAACACAGACTGCACGCCCTGTTTTTTACTGTGGGTCTTTAAATGGCATTGGAAGAGGGTCCTGCTGCACAGGAACAGCTGAACAGCAAGTGCCAAGTACAGTCCTGGCGCAATATTGGGAGTGCTGGATAATTTTTGTCCAAAAAACCCCAAGGTACCTGTCAGCAATGCCAACTGTAAGGGGGAGGGGGGGAAGGAAACAGTGTGTGTAATTCCTTCCTACTGCAACACTTTGCTTTGGTTTTTATTACCAGACTTTGCTGTTAAAATTAAACCAGGAACAAGTAGAAAGATCCCCAAAAGATCTAAAAACTCCTTTTTTTTTTTTTTCTGCTTTTTTTTTTTATTTGAACTTATTTTCTAAACATACAATGTGTCCTATATTTACAATATTTTTACTGGAGATATAAATCTGCTTTTTCAGAAAATGGTTTATTTACTCAATACATCCTTTTGAAATAAATAAATTGTTTTACAAATAATAAAACTGAAGCACATAAAGGTTTAGCGGCCTATTCAGGCAGAGAAGTGCCTGTCAGAGCCATGAAGAGTACCTTTCCTGATTTCTAGTACTTTTTCCTAATCAGAACAGCACTCCTTCTCTCTGTATCAAACAAAAAGCAGAAGACAGGTTTCTTTTAGCTGAAAATGTATTTCTATCCACAGAGAACAGATACCGTTTGTTCAGTGTATTTGACTGATCAAACTATATATTACATGTTTGCTGTCTCTTCTTTTTCTTCTGATAGATTTCACAGGAGAGCCCAAAACAAATATGTTAAACACAGAAGGCTTTAGAGCAACATTGTGCTGTTTCTTGTGGGAATATTCTGTAACAATCATATACACTGGCAGAATCCTCTGTATACCTTAAAAGCCAGCAATGAAAAGGCCTTAGTTCAGGGATGTCAAATTCATTTTCACGGGGGGTCACATCAGCCTCGCAATTGCCTTCAAAGGGCCGAATGTAATTTTATAATATAAAATATTTTATAATATAAAAAAATATATATATAAATGTAGGAGTAGTTACATTTATACAGTCCTAAAATTACATTTGGCCCTTTAAAGGCAACTGTGAGGCTGACGTAACCACCAGTGAAAATAAGTTTGACATCCCTGCCTTAGTTGCTTAAAGCTTTTCAGGTTTTTTACTAAAGAAAAAAAGAAAAAAGAGCATTATCGAGGAAACACCAACCACAAATGTGTAACTCACCCACTCACTGTCACACCTGTATTGATACTCCACGCTGCCCCTAAAAGTCTCCCTGAGCAAGGAGGTCATGCATTTGAGTATGGTAGCTGCTAATCAAACTGATACTGAACAGAGATGCTAGTTTACTAATTTTACTGGAATAACAATATTGCTGAAAAAGGTGTACTTTTGTTGTTTTTGTTGTTTGTTTGTTCGGTTTTGGTTTTGTTTTGTTGTTGTTTTTTGGGTTTTTTCGGGGTTTTTTTGGGTTTTTTGTTTTTTTTTTTTTT
>VWYH01000313.1:42466-87163 GCA_013399365.1 Pampusana beccarii
GTTTTTTGTTTTTTTTTTTTTTCTGGAGAAAAGAAGGACTAGAACACAGATACAGTTAAAGTACAACGAAAATGTTTTTAGCAGAATAACACTTTACTGGAACTGCCTATTTCAGTTGTTCTGTTGCTACAATGAAATCTGGGACAATTCCCTCTATATATAACTGAGAATTTTCTACTGCCTTGGTATTGCTAAATCAATAAGAGAGACAACTTATTCCTGGAACTGCTACAGATATTTCTGAATGATAATTTTGTTCCACTTGGGAGAAAGCAGAAAGCACCAAATTTCAGGTACTTCCCATACCCTTGCTGGGAAAGGAGGCTTCAGGAGCTGAACCTTGGAGCAAAACCAATTTTTATTTTACTCCACTCTCTTTTTCTGCGACAAAGCCCAAATGCAGGACAACACCTCTAATTTAACTAGGTACTATATTCTCACATGAGTAGCACAGTTCATGAGAATCGCACATTCTGCTAGACTTCTCAGGATTTTACCACCGGAGTTACCGCGGATGTTCAGGTGTATTGTCAGCACAGCGCAAAAAAAGCCACCAAGGCCCTACTCAGCCTCACTGCTCTGTGAGCTGGGCCATCCTCAGGCCTATTTGGTTTCCTCGTCTCTTTTACTTAGAAGCGAGAGAGCTGGAATTACAGCTGCTCATTGCTCAAAATGGCGCCTGAGTGAAATCCTTCTGGACACGTGTGTAGGGCATGGCATAATTTGGCATTAAGAGGTGGCATTTGCCTTCTTCCAGTGCATCTCAGAGGTGAGACTGAGGTGCATCAGCTCTGAGTTTCTCATTAGCTACCATGCTGCTGCTGTGTTTGAGCTTACACAGTTTAAGGGTAACAAGTTGGATTTAATATTTTTTTAATAAGGTTTGTACCTGCAATATTTAACAGATTCTCTTCACATCAGTCATTCAAAGGGAGCATGGCAGCTAGCATATAAAATTGAAAGGTGGGTCTAAGCTGAGGAGATCAGAAGTGGGTCAGTTCGCTGATCTGAGTTGGAAGGTTTTTGTGGGCGATTTTGGCTTGCATGAATCTGTGATTTCCCAGTGAGCTTTGCATCAAACAAAAAGACCAGCTAGTCAGAATATCAGATGATAATTATTTCTTTGAAAAGCATGCTACAGTCATTCAGATATATGCCGGCCACCTGCATGAAGCTTTTCAGAGAACTTTTTCTCAGGTAGATTGTCAATGCATCAGAAAAAATACAAATGGAGAGTGTAAAATAAGGATTTTAAATCAAGCTGCCATAACTTTTCTTGTGCTGTGGTAGGCTTCAAGATAAATAACAAAAAGTGGGTGGAAAAGCAGTTTTATTAAGCATGAATGACATTAAGTGTTGGCGTAAACTACAGGGTGAGTCAGTGCTGTTAACTGTGATGCATTATGTCCATCTCGTAGTCATATGATAGAAAAGGAATGCTGCTCACAGCATACACAGAAATGACTTGTCTTGGCACCAACAGCAAACGCACAGCCCCAAGACATTACTGTGTAATAATTTCCCTAGCAAAGGAACAAAAGTATGACTGAAGCTTTTCCTGACCTTAGAAGTTGAGTCAGTTGGTTAACGTTGACCTACTTTGGACTTCCATTTTCGACTTCCTTAACTAATAAGGATTTTTTGTGTTGTTGTTCTGTAACACTGTTTTTTGGGTTGTTTTGTGCTGGTTGTTTTGTTGTTGTTGTTTGTTTGTTTGTGTTTCTTATTGTTGTCGATGATGACTTGTTTGTTTGTTTTTGATACAGGGAAGAGCATTAGATCAAGGATAAGGTTTTCAAGCACAGAGGGAGATAAGTAGAGAAGAATTTTCCTTTGTAGATTACATATTTTCTCATAGCATGTTTATTAGCTAGTGAATTTGTCCTGAAGCTGGCAGACAACACATTTCTTTTATCACCTGTCATATTTCTGGTGAACCATCATATCCATGAGTGAATCCTTAAGTAAAGAAGAAAACAGAATTACCATAATGGTTTGTGTCATCATAGAGTGCCTTAGTCATCATGTGTGTACTAGGCATTATGCAAAACCCAAAGTACTATTTTTATGTGTTCCTATACATTTTAAACTTGCTGCAAATAAATGGAAATGTTATTATTTACTCATTACAGAAGACTTAGGGTAGCCTGTACAATACAAAGTAGAGTTGCCTATGTTTTTTTCTAACCACCCAAAGCAGTTGCAGGCAGGCAGCTTAGCTACAACAGGGATTTTCACAGAGCTGTAAAATTCCCTCTCTGGCTAGAGGCAGAAGACAGGGTTGTTTTCCTCTTCTGTATAGGTGGAATCTTTGCAATTATTCAACACAACACTATCATTTGGCCTTTGGAAATAGGAAGACATGCTTTGGGTATGAGACTACCTCAATAGCCTCTTGCCACCCACACATACCCTCTGGGACTTCATCCATCATAGGCAGCCAGTCAGTGACCTTCTAACCAGCTGCACCTGGAGCTGAAGGACATCGTGGTGGCGTGTTGCATAGTGACCAAGGAGCAAGTTTCCTAGCAATCTTGGTGTAGCAAGGAGTCCTTCTAAAGGGCATGTCCTTCAGCCATAGTCTCATGCCAATGAATCTCTCTTATTTAAAAAATTATAGTTTTTTGCAGCCAGCTTAGTTAATGGTGACTAAGTACTTTCCTATCCTTCCTCCCTAGTTTGTTGTAATCAGAAGAGACTCCAGAAATTTAGATGTATTTAAGAGCTTAATACATCCTGCTCTGTAGCGGTGATTTCATTTTCCCAAACACAGAGGCAGAGCCAGATACAAAACCCAACATCTACCTACCACCATAAATGCTGGACAAATACTGCTTGTTTTAGTGCAAGCAGATTATTATATACTATGTATATGAGGCTGGAATCTGAGCATGAAAATTATGCAGACTACCAAAATAGGGGGAGGGCTGTCATCTAGCAACGGACATAGAAACACTGAAAATGAGCAACAATAGTCTCCTTCTTATGGTTATCTGAGTTACCGCAAGCAACTCTGGAAAACACTATATAAATATTTCTGTTTGCAGTATACTTCATATGGGCTAGAAGTTTGAGAAGGATTTGGACCCTCGCCATCAGTCCAGAAACTCTGTGCCAGAAGTGGAGCAAAAGCAACATTAAAGGTGCTTAACTAGCCAAATGACGGTTTCTCCACATCCTTACCAGCCACCTTGCAATTGCTGACAGGGAGTAAAGTATCTTATTGCGTGCTATTAACAGCTCAAGGCAGAGCAATCACAAGCACCAAGTGCACCAAGTTTCCCCAAAGCTGAGTTTCTACAAAAGAAAGCAAATCTACTTCTATTCATAGGGAGCTGCAGTAAACAGAGACAAGTTAGGTCCATGCTTCAGGCCAAGAAGATGTTTACTTAGTTATAACTATAGATAATACTACTACTTTGGATACTTAAACCGGATACTGACACCATCACAGTGTACCACAGTGCACCACAGTGCTATATTATATAGCAACTCTGCTGTTTCCAATGGGACTATTTGATAGCACCAAACCCATGTACCATTCTACCGGGTGTAACTTCAGAAATTAAAGGATGCAAACCAGCTTACACCAGTTGAAAAGCTTTCCCAAAATCTTTGCTTTTGTCTGAAGTATGTGTAAAGTTGTAAAACAACGAATGATTTCATGTAATTCATCTGGAGACAGAGACATTTCAGAAGTCTCAGCAGAATCACAAATCTAGGATGTTTAGAACAGCATGGAAAGGGATCTTAGAGGGTTGATGAACAAACACTTTATTTCTAGTGTTTCCTTTGCAAGGATTGAGACAACGGTATAGAAAACGGTGTAATGCTTCTTCTCCCAAAATTCAATTTTTGGTTTGTTCCTGCTTTAGTTAGCATGGATACAATGTTGAACATCCATCAGATTACACCAATGCAACCTCCAACATGCCAGCAGAGACTGGTTTGTTCTGCTGTTTCTATTCTAGAAAGGATTGAGATCTTTCCAAGAGAAGGGTTGTTTTGCAACTAAATTAATTTCTAGAGTTAGATTAAATATGTGTGTTCTCGCTGCATTATCACCCATCTCACTAATTTAGAAGACCTAAACTCTCATGCAATGTTGTAGAGTTCTTAGGTTTATGAGCAGATAACACAGTGCTCCACCTGAGATCTTTTTGTCGTGTGCACACTTTATGTTCCAAGTTTCCTCAGTCTTCACTCCCGTGGTTCATGGCATCAGTGATGTTCTTCAAACGAATAAGCTTTTGTGTGCCCCAGAGTCTTTTCTGATCTTGTGCATCCTGTATCTCATGAGTGAAATGATAAACACTAGAAAGTAACAGAATATAGTTGTGGTGCTTACAAAGTAACACAAATCACTATTTGACTACATGAAAAAAACTGCTGTACTGCTATGGTTCCTCTTCTGACTTCTTAGGCACAGCTCTCTCCACTGCGTAGATATAGTTTATTTCTCAAAATATTATTTTCTTATAAATCTGTATAGAAATGGTAAAGTACAATAATATTCAGAAAAACTTTTTTAAATCGGTGGGATAAATTCTACCCTCATTTAGTTTGATATTAACTCAGCAATTTACTTCAATGTTGCAGAATTTGCTTGAGAATTTTTTTTTGTCACTCTAAGAATTAATATAGACTAGTATATTAGTATAGGTGCTAGAGTAATTAACCTAGTCATTACAAATCTGTATAGAAACCAAATCTAATTCAAAGCCTGATATTAAGTAACACATTTTTAAAAGATACATCTGTAAGTTACAACATTTTGTACCTCAGCAATTTTTTAACCTCTTATTCAAACGAAAGTGCTCTTATTTCTTTTCTTGTGCAGTCTAGCTTTGGAAGGAGATAAGAATTATGTGATTATGATGTCTTATAACCTCTGATTTCCTTTTTCAATTTCAACCGAATTCAATGACATATAGCTGCAGCATAGCAGTGCCACCAAAAACATATGGGAATGTATAAATTAGAATCCATTGTTCATGTAGACTTATGGAGTAATTTGAGTTGAAAAAGACCCCTAGAGACTACCTGGTCGAGCTCCTTTCTCAAAATGGGCCTTCTAAGCTTGCTCAGGGACTTGCCCAGTTAAGAGCACAATATTTTTCCAGTAGGGCAAAGGATGGATATTAACTTTTTAAGCATTAAAAATCTATGGTAGAAATAGGAGACTTCCATTATTAATTAATCTACCATGGAAAAAGCCTAGAGTCTGTTAAATCCCTGAAGATGCAGGTGCACAACTCTTCACAAATTAGGCTTTGTTAATTTGACTACTCCTAGAAATATACGGGATTTTTAAGGATTTTTAAGTTTAGCAGCAGAATTCTCCTACAGCTTATAAAAGTCCTTGAGCAAGAACAACACGGCTTGATAGTTTAAAATAAGATGTATGGCAGAATACTGGGCAGAAAAGTATTCCCCTAGTACCATGAAAGTACTAATAAATAGTAACTTAATGAGGACAGAGGGGTACCAGGTATCCGTATGTTACTCGGCTCTCTTCACAACACAGTGCGAGGTGACACAGATCCCACTGACTCATTAAGTATTCTCCTCATGCAGGCAGGCGAGAGCAGGCAGATACAGATTAAAGCTGGAGAAAGCTTTGCCAGAATGCCAGCCAGCGGGTGTTTTGTTTGGTGTTGTTTTTTGTGGTTTTTGGTTTTTTTTTTGCACAGAGGTGTTTACCCTTTTGCTGAACTGCACAGGAATTGGAAGGCGCTTTCCAAGTGGAGCACAACAGTGCTGCACGTATATTGTCTGGTCTCCCCAACTGGCTGGTCCAAGCTCATACTATAGTCACATTCTAACTCTGTGTAGGTTGAGACCAGATTTTCTATTCTCCTTGCAGCTTTGTGTTTGCGGAAAGAAAAACATGGTACATGGACTGGAAATGGGGGGAAAGGCACTTACCAGCTTGATTCCCAATTTGGCAAACTGGGGCAAGCACACTGTCCACGCAGCTTAGATGTCACTTTTATAACCCTAAGTGTGTACTTGCTCGCTCTGACAATAAGCAATGTTTATGAATTTCACCAATCATTTACACTTTATTTAAACACTTTTTTTCTTTTTTTCACATATGTATAGATGTATGTATAAAAGGAAAGCAAAATGTAAAAAGAATCTTCATGAAGGGATGTAGGAGCACAAAATGCAGTACTGTAAAATTCGCTGCTACATTGTAAAACTCAAAAAAGCTTATTTTCTTAGCTCTGAAAAAAAATTCATTCACTTCAGCTCATTCAGTACTGTCTACACCTCTTTCATATGCCAAATATAAATCTTAACATATTATTGTATAATAACCTTAAAATAGGTATTTAGTGTGAATGATTTAACGTGTTTGGAAAAATTTTCCCTTTTAGGATCTTCTAACTAGTAAGTGTGTGACCTTATGTGCCCTATTTTACACCATCACTAATTTTTCGCATGCGAGACTCACATTTGTAAATACACTGTATAAAGTCTGACAAGTAATACTTTGTTTTAGGTTTTCAGCAACAAGTACTTTCTTTATTACCAAAGAACATTTCACAGAGTCACTTCAGAGAATGCAAATGAAATCACAGAGTAAATGTCTTTCATCTTACTTCATGTTGGAGCAAAAGTGGAGTCTTTCTAGAAAATATTCTATTTTGGCATCAATTGAAAAGAAAGCTTTAATTAATAGTACGTTCAGTTTTCTGATGTTGAGCACTATTCAGAAATGTGGGCATCTGCAGCCAGCTAGAGGCCATTAAACATGCTTTTGCGCTCTGTTGACAGGGTTTTGCTTCAGTACAAAAAAAGCTCCAACAAAAGTCTCTCCAGCAGCTACAGAAAAGTGAAAGAGTAGGAGAAGACTAGGAAAGCATGTTAATATATCAGGTAATACACACAAGACACAAAATGTGAAATTGTGAATCTGTATGTACATGTAGTTAAAGGGAACTGTGTGACTCATTTTTTGGTTTGCTGACTGAACAACAAGTTTGCTCCAAAATAAATGTTACAGAGCTGTTATATCGGGGATGTAAAAGCAGAAAGCAAAATGAAAAACTAAAAAAATCCACCTTGTCTTTTAAGTCAACTGAAATTGCTGATATGCAATGGCATTTTTCTGAAAATATAGTGTCTGGGAAAAAAAAAAGTGCATACTTCTACATTACAGCTAGCTCAATCCCTGCTGACATTTTGGACTGGCCACCATTAAAATAGGAATAGTAAATATACTGTGAACCTGATCTGAAAAATTAAGTCCTATGGTCCCTAAATTTGAAGTGACCCATTTAATGCATCAGAACAGTAGGAATATTCTGAGCATCAGCTGCAGGCACTTGCACAATCCTCAGGAATGGGATCCTGAAGGGAAGAGGAAAATCTCTATGCTACACATTCAAGAATGTGAATTCTACGTGTTTCGGGTTGTTTGTTCGTTTATTTGTTTGGTTGGTTTTTAGAGCAGTTCTGCAAATACCTTCACACTTAACCTTGGTACCCAGTTTGCCAGGTGTTTCATTGTCTTCCAGTGAAATGCTTTATGCACCAGCCACTGGAGAACTCCCCTGGAGGTTTGATTGATCCTGTTAATGCCTATTTATTTGCATGGTGCAGTGCTGGCACACGGTTGCTAGGACGTCTTAGCAGAGATTCAGCAGCAGCCAGGGATGCATTCACAGGATAGCTGGTTGCGTTGCTATGCCTGCCAACTAGTGGACAGACGAAAAGTGAGCCCATTAATTAGCAGAATCCATGTTACTAGTACATTTTCTACATCTTCTTTCTGCGTGTGCCTTAGGTTGATACAATAATGGTTAAAATTTTCTTTCTATTGCCTATCTTGAAGTTGCTGCCTGTTCCTTGCTACATGTCTTCTATTGAAGTTGATGGAAGCTGCAGGTGCTTGATTATCTGAAAACCAGGCCATTTATTTAAGTGCCTAAAGGCCGATTTGAGTCTAAATTGTAATAGTTGTATATATTTTAATGTTATAATATTAAATTTATATAGGACAAAATCCACATATTTGGCAAGATCTAAGTGTAGAAATAATTCCAAAGTCTTCTGGTCCTCATAGCAATTGTAAAAAATTAGTCTGAAGTGCATAATGTGTAATAACATCAGTTAAGATGATAGTTTGCCTTCGTATGTCCTACAGTAATTCCGTGCATGCCATCCATTCTTCACAATTTTTTTTTTTCATAGAATCATAGAATAGTTTGGGTTGGAAGGGACCATAAAGATCATTTCATTCCAAGTCCCACTACCATGGGCAGGGACACCTTTCTCTGGATCAGGTGGCTCAAAGCCCCATCCAACCTGGCCTTGAACACTCCCAGGGACAGGGCATCCACAGCTCCTCTGGGAAACCTGTTCCAGTGTCTCACCACCCTCATGGTGAAGGATTTCTTCATCATATCTAATCTAAATCCATGCTCTTTCAGTTTAAAGCCATTACCTCTTGTCCTATCACTCCATGGCCTTGTAAAAAGTCCCCCTCCAGCTTTTTTCAAGGACACAGTTGGCTTTGTGGGCCACAAGTGCACATTGCCAGGTCATGTCGAGCTTCTCATCAACCAACACCTCCAAGACCTTCTCCTCAGGGCTGCTCTCAATCAATTCTCTGCCCAGCCTGTATTTGTTCTTGGGATTGCCCCAACCCATGTTCGGACCTTGCACTTAGCCTTGTTGAACTTTTGACAGCACCAAGGCAGGAGTAGGTCTTTAGTAACACAAGGATCAGAAATGAGACTTAAATTAGTTCCAGCTGGTTCCAGAAACTCTGGCTTATCAGTTAGCCAGCCCTGATGGGGTTGTTGATATATGTGTTGTTGATATATGTGTTGTGGACAGTTGGCACAGTGTGCAGAATCACCTTTGAGACTCATACGGTTTGCTAAGTCTTCAATGACATGCAAACACGGCTGCAATGATGGAAACAATGATGGGAATATAAGAGACCTCAGAATGTACAGATAATGGCTGTCCCTCTACTCAAAACTCAAAGCTTCCTTCTTTTCAAATCTGATCACATCTTTTAACACACATGAATTAAAAGAAAAAAAAAAATAAAGTTGAGCATTTCTCCCTGTGAGCATTAATGTAAGAGCAGGTGACACTGAAGATGACGAGTTGACCACATGTAACACATGGAAGTCATTACCAAGACCAGTCACTTGCAGAGCACAAGTAATGGCTCTGAGAACCTTTTTGAGAAATTAATTCAGCTGATTCAACCAATACACATAGCCATGCATGCATCTTGAAGGGTGGCTTAAAAACACCAAGCTTGCTAACGTTGTGTGCCATTATTTCACGTGGAGCAAAAAGACAGGCACCCGCCTGACTCCCTGTGGTTCTGATAGTTCAAAGCAGTTGAAAGCAGAAGGCTGTTTTGGCCTTTCTGCACCACAGATAGGGTCATTGCTGGCTCCTGGTACATAACACAAATCTGTGGTATTCCAAGGAATGATTAAAAAAAAAAAAAGTACTCTAGGATGTACAGAGCAAATCCACCATGGCCAACAGTGATGAAATTCTGATATATCACCACACCTGTTTGGAATAGTTGAAGGATGTGGAAGAGGTATTTAGGACAGTTTTATGACCATGTCTGATTGTGTGAAAACTGAGAAAGTGGCCAGTTAAGTATGGATGAGGAGACTTATTTGGAATGTAGGATGAGAAGTGGTCAGAACAGACAGCAGCTGACTATACCGGAAGCCAACCTACATAACAAACACCAGATGATGACTCCTTGAGGATATTATTGCCTCTCATGGTAAATATCTGCTGCTTAATTGTCCAAGACCTACACTAAAACTTCAGTGGGTTTTTTTTCTGTTTGTGAGGATACATGGGATGATCACAGACCATAATGCCTAGCTGGGGATATTTTGTTACCTGGGGTGTAAGTACCAACTGTCTAAAGATATTAATTTCGGGTTGACCATTAAAGTTGTTTGAAAAATGATCCAACCCAGGTGATGTACACAAAAAAAAAAAAATGGAGCAAAACATTGGAATTAGATGTCTATGGCAGATGCCTTGTGATAATTCTGTGACCAACAAAATTACTTCTGTTAAGGCAGGACTATTGTTTTAGTTTGTATCTCATCTACTAATTTTTGTTTTCTCCCTATGGAAAAAACATCGCCACCTAAACACATTGGACAACTCTATTTGACTTTGGTGGCACAATAACTGATGTTCATAAACCAACACTTATTTTCCTGGATTCATTCTAGGTAGCACTCCATTCAAATACGTGATGAATGCCCCTAGCCAAGTAAAGTGTCAGAAATCTCTTTCTGTGATCACACATTCATTTTTCTTGGACAGCTAACCCCCAAAGCTCTTGTTTGAAGTCAATAGGAATTTTCCTTGGCAAAAAAAAAAAAAAAATCTTGCCCAAAGCAATTTCATTTTTTAATGCAGAAAGTTTCAAAAATCCAACAAGCAGCCCAGTCTATATTCAAGAAAAATGTTTTTAACATCACAAGAGAACATAAAAGCCATGAAAAGAACAACTGTAAAAATAAGAAAACTGACTTATCACAAAGGCAGTTATCTGCCACATAAATTAAAGGAAGCTAAGCATGCTGTTCCAGATAACATAGACAACACAGTACTTTCTCATTAAATATTCTTTTAGTGCATCTACTGCTGGGTGCAGGTGAAGATGGATTTCTCCAGGAATTTCAAATATTTGCAAAAGCTTGAGAGATAAACATGAAGAATTTGGGGGATGAGCATGACTATGAGAATACACATAGCTGCAGGGTTCCACTGCTGATCTGCATTTAGAGCAGTTTAAAATCGTTTCTGTAGCATGAAAAAACAGTGTTTTCCTATGTTTTGCTTGAAGAAGTATAAAGTGCTCTTGAATGATCTCGTCTCAATGCACAGAGGACTCTATACCCACATGGAGGTGGAGATACACTCCTGAAACATGCACACCATGTTTCTTTTTCATTCAGATTTTTGGATAGAATTTCATTTAAATAAACTGAGATTTATGCTGATATAAATTACACATGCAGATCTACCATATGTCAAGATGAGAAAATTTACCACTTATATTTTGTACTTTATATTTCTTTCTCCTGACTAAAGTAATTTTATCAACATAATACAGGCAGCAGGGCAACACTTCATAAGCCAGATGTTTATTGACCTATGTGACCCTCCAAGTGTTTTCCTCCTTATTATTTGTGGTATGAACATAACAGATAACATCTGAAGTAATGTGGGAAAATGGGCCTGTAAACCCAGTCACTTTTGATTTTTGTTTCAGATCATTTTGATTTCATTCGATTTTGTTTCATGAAGGTAAGAAGTTAAGGTGAAAAAGGCCAAGAAAACAGTTGATTTGGTTTTCAGAAAGTTCCTAAGTTCAAGTGTTGAATGCTGCAAGAGAGCACTGAAAATAGGATGAAATGAGAAAAATGTCAATTATATGATTCTACAAGAAAACTTACATAGCAAAATAGGTGCTGTGTGTTGTACAATTAGCTTTTTAGTACTAACTATGAAGTGCAATATGTTGGCATAGTTATTAAAAATATTATATGAAAATAATTATTCTGAACTAAAAAAAAATGGAATGCTAATTGGTACAATGCATTTGAAATTAAAGCTATTAGAGAAGAATTTAAGGTACACTGAAGGTTAAAGATGTGTAAACAAGCAGGATAACCCTTTGGAGACTATTTTGCCAAACAGTAATTAGCTATAACCGGAAAATTATATTTTTCTTTCTGAATGGCATCTGAAGCCTTGAAGTTCCCTTATATTATACAACCTCAGCAGAAAGCACAGTGAAGAGAAAGGAAACACAGAAGGGAAGATCGATGCTCAGCCTCGCTTGCTTTTTCTAAATGAGCAGTACACAGCCCTTGGCTATGAGTTTCCCAGTTGTGAAAAAAACAATTGTAGAAATAACTGCAGCACCCACTCCTTTTCCTCCATCCCCAGATATTTTAATGTCTCTTCAATTAGAAACTACAGCTGATTTACTGAAACAATCTGTGTGCACTCCTCACTGTGCTCAGTGCAAAGGCACCTGGATGCCACGGACTATCATCAGATAGGATTTAGGGTGACCCAGCTGTTTTTATCCTGAAATGTTAAACGCAGTGATTACCAGACCTGATTCGTGTGTCTCAGCTGAAGAGGAAGCAATCATGAACAGAAAGACAGTGAAACACAAACATTTCTGATCATGACAGATATTTCTCAATTTGGCATGGCATCACTCATCTTTCAAGAAAAGAGAAAGAAGCTGTGGAAAATTCAATGTTATCTGAGGGATGGTTGCAGAACAGAAGTTTCTGATGAAATTACCCTTCCGCTCTTTGTTCCTACTTCCGTTTAAAGAAAAGGAACTTCTGCCTAATTTTTGAATGCACAAATAACATTTGTTAAATAACTGACTGGTCCCTAACTTCTGTTTCATATGAAAAAATCAACTGCAAAGTTCTGAGTTTTGCTGCTACTCAGCAAAAGGAGACTGTTCTATCTAGATACTCACTACAGGATGAGAATACTTCAGCATTGCTGAAACCAACTGCCCTCAAACACTATTATTTTTCATTAATAGAGAACTGAGGATTAGGCTCAACTATTTAGTTTGCCCTAGGTCTCACTGAAAACTTGTAAATTGATAATGAACAAATTATCCTGAATTCTGTATTCCCTGGGCCAGAGAAGATGCCACTGATGAATTTCAAACCCTATATGAAAAATACCATCAGATTTACAAAGGCAGTTTCCAAGATAGGATTCACTAAATCTAACACTTTACCTTTCTTGGGATGCTACAGATACTATGGTTGAACTCCTGTCCTTCATTAAAGACAGTGCTAATGACTGTGGTTCCATTTTACATTTCGACTTCTAGTAGGATTGTCTGAGAACCAGTTTTTCAGTTCACCATCAAAATAAGTTGCTAGGTTTATTAAACTGTCAGAGCAGAAACTGTCCACTTTTAACCAGTAGCTCAGGGCCCTCATCCAGAACATGAGATGGAGTTCAATGCTGTGTGCTTGAAATGGCACATGGGAGCCATTCTGATGTCAGCAGGCATTTGAGTAGGTTACACAAAACGAAGTAGGGAAATCAAGGCGATGGGGGAAGACTTGCACTCAAGCAGCCTGAGGAGCGATGCTTAGGAGGATTGTGTGAGAGTCAGAAGATCCAGATCAGGGAATGTTCAGCTGTTTATACAAGGGTGAACTGAGTAAGATGAAGGGACCAACAGCACTGGCTTCCCCATCCTTGCATACTAAAAACTTGGGGTTTTAGGCATTAGTCCGGATAGATCAGACTTAAAATGATCTAAACTCAACCTCATATTTAACGGTTGTTTCTTATTTCATCTTCAAATGCTTCAGATACATTACCAGTGTTCCAGTCTTTGATGCCTAAATTGGATATAAAGAAACTGTATTAAAAAAGCAACCATTTATCTCAGTTAATTTCCACAGATCACAGTTACCAATGTTTCTTAAATGAAACATTAGAGAACATTGCCTGGGGTATGTTATTTATAAACTTCTTAGCCAATGAAGCTAGGATTGAGAAAGCTTTAAGTGTATAAATATAAGTAGTAGTTGAAAGTCCTATTTTAGCCTTAACATGTTTGAAATTAGATTATAGATAACATGCAGGGAAGCATAAATACAAAGCGCTTCTGTGCTGTGTGTATGTAACAGAGCACGGCTTCTCACAGGCCTCAGCGCACCCCAGTGCCGAAATGGCAAAACCTGGTCATAATAGGGGTCTGAAAATGCCAGACAGACTCCAGAAAATGGATCTTAAAAAGGATTTAAGCAGCATATGGGGGAGGGGGAGTGTCTAGTGGGCGATAACAAAGATTACAGTGCAGCTCGGTATTGGAGAAAGCATTAGCCAGCTCAGGTAGCATAACTTTACCTGCTGAAGTCTAAATGCAGGATGCAGTGTGCAACTAAGAGATGAACAATAATTGTATTCATATAGAAGATGTAAGACACTGCAGTGGTTCTTCATGTAGGGAAAATAACCTTTTCTACAACCTCTTTCATGTTGCAGTTTGATGTTGATTGTTTCGAACAACAAATGGGAAAGGAATAAAAATTTGGACTAAAGCTGACAACATTTACTGAAATGTATGTGTAGGGAAGTACCAAAGGTGCCATACGGGAAGGTTTTGACTAAATATTAGCAAAGCTGCAATGAAAGAAACTGAAAAGAACAAACAAGAAGAAAAAAGAACATTTTTTTATTTCCTTCAACATTTCTTCACAACGTGATGGGATTTAGATGTCCACATGACATGTATCTTATCTATCTGAAAGACAACCCCCCCCCCTCCTTATTTACATTCTACATGGATATTTGGCTTGGAAGAACATAAAATATTATTGAGTGCTGATATGCAAAATATATAAACAAGTAATTAAGTATGCATTTGTACAAGCTGGAATGGTGGTTATAAATCAAGTATTTGTGGATTCCCATCTGTGTGTGTATTTACTACAAACTTCCTGTACAGGGGAAATAATATTTTGTCCATCTCACAATCTGTAAAGATGTTTATTTTCATGTAACCTCAGAGGACAGAACTCAGCTCTGATAGAATTCCAGTCTTTTGAAAATACTTACATGTGTTATACTAAGTCTGAATGTGAGATGTGAGATGTTCTTCTGAACTACTTTGCGTTTTCTTCTTTGCCCTGTATTGCTTCCTTCATTACAGGAATGTGTAATTAATGTTCATTTTCATCCTTGACACAGTTTTCCTCCTCTGCTTAGGAAAAAAAAATATTTGACAAGAGTTGTTACAAAATCAGGAATTACTATTTTTTTAAAAACTGTTGCAATGAGACATAATTTAAACAGATGTAAATAAGGCAAAGTTTTAGGTTGCCTGGTTGTTTTAGCTCTCTGTCTACAGTCTCCTTTAACGGGTCATTCCTAATGCAGATGAAAGAAAGCAGCTTGCCTCAGGCCACACTTCTGATTTGCCTTTTACTCAGTTTGGTCAGTTTCAGATGTTTGGTATGTACATTTACGGCATGTTAGATTGCATACAGCACTTACTGGCATTATTTTAGTCCGTTGTCTATATTCAACACACATTTACTCACTATCTGCATCATCAAGTCTATGTCTCATGCACTTCAGGTTCACAGAGTACTTGAAGAAGACCCTTACGTGTTTCTTTATACAGCTTAAATATATACTTCATACCCTTTCTCGCCTGAACAATGTAAAGAATTCCCACAGTTTCTGTAAGTAAACACACTTAATATGCAAATAGAGGAAATTTCTCTCCCTCCGCTGATGTCTTAAAACAGTGGCGGTTTGGCTCCCCAAGTGTCTTTGCACATACAAAAAGAAAACTACAGCTCCATTCTCTAGGATGCAGGGCAGTTTGTAGTACAACACTCTTCTGGCTCCATCAAATCAAGGTGTCCAGAAATTCTGTTGTAGTGACCAACTGCTGGGTGGCCAGATGAGGAACACAGTGCAAAGTCTTGTGAAATTCTCCCTGGGTCCACGCTCAATGTCTGGTTCTCAATTTGCTTGAAATGCTTCTTGTGTTTGTGCTAGGATCATTAATCTTTAAGTCCATAGTAAAATGAACTGATTACTAGCATTAATTTATCTTTTCATGCATTCAACAAATGTGCTTTCCCTTTTAAACAAGATTCTGTTTTCCCACAGCTTTAGAGGTAATATTAATCGCTCCACAATTAAAAGAACTATATTTGGACTCTCCACTGCTACAGATTTTTACTTTCATATTAATATCTTCATATGAATGCATGTAGCTCATTTGTGGTCCCCTTCTATGCTTTGTATTTTATTTTTAATCAAACCACATATTTAATGGCTATAAATCATGTTTTCCACTGTAATTGCACCAAACATGCCAACAGCAACTACATTTGATTAATCTCCAGTTTATATTTCTTTTACAAAATATGAGTCCTCAACTGTTTCTGTTAAGATCCTTAGACTGAAGAGCATTTAAGAGTTGTCTATTCAATAGGCCAAACATTAACTGAGTGTGAAGATATTACCTCATGTTTTAACATATTTTGACTTAATATTTACAATTACATGAAATTTTAAGTGTTTTGGTTTATTTCTCCAGTTAGAGTATCAGTTTTAGTATTATGAAAGCTGTGCCTATTGCATTCATTCACTGATGGAGATGTTCTTCAGAAACTGCATGTTGTTGCTGAGTCACAGATTCTCAGAATAGTTGAGGTGGGAAGAAAACTCAATTTATCCAACTTCCCCACCCAAAGCAGAGGCAACTAGGACAGGTTATTCAGGACTGTGTCCAGTTGGCCTCCAAATATCTTGAAAGACAACCACTCTGGAAAACCTCTTCCAAGATTCGACTATCCTCACAGTAAAAAAAAAACCCTCTTATGTTCAAGTGGAGTTTCCTGCATTTCACCTTGTCCCATTGCCTCTTATCCTTTCACTAGGCACCACTGAGAAGGCTCTGGCTCCATATTCTTTACTCCCACTCATCAGGTATTTATACACATTGATACGATCCTCCTGAACCTTCTCTCCTCCAGGCTAAACAGTCCCAGCTCTCTCAGCTTCTCCTATGCTGGATGCTCCAATCATCTCTGTAGCCTTTCACTGCACTCACTCGTGTCCATGTATCTCTGTACTGGGGAGCCTGGGACTGGACACAGCACTTCAGATGTTGTCTCAGTGGTGTTCAGTAGAGGGAAATGATCAGCCCTCTTGAACTGCTGACAATGTTCTTAATGCATCTCAGCATGCTGCTGGTCTTTTTCCTGCTGGAGCTCTTTGCTGGCTCATGGTCAATTTGCCCACCAGCGTCCCCAGGTCCTTCTCTGAAAAGCTGCTTTCCAGGCAGTTGGCCCCCAGCATGTACTAATGCGTGGGGTTATTAATCCCCAGGGACAGGACTTTGCATTTCCATTTGCTGAATTTCATAAGGTTCCAGTTGTCTCAGTTCTCCAGCCTGTCAAGTTCGCCCTGGTGAATCGACCAATCCCTTCAGTTTTGCATCATCTGCCAACTTGCTGAATGTGCGCTCTGTTTAGTCATGCAGTTGATTAATGAAGAACATTAATGAAGAGTACTGGCCCCAGAAATGAACCTTTGGGTACACCACACACTAATGATTGGCCTTGAGATGGACTTTGTTCCACAGACCACAACCCTTTTGGGACCAGCAGTTCAGCTAGTTTTCAATCCACCTCACCGTTCCACTTATCTAGCCCGTACTTCATCAGCTTATGGGACACGATGTCAAGGGCCTTACTAAAGTTGAGACAAACAACATCCACTGCTCCCCTCATCCTACAAGCCAGTTATCTCATCATGGAAGGCTCTCATGTCAGTTAAGCATGACTTCCCCTACATAAATCCCTGCTGACTACTGCCAATAACATTCTTGTCCTTCATGTGTTTGGAAATGCTTTCCAGGATTATCTGCTCCATCACCTTCTCAGGGACTGAAGAGAGGCTGACTTACCTGTAGCTCTCTGGATCCTCCAGCTTGTTCTTCTAGAAGACAAGAGTGACATTTCTTTTCTTCCAGTCCTCAGGAAGCTCTCCCAATTGTCATGACCTTTCCAAGATTATTGAGAGTGGCCTTGAAATGACATCAGGTCAATGAGTCCTTGTGCCAAGGCTGTTTTGCAGGTTTTTTGTTTGTTGCTGGTTTTGTTGTTGTTATTTTGTTTGTTTGGTGTTTTGGTTTTGGTGTTGTTTGTTTGTTTGTTTTGTTTTTTCTCTGGCCTACCACTTGCTGATCCATCTGTACAAATACTTCTGTGTTGGCTATACGTTTTCTTGTGTTGAGGTATCTTTTCAGTTTCCAGCTTGGTTTGTAGATTTTTTTTTCTTCTCTCTTGATTATTTTATTGATTATTTTGTTAGAAACATGAACTATAGTAAAAAACAAAAGTTTGCTATTCAATATTACATACTTGACCATTAAGTGGTCGGTCATTCCTCCTGCATAAATGGAAGTCTAGTTGTGATTTTTATTTTAAAGTGGTGGCATGGTATACAAAGGAAGAA
Organism: Pampusana beccarii; assembly: GCA_013399365.1. Classification (NCBI taxonomy): domain Eukaryota; kingdom Metazoa; phylum Chordata; class Aves; order Columbiformes; family Columbidae; genus Pampusana; species Pampusana beccarii. The sequence continues at coordinate 60,533 of VWYH01000313.1, forward strand.
ATAAAACCAAAATACTGACACTGATTAATAGAGGTACCCTTAATTCACTGCTTTCATTCCCGTAGTTGATGTAAGCATAAAGTAATATAAATACAAAACTGTTTGCCAAGAGTGTTATTATGGCAATACTAACTTAACAATATTGTAGGATATGGGGGGTGAGGGTAGGTCAACTTCCTGTTTTATCAGGAACTTCTAAGATATAAGTGGTACTTTGATCAGCTATAAAATAATCATTGCTTTGGCATGATAGCGTCACTATGGTATCTTCTGCCTGGAAGCTTTTATTACAAGTATTTATACTCAGCAGCATGAAGTTTTATTTCAAAATGTTTCAAAGTCTGGACTTACTATGGCCATGACTAATTTTGTGCATCACATTTGCAGCGTGTTGATAAAAACTAAAAAATTTTCAGGCAAAAAGAAATACTGGACAAAAGTACAATGTAGCTAAATACAGAGCTAAATGCACATTAGCATTGATGGCTGTGCGCTTTACAGAAATTATGCCCTGTCAGAGTACATATAGGTCAGTTTTTCTGCAACTTTCATGATAAACTATATGATTACAAACATTCATAAATCTTCCAGCAGTCAAACTCCGAAGAGGCCAACATTTTACGTTTGGCTCTCTCAGTGACTTCAAGAAATTAATATATATGGTCTGTTCAACAGAGAACTAATGAGTAAAATGTAACAAATATAAGTTTCAAGTCACAAGTCTTTGACATGCCAAGAAGGTACAATGGGGTAATGAAGTGCCACGTATCAGCTCCTGTGAGGTAACCATCCACATGCACATCCTTCCTCCCCTGCAAATGCAATATAATCATAGGTATTTTTCCTCTCACTTAAAAAAGGACAGACTACTTCATTTTTACTTGAGGTAAGAGAATGTGCACAGAGAATTCAACATGGCAATTTACTATCTCCCAATAATTTGTTCATATTTCCCATGTATCCGGAAGAGTACAAATGCAAAGGTGCTATTAGGGTTACCTAATCTAATGTCCTGCAGAGCACTAGACAACAAGTTTCACACAGTAATTTTTAGAGTGATCTCAACAACTTTTTGATATAGATTACATATCTAGAAAGACATCCCACCATGAAACACACCACTTAAGACAATTAATTAGAAACACCTCCTAACATGTCATTAAATGTCCATTAAAAACTTACATATTTTCCTGAACTGGGCCTCAAAACCACTGGGGATGGAGAATAATAACATTTCCTCACAAGCTATTTCAAAGGTTAATTCACTTAATTTCTACTTTGAGTGCTTCTGGCATTATCTTCCAGGTACAATCCACCCTCTTGCTCCTGTATAAGTACTGGAATTGCCATAATCAGACAGATCAAAAAACCACCCAGCCCCATGACAGAAGGTCAAAATGGCTGACTAGGAAGACACCACCAGAAACAGACAAAGTGTAGAGCAAACTTTCGCAGGAATATTCTCCATATTTCCAGGTAGGTCCTGCATCAGAGTCTTCTTTTGGGCTGCTGTATTTAAAATCACAGTGGACCTATCCTTCTTAAGCTTGTCAAGTCCCCAATTATTGTTACAGCTGATGAAGAAAGCTCGGCAGCTGTAGAGCTGATATGTTTACCATGCAACTCAGTAAGTTAGTTGGATAGGACTCATAGAAATGGGGAAATTGGTGCTCTATCCTCATTCTGTTCCAGCACTTAAGCCTGGGCTAACAGTTACTCCAATGCAAATATGAGAACAATAAACAATAGGCCACAGGTCTTTTTTTTTTAATTTTTTTTTAAATGCAGAATTTTAGTACTTTGGATGCTGAGACGCCCTCCCTAATTTATAGACAAGCAAAATCAAAAGTGCAATAGAAACTAGCTTTTCAACAGACTGACTGGAAGGAGCAAGTAAGGGTCCCTTTGGGGAGTGGTAACTAAGTAACTAACTAAATAGGTTGCAATTCAAGAAGATGAGAGAGATGGAGAAGGTCCCCAGGGTGCTGGGAGACTGATTACCAATGCAAACATATGAGAGGAGTGGAAACCCAAAAGAAAGCGAGAGATGTCAAGGGCATACCTATGTGAGCAAGACACGGCAGGGTTATTTGGAGTAAAATTTCTGGAAAGCCAAGCAGATTTTGATTTTTGAACAAAGCAGCTGCCTCACAGTTATTATTTCGACTAGTTCCTAGAAAAGAGGATGCTGCATACGTTCTTGTAAATCACCAGGGTTGTCACTATTGAGCTATTCTCTATTTCTCATCCTAATGCAGGGAGGCTCTAAATATTGGCTCACCACTCCTACCAAAGGCAATGAATTTCTTACTTATGTGCAAAACTGAAAAATTCACCTTCCAAGCTTATACAGAACTACAATCACTGTAATATTTGCATATTTTACAGCACAATAAACCAGATTATCTGTCATGAGGTTCCAAAGGGTGTGTGACATATAAGATTTACATGGAGATGTTAAACCCTGAAGGTTCACTGTTTGAGTTTTATTAAAAAACGAAACATGATTCAGTTATTCCAGAGCACTGTTTAAAAATCAATGACACGACTACACCTGTAAAGTGAGAAAAGATCATGATAATATAACTATATATTAATAGTTTCAACTGTGATACAATACTTTCCTTTCGTAGCAATTTAATTGTATGCCTTTTAAAAAAGTGTCATACTAACTACTTTCAGGAAAATTCAGCCGCAGTCTGGATACCTTTGATCAGTTCACTCAAAATGTTTCACTCTGTCTGAAAAAAACGATTGATAATCTGATTAGTGTTTTCCCCAATACAATTTTCTTTGGAAAGTGACAACTCACTCCCTTTCCAGAGAAAACAAGGATGGCTGTAAGCCCACCTTACCTACCCACTTTCAGGACTAAAACTAAACAGGAAATCTTGGTTTACTCTTTTCTTATTGTTTTAAGATAAAAACTAGCTAGTTTCAAGGAGATAGTGTAATATTTACATTTATATTAATATTTATATATTTATGTTTCTAGGAGAGGTGTGGAAATGCCAAAAAGCTTTAGTTTCAAGTGCTTTTTCTGTTACACTAAATCCAGAATTCTACTACTTGAACAGTACAGAAACTTGTTAAAAGAAGTTGTCTTTTTCCCCTCTCCATTACTTCTGCAGAGATGCAGTTCCAAAATAACACTCCTCCAACAGTGAGAATCTTGATTCTAAATTTTCAGCTTAAATTTAATTATGGTCGCTTCACAGGTATTTGTCATTCTGCCAGCACTGTCTCTTAGCTGAACAGCTCTTTTCTCCCCCTCATGTCTTTTTACCCTTCTTTTATATGTATGTCACAGTGGCCAATGAGGTAGGTAAAACACCAGTACTAGGGTACAATCCATCAGTGCCTGTAGCTCTGATCGACATCAGTTATTATTTTTCTTTAATGGTCATGACACAAGCAGCGTGAAATATATTGATGTCACATTTTAGGGGAGCATCAACAATGCAAACAAGGACTGGAATATTGTATAGATGTATACTTTTAAGCAGTGGAAATACACCCATTGAATGAAGTGTAATAGCTTAAAATGCCAGATGCTGTACTTAAAGACTAACAGCAGAAACTTTTGCTTTCAGAACTTTTGTTCTTTGTACTTGTGGATGGAAATGAGTTTTTGCACATATTGACCACACATAAACCAACAGGCAAAGAGAACCCAGAACACATTGGAAAGGCATTGCAGAAATACTGAGCATCTCTGCCATCCCATGGCAGCACTCAAATGCCTCAAATCTGAAGGGAGTGCAGAGAAGGACTAGGTAATATGGTAATGAAGAACCCATTTTCTGAGACGTTTATTCGTTTAAACCCAATCTGTGTTTTATTTTGCAATGCCCCATGCAATTACAGTATTACAATAAAGTATCAAATTTTTTAAATCTACTGAAAATCAAATGGGAGGATATTGGGTGAAGATGTGATTTAATTTTAGTTCTTCTAACCACTACAGTGATTTTATTTTACTAATTTTCTTCTCTCCCAGTGTTTTTGCCAAGTGCGGATATTAACATGAATCTCCATGTCAGTCTTCCTCTACTGTGCAAGCAATTTCTAAACATCAGGTTGACCTGCATAAGCAAACCTATCTTGTGCTCCATACTGCTGCAGCCGGGCTGCTTCCAAGATGCGAAGTAGTTTATGTACAGCTACACTACATTCTAAACAGCACTGTAGATATGAGCATAGTTTAAGGCTTTTCTTTTAAAACTCCTCTTAGTTGGGCAGAACAGCACTCCAGCGGTTAAGTGGAGTCCATTTACAGAGATTCCTCTCCTCATAAAAACTTCTCAATGACTGTGACCGAGCCCTCATAACCAAAACTTTCCTCTAAAAACATCTTTTAGAATCTGTTTGACATTTGTTGCTTTCGCACACCACTGCCTCTCCTCTCAAAGTATAAGAGAGATTTCCCTCTGTCCTTGTGGTGATGACAGCTGACTACATCTCGTGATGTATTGGGAAAAGTGTAGCCAGCAAGTCAAATGAAGTGTTTTTTCTCCTGTATTTTGGACTTATGAGGCCACACCTAATGTACTGTGTTGTTCAGTTTGGGGCTTCCCAGTAAAACAAGGACATGGACATACTGGAATAAGCCCACTGGAGGGTCACTAAGATGACCAGGAGGCTGGAACACATCACACACCATGAGGAAATGGAGCCCTGTTTGTTCAACCTGTACAAGGGAAGTCTAATAGGGGCTCTTTGCCTATTATAAGATGACAGGGACACTTTATTCCTGGCACCCAGTGAAAAAGCAAGAGGCAATGGTCCTAAGTAGCAACAACAGAAATTTTGGTTGAATCTTAGAAAAAATGCTTTCACTGGGAGTGTGGTCAAACACTGAAAGAGGCTGCCCGTGAAAGTTGTGGAATCTCCATCTTGACTTGACTGTACAAGGCCCCGAGAAACCTGACCTAACTTCCAGGTTAGATCTAACTTCAAAGTTGGCCTTGCTTTGAGCCAAGTATGGACCAGGGGACCTCTAGAGGTCACTTCCAATCTAAATTAGTCTGTGGTTATAACATAATCTGGGTTTGCAATTTTATCTTGCCTTTGTAACCCTTTGGAAATGTAAGAAAGAGCCTACCAGTGTTATTTGTCCTGAAAGATGATGAAGACGCTCTTCCCCTCTGGCATTTTACCTCTTTCCTCTTGGGGTACAGCTTGTTTTTTTTCCAGGCCTACTCCTGTGTACTAAAAAGGAAACTTCGCTCACGTCAACCTGCCTCTCCCTCGTGTCAGTATTAATCTTCAGCTCTTTCCTTCCAGATTCTAGATCACTCTGCAAGATGCCACCTGAGGGTGACAGAGGAATGCCAAGCTGCCTCCACAGAAGAGACAACAGTATGCTCTCACCACAAACAAAAAAACCAGTGTGCTGGTCTACGTTAGCAGATGAGAAGCTAGAAGACAAAGGCAAGTTGTCATTCTCCTTTATTTGATTCTAGTGAGGCCATACTGGGAATATAGTGACCTGCTTCACCCTCCCCTTGGCTCAGAAGGGATGTTGAGAAACCTGGGAGTCCATCAAAATGGTTAGAAGATGGAAAGAAGCCAGGGGCATAGCTCCTCACATCTGTGGGGAGAAATCTCTTTGGCTTGGTAAAGAAGAAAATACGGTGTGACCTAGTAGAAGCCTGCAACTGTTTAAAGGGCAGATACAGAGATGATGGAAACCTCTCTTGGTAATTGCAAATAGTTTTGCAAGGGGCAATAGCAGCAATGTGCAGTGTAAGAAGTTCCAACCGGATATTAGGAAAAACATCTTCATGAGAGCAGCACCAGGACAGAGAGACTGAGTCCATCCTTGGAGGCTTTCAGGACTCAGCTAGACAAAGCCACTGCTGACCTGCCCAGGTGTTGAAAAGTCCTCCTTACATGAGGCAGCTGGACTAGGTGATTTTCAGGGGTCCTTCCAACCAACACGTTTATATTTCTGTAATTCACAGTCTCCTATATTACACTTTTATCTCTCTTGCATTCCCTGGCTATCTCCATTCCACCATTTTCCAGAGAGGTAACTCCTTTTCTTTCCACAAAACAAGATTATTTCTGTCTGTTCTTTGCCCATGATTTCGAGTGATTTAAACGTTTTTCTGCTCTGCCTCCATCTGACTGGTTGACATGTTTTTTTTGGATCACCCAACTCATTCAAGTTTCTCTATGTCATACCACTTAATAGATGCCCATAAATTTCAAGTGACTGCACAGCCTCCTCTCTCCCTTCCTTTGCCCTCTATTTTCATATCACTCTTTCACCGATCCTCCAGCTGCAGTGCTAATCCTCAGATCTTTTCTTCTGTCTGGCAACACTTCATCAGACGGTAATTTCCATCAGGTACCTATTCAAGATTAGAAAATTTCCTACAGCTTCTGCGTCAAGTCCTTTTCATGCCTGTTCCATTTTTAGTGAGATTTTATGCATTAAAAAAACGTATTTTTCTGTCCCTTGCCTGTTTTTAATAGACTGTGGAGGTTTTTTTGGATGTGTCATACTGAGTCAACAACAATCTGTGTGGACATGAAAATAAATAGCAACTTATGAAGACTATCAAGTTTGAGAAAGATGATTTTGCCTGACCTTTTAAAGACACATGGTGTTTAAATTAGTTTTGTGAGTAAGAGATCAATTCAGATCAAATTTCCCTAAACTGAAAGAGAAAATTGTGCTTCCTCCATCTCACCTTATAAAAACCTTTTTTTTTTTTTTTTTATAAATGCTCTTTATTTCTTTGCTTTTATAGTCCCTTGACATTGGCTACCTCCGTTGTTAAATCTCAGCAGTTAACTGTCCATCAGCTGTGATTAAAAGCAGAAAGCCTCAGCTGGCTCAGCTGCACGCTGCCTGTGTTACCCAGCTCTCCTGGAGAAAACCATAAACTACAAACTGCAGCAAACCACAGATCCCACAGACTCTAACCAATCCAACGACCACCAACCATAGAAACCTTGTCTTTGACTGGAAATTAACTAAGAGAATATGCCACAACTTTCGGCGTCAGCTGAAGTTCCCTACATTGAAGAGATTTAACGCGACCAGGTAGCTAGAACTGACGTAGCAGGTTTGAGATGTGAGAGCACATGATGCAAATTTCTAGCGCAAACTCACTGCTGCGTCATGATTTTCATGGCATTTGGTGATTTCCCTTAATATGCCAGTTCCTAGAGTTGTAAGACTACAAGAAAACACCACACTTCACAGATTTTACACATTGAGGATGCTGACTGCAGTCTTATGCTTGTGGTGTACTTTAAACAAATCTATTTACCTGGAGTCACTCCCAGTCCTAAAGATCTATTTAGTGAACTACTTTGCTCATAAAAACTGGCAATCATAATATTTTATTTATGCATAATATATTTACAAATAAAATAAAATACAAGAACTTCATGCATCACATTGTCCCAACCCATATGTATGGACTTTTACTTTTGGAATAGGTATTTCAAAGATAAATCAGATCTAGATAAAACATCTTCTAACCATCATTCCTAGTGTTGTTTGCTACATAATTTTATGTCTCTTTTCACTACCTTAATAGTAGTCTCGCAATATTTTGGAATAGCACTAGAATATCATGTCTCAACAAGGAGACTGTTATTTGTAGAGTCAGGAAGGATTTAAGTGGATTAGTGATGCTGAAACAGAGAGGAAGGGTTTTAAAAACACATCTTTTTCAGCTGATGGTAGGATATAGGACAATTGAAAAATAATGGTTTTTACTGTTTGCTTATTTAGCTCCACTTTTCTAAAGAAAATGCTTGTATTGATTCATATTTACAGCATCCGTTTTGTATGTTAGTAAATGCAGCCCTGCACAAACAATGATACCATCTGATGTAATGCTGCAGATCTGTTCCAACAGTTGGATACCAAAAGACATTTTAAGAATATGTTGTAACTAAAGCTGCCATTTTCTTTCTCTTCTGGCTTCTTTATGTTGCCTTACCACAGATTTTGTGCTAATTTTCTGGAAACCTTAGTCTTTGAAATACGCAAGCATAATTTCATCACAAAAAAGCAAGACAATATTCTATGATATACTGACCACAGGATACCCAGAGCGATCCTCTTAGGGGCTTGCTCCTTTAACATCATGATTTAAAAAAAACTTATATAAAAATACAAAGTGACTCATGAAGGGCGTTAGGGCTATGACAGAAGCTTTTGTTTGACCTTTTGTGGGCTCAGGGGATTTAAATTAGTTCTGTAAGGAAAGAGCAATCCAGATAAGGATACTTGAATGAATACATAACTTGGAGAAAAAGGGAACTATCTTACTGAGGTTAAAGCTGAATTCTTTATGCGAAGTTGATTTGCTTTTCCAAAAGAAAGACTATTTGATGGGGTAAAAACTCTGCCTTTTTCCTCTCATACAAGATTTGCAATCAAAGGACTGTAAGAATCAGGAAAAGAAGTTAAATATAATGTAAAAGCTAATCAGTTATTTTTCATGTGTAAGGTGTTTACAAATAGATTTTAATATTTATGAGGGATTATCTGTTTGTTTTTAGCTAATTTAACATAGGGCACAACAAACAAATTTAGTGAGCAGTAGGAAGTAATTTAAAACTGTGATAATTAATAAATTAAGATAATTCAAATAAGCAATCTCTGTTCACATCAGATCATTGTCTCGGTTTTTCTGTATCAAGTTAATACAGAGCATGGTGATAATTTCACTCAATTCTTATATAATGAGCACAGTTAATTGCACAGGAAAACTAAGCAATGTTTTGCAAAACCTGAAAGTCCTTCAAAACGATCTGTTTTCCAGCATTCTCTGCCAGCCTAGTACCATCACATACCAAATCACACTTTTTAGCTACAGGTGTTAATGACAGCAGGGGTTTTGGACTAGATGAGCTTCAGAGGTCCCTTCCAACCCAAAGTATTCTATGATAATATGCTATCCAGTGCCCGAAATTAAGCCCCTCTAACAATAGCTTTAAAATTATATCATCCTATAAATAAGCAACTGGTATCAAAGACTACAGTAGGTGTTGGAGAGAGAAGTCTCTCCACAAAAGACGGCTTCTGTGTATTAAGAATGACACAATGCACTTCAAATTTAGTCTTCTACTTCTAAATTTGCCCTAAAGGTCACAGAACTAATTCTAAATCCTGTAGACATCTTCAAAATATTTTATGTTACTACGAGTCATTAAAAAGTTGGCTGCACTAACAAGATGAATACTACGAGATTGGAAATCCAGAACCAAACTATACATTTACCTCTCTCAAGAGTAAAAAGAATCATTACCAGGTATTTGAGACAGGACTTAATTTCAAATGTTTCCTCACCAAAAATCACCAGTCTTTATCATCTTTGTGCTGTTGAAAAGAGTTCATGGAATACACCGGTGAACCTAAGGCTATGTCTATGGCAGTGAATTAAACAGCGCTTGTGAGCATTCCCAGACACTGGAACCCGACTGCTCCGAAATTACCGGAGCGGTGCCTGGCATGCTTTTGGCCTGTACCAACTAGCAGCCTCCCAAGCAACTCCCAGGCACAGCTGGGGAGTCCGAACATCCCACAGACCAACACCGCCCAAAGATTTGCATGCGGCCACCCCATGCTGGAGCCTGGCTGGGTTTGTTTACTACTGTACTCGCGAGTCAGCCCATGCCAGTTGGCTTCTGTGTCTGGGAATATTCTTGGGAATGGTTTTATTTGCCAGTATAGACACACTCCTATTCCTCTCCCAGTAGTGCTAAGGATGAGGAGGTGGCTTCAGGAAAGTAAATATCAAATCGGTAAAGTTTCATTCTGGTAGAATCACTTTTGATGATGAAATCCATATGGATGTGTGTGTGTGTTTTGTTTGTTTGTGTCGGTTTGGGGGTTTTTGTTTGTTTTGTTTTGTTTTTTATACAAGCTACCTTCCCCTGTTATTTTAATTCCATTGCAACAAAGATGACACAGCATTCAGCTAAAGTCAGAAACAGTTTGAGGTGCATCTTGATTTTTCTGTACTTTGATTAATCCCATGCAGCATGTCAGACTAGAGTTACACTTAAAGGCAGAATATGTCCGTATCCAATATTCTAAGCAATCAGAAATGAGTGCCCATCACTTCAGGCACTGTCCTGGAAGCCAAGAGACCAGAGCACTAATTCTTGCTCCCCCCCAGAATTCCCGTTTCTTTTGGGAAAATTGCTTACAGCCCAATCCATAACGCCTGAACTGCCAGGTTATAAGGGCTATCCTTCCTCTCTGCATTTAACAATGCATTTAACCTTGCAATAAAACAATGTCCCATTCATACCCTAATTGTTAAGGCAGCCTTAGAGAGACAGAGATTTTAAATTCTTCCAGCTGAAACGAGACAAAACGGAAGGGCCAATGTCTCCCATTTGCAGGCTGAATGCTCTAGCCATTAGGATATCATGCAGAAGGCACAGCACAACCAAAATTTACTTGCTTCCTCCCTACTTTTAATTATTTATTCTCAGAGGAAATCTAGATTCTTACCTTGCAGTCTTGATATAGATACGCAGTCCCAAACATAATGCTTTCAGACCAACCTACGTATTACCAGTACCTTTGGGATAATTTTAACTGGCTCCTCGTGACATGGTTTTTTGGAGTGTTATCCTAACTTTGGCTGGCCCCCGAATTCTGGGCTTTGGATTCCACTCTTGAGTCCCAGTGTCATAAAATTTAGCTGATCTATGCTGAAATTATGGACACCTAATTGCTGTCCTTACAGTCTGTTGTATTTATAGTCTTGTTACTTGGGGCTAGAGTCAAAGTACACTGGGGACTGCCTGCATGTTGATTATCACTTTGATTGTTGCCCGAAAAATAAAGGCGCCTCTCCAAAAAAGAAATCTGAGGCAGAGAGCAGGACTGGTTTGTACCTGAGCTTCCACTCCTCCGGGCCATGCACACATAGCTGAAGCCATTTGGCTCTTTGAATTCAAACACAGATTTCAAAGTCAGTAGAAACAAAGCACTGCCTTAATTCCCCATGCATAATATGGGGAGCAGCAGAACTTTCCTACCTTACAGAGACTGAGAAGAGAATACTTTCCCATTTCGGAGTCAGTCAATACACCACGGGAACCATACAAAACATGCAGCCAAGAAGATGAAACGTCTCTGGTGGCGCAGAGGGGGCTGAACGACGGAGGGAGTGATGGATCCCCGATTCTAAGGGCAGGCTCACACTGTCCTAAATCGTGGTGAAAGCTTCTTTACATACACCAGCTGAATACAGCTGAAGGGCAAGGTACTTGCAGCTCTGTGGCACAGGAGTGGAGCAGCGCAGGAGCCAGCGAAGCCGGCTGGATGCCAGCTGGGTCCCCCGGTGCCAGGGGAATTCTCAGCTGGGAGAACTGGGCTGCCTTCCAGCCTTGCTGCTCTGCATATATATCTATATATCTATCTATATATATGTATAGCAGAACTTTTAAAGGAATAATTATCTTCCCTATGTCTTCTAGTTTGACTAAGATTTTTACCTCATGTCTAGTCTAGTATAGAATAAACCTGCAGCTGCCTGATCTGTGATTACCCTCGGCTTTCACATAAACCAGATTGTTAAGCAATCATGTTGACAAAAAATTTCTATGCCTCTCTTCTCAGAAAAGTGAAGACTAAATATCCCAATGGTGTAACAGCTGGAATACATGCACCGGAGAAGAAATATAGGTAGGCACTCCAAAGATCTGCAGTAACAGAAATTATCTTTTTGCACCTAGCAAGGTATTGGTTAAAAGCAGAGGGAAGAGGGAGCAGCTAAGTGGATTTTAAGATGAAAGTAAGTGTTCATTTCTTCCACCACTAAAAAACCCCTACTTTACTAGTTACCAGGTGTTTCTAATTTAATTCATTTCATTAACTTCTTACAACTTGTTCAGCCAGCTCTGCAGACAATTGATTTTTATTACTACATGCCTCAATGACTTTCTACACTAGATTTTTTTTTTTCCACTGACTATACAGTTCTTCAAATCTCTTCAAAATTATATTTTGTTTTGTTTCTGTCTTTTCAGAATTTAGTCCGTCTTTTCAATCAACCTTATCACTTATTTAGCTCATTCTTCTAGAAAGTAAATATAATAGATATTATATAACATCAAATATTTACTTATAAGCCTTCTGCTTTCAGAGGTGTGATTTCAAAGTTTTCATTATGGTGCTGTTTCTAGCAAAAACTGCTGACAAGACAGAAAGCTTGATTATGATATTATGACTATTTGATATATATCGGACATGTGAAACAGTAATATTTGGAAGAACTTTTGAATAGTAAAGGAGCTTTCAAGATCCACAACTGAGGATATCACGTGATGGTGCTGAAACTTCTTAATCAGATTTTCACTCCTAATTACACAGGCAGAGTTCACACTGACACCTGCTGTTAAGACTGCTTAACTTTTCCTATTTTAAGACCATTTTTAATTTCATTGCCGATTTAACTGTGTGGGCTGGTCTTTTCTGGGTAAGCGTCACATTCAGATTTAAATCAAAAGTAAAAAGAGAGAGTCAGTATTTCAGACGAAACGTTTTTGTGATTTTCAAGAATTACGTGGGGGATAACAGATCACTTGTTTCAAATGGATTCTCAGGTACCTCATTTTAAAAAATCAGTTATCTACATCCTTTGAAACAAGAACTTGAAAATCAGCAGAATTCCACTTGCTGAAGCTCTCTAGAAAGGGTCCATATTTGGCCAAGCTATGAGCCCCAGAAAAATCAGACAATACACACTGCATAAGTGGAGGGGTATTACAGCTTTATATACAACATCTTTGAAGATTCCACTTGCTTTTACCTCTTGACAAATCACCAGGAGTGAAAAAAGACACCTGAGGAAGGCAAACACCAACATACTATAATAGGTAGGATGATGCAGACAGAGGTGTAGCAATGGGGTGTATGACACAGAATAGGCAGGTGCAGTAAGACATGCAGTGTTCATGAGCACTGAAAAAAGAACAAATATTAACAAGAAAAAAGAAGGAAACACTGGGGAGGAGGATAGGAGGCAATAAGCATTTAAATGATTAAGTATTTAAATCACGACTCCAAAATCTTGATGCTTATCAGCTCTTTAGTAAATAATTATGAGGCAAACTGCTGTAATTTTCCATCTCTGTTTATGTGTCCACAAAAACGATAACCCTTTTTTGTCACTTCTCTGGTAATAAAATAATGATGAAGTTCTGTGCCAACGACCCAGACAGCCCAGGCAGATAACTCACATGAAAGATGAGCATGCGGTTGTTCTAACCTCCCTCAAGGAAAGACAGCATCGGGTTTCTGTGCAGCTGAGTGCATACCTGGAAACTGAGTCCAGACATATGCTAGAACAAAATAATTTGTTCTTCTCATAGAAGTGATATTACTTGATTCTTGTTACATAGGGATAAATTAAGGCAGCAACTCTGAAACATCCTTCGTGAAAGAAATTTTGTTTTAAATTACTGCCATCGATAAAATTGTTGAGTGCTCATCCGCTAAGACCTACATATGAAATTGCTGTTTGTTTTTTAATTAGGAGGATTTTACATTTTTTTTTCTTGGACTTAAAAGATACATGTTTATAATTTACATTTAAACAAAATAGTTAAAAGAGAGAAAAAAGCATACAACAGCTGAAAAAATGCAAATGTAAAGGAGTACAAAAATAATTGTATTTGGTTAAAAAAAAGTATTCAGTCCAGTATTTTGCATTCAGTTGTGGTAAATGTCTTGCCATGTCTCTGTGCACAAAACTGCTGGGCAGCATCCACCAAATTTCAATGCCCTCAAGGACCAACAGGTGCTATTAAGAGGTATTCTGCTTAGTACCTTAATATCTCTATTTCCCTATGTTATGTTTTTTACCCTTTGACTTTTCCTTCAGGTATTTTTAAAATAATAATAATAGTAATAACACCACTACTACTACTACTACTACTTCTACTTATTATTATTATTATTATTATTATTATATTTGCTGCCCCTAATAGACAATTTAGTTTCTTCCTGATCGCTTTTTCTGCACCTTGCCCCTTGCCATTGCAAACATCCCCTTTCAGCCTAAATAGTTGCAGCTTAAGTCATTTCTCAAATGGAAGTTATTCTGTACGTCTGATCGTCCTTATCAACCTTGACTAAATCTTCTCCAGTCCCTTGTATTTTTTGAGGTGGTAGAGAAGGACAAGGCCAGAACTGCGAAACCTATTACAGATATGGCAAAACCACAGATTTACATAATGGCAGAATAACATTCTCTCTTTTGTTCTTCATTCTTCTTCTAATGGGTCCTAACATTTGATTTACTCTTTTGATCACTGCTGAGCATTGAGTGATGTTTCTGTGTGACTATCTATCATAAGTCCCAACTCTCACTTCAGTCAGCCTAGAGCTCATGTAAGTGAAATTAGGATTTCTTCCCCTTATGTACATTTATCTGCACTGAATTTCAGCTGTCATTCTATTGCTCAGCCACTAAGTTTTACCACTCTGAATAAATTAACATCATCAAACTTGATCACCTCACCACTAACGTGCTTTTTAGAGTCATTTATGAGCATGTTGAACAGAAAAAGCCCCAGCACAGATCTTATGGAACCCCATCTGTCACCATCTTCCACTGCAAAAACCGACCATTTATTCCTGTCTTCTAACCATTTAACCATACAAGGATCTTCCCTCTCATGACATGGTGTTAAGTTTCTCTTAAAAGACACTTCACAAAAGCCTGTTGGAGAAACCAAGTAATCTATACATCAACCACACCAGAGTTATCCACGTAACTGTTGCTAAGACTTCAGAAAAAGCCGCCATAGCTTTTCTCAAAAAGATCATTTTATCAAGACATTCAGTAGCTCTGTTCCTGCTAGCTCATCTGCATGGTACAGGTGTCATGCTTAAAAGCTTTATAGTTCACAAGGTTTCTTTTCAAAACTTTTTAAAAAATTACCAGCTGTCCTTGGGTGCCTAGGCAGCTTTGCACAAGGAGTTACCACGGTCAAGTTTGAGGAGCCATTCAACTATTTTAGACTTGAATGCCTTTAGACTCCCTCGTGAACACTATTCTATCCCGGTGATGTGCTGCTCTTTGTGTGCTCTGTCTGTTCCATGTGTTGTCCTCTGCAGTCACTTCCACTCCACGTAGGTCCTCTGAAGAGTCTCTCACAAAGACGACTTTAGATCATAACCTGTTCTGTTTCTTGTGCTGTGAGTGCTGATGGAAATAATTGATTTAGCTCCTCTGCAACGGCCTAACCCTCCTCTGTGTGCTCTCTTTATACCATGATTGTCATCTTGGCCCTTCAAACTCTGGCTGGCTTCCTACATTTGATACATTCGAAGAAAAATTTATTATTACTTGTGAATCCTTCTGCTAGATGCTCCTCAAAATTATTCTTGTCTTATTGTGCTTTTACATGTTACCTGCCAGAATTTACAATCCTTTCTATTTTTTTCATATGGACATCAGTTTTTTGAAGAGTGCTCCCTTGCTTTCATGCTGCTTGTCACTTGCTCCTTAGCTATGTGGGTTTTCTTTTGCATTTTCCCACACTTCTCTTCATAAGCAGGGAGTGTTTGCCCTGTGCTTCCAACATGGTGATGACCTAAATAAATTCCAGGTAAACTAAGAGAATTTACTTTTCTTAGCTGACCTTTTTTAACAAGGTGGTTCTTCTATACAGTTCCCCTTTTCAAGAAAGCCCAATTGCAGTTCCCAGAAAATTCCTGAAGCTGAGTGTGCTTTGGCAGCCACTGCAGAAGAATCCTTCAGCTGTGCACCTCTCAGGCAGCCCCTGGGTGCTGCTGAAGTGGTGGAGCCACCATCCTTGGAGGTGTTTAAAAGACATGTAGATGGGGTTCTTATGGATGTGGTTTAGAGGTGGACTTGGCAGTGCCAGGTTAACAGTTGGACTCAACGATCTTAAAAGTGTTTTCCAACCATAACCATCCCATGTCTCTATGCTCTGAACCCCTCAGGGGCTGCAGACCCTCCTGGGCTCTCCCTGACCAGCTGCCCCACGACACAGCTACTGGTGGCGATCTCTGTGTTATGGTCTGATGTAGTATTTGCCCAATCACTGTACGTAAACAAGGAGGCCCACGATTATTCTGTTTCCTGCTTTAGCTGCTTCTTAGACAGTCTTAGGATACTCATAGCAGTGTTAGCATCTTTGCTGGGCAGTTTTACAAAGCCAACGATGCATTGTTTTGATTTAGGCTTCAAATCAGTCCATGTGGATACATGAAGTTGCTTGATGAAGTGGAGAGCTTCTTTATTAGATTCTAATTTTTAAAGAATACATAGCACTACATCACCACAGCAAAGCCTACTTCATCTTTCACCTTCATCACCAAATTTATTGTTTTGATGTCACAATCCGCTGTGGATTATTTTTTTTCTGTCAAGCTTCTGATACATGTACTATGCCACTTCTTTCACTTAGGGCTACACTTGCTTCCCTCATCCTGGATCTTAGACTTCAAGCACTTGTTTCTGCCATGTTTTCTTCTTCAACTGGCAGCCTATTTGATTTGTCTCCTCTCTGAAGTCCCATAGCATTACCTGTACCACAAGTTCAATTTCAAACCATGCGTTCTTCTGCACCTACTGGCTTTCTCATCACTTCTTCACTTACAAGCTCACTCATGGTATTCCTGATTTTAGGTGCCAGAAGCCCAGTTCCTTTATGAACTGGCTCATAAAGCTTCACTGTATCAAGGCAATGTTCCCAATTCCTGGTAAATCTGACTCCCTGATTTTTGCAGCTTTGATATCTGGCTGAGAAGCCGGTGTTGGTGTTTGGCACCAGTATTACTGTGTTTGCCAAAAGCATAACAATACAGGTCCTTTAAAATGAGGTCAGTTCCATGATCCATTTGAAGTATGGTGTGCCACTCGGGACCATCATGCCAGCACAGCCCAGGGTGACAGGCTGTGGAGACAGGAAAAATCAATGAGAGTGTGGTACGGAGAGAATTCCTAAGCGAGAACAGCCACCAAACATTTCACAATGTGCAGCTACATCCCCAGAATGACTCTGTATACAGTAATGCTCCTTCACATGAATTAACACTATAAAAACACCAAAAAACCTAATTACATCATTTTGTTTGCTATCACACAAATTTCAAAGATTACTAGACTATGAACATAAACATTCAGATACTCATATTGATCTAGAAAAGGTGAGGCTTAAGTTTAAAACTAAAATACTTTTATCAGACTTCTGTAATAAATGCATTGTATTTCTGTTGTTCAGGGAAGTATTAGGTTGGTGCAAAAGTAATTGTAGTTTCGGACCAGGAATTTTAAACAATTTTAAGTAGGCTCAAACGTATCTCTATTAATCAAAATAGGAACCATTACAATCAGCACATTTTTGCAAATGAGAAATAAGTTTGTTTATTCCTGTAGCATAAAAATCCGTGCTTCGGGATTTGACAAAATCTTGGAAAGTGTTTTCTGCATCCTGCTGTTTGTGGAAGCGTTATCCCTGCAAAAAGTTGTTGAGATGCTTGAAGAAATGGCAGCTGGCTGGTGAGAGGTTAGGTAAATATGGCAGATGAGGCAAAACTTGGTAGCCCAATTTGTTCCACTTTTGAAGCATTGGTTGTGCAACATGCGGTCGGGTGTTGTCATGGAGAGGAATTAGGCCCTTTCTGTTGACCAATGCTGGCTACAGGTGTTGCAGTTTTTGGTGCATTTCATCAATTTGCTGAGCATACTTCTCAGATGTAACGGTTGTGCCAGCAGCAGAACATCAGTGACCATGTCCTTTTTTTAGTGCAAGTTTGGCTGTGGGAAGTTCTTTGGAGGTTCTTCTCAGTCCAGCCACAGAGTTTGTAAAGCCAGTTGTTGTATGAAATCCACTTTTTGTTGCACATCACAATCTGATCAAGAAATGGTTCGTTGCTGTTGCGTAGGAGAAGATGACACTTCAAAACGATTTTTTTTTAATTTTTGGTCAGCTCATGAGGCACCCATGTATCGAGCTTTTTCACCTTTCCAATTTGCTTCAAATGCTGAACAACTGTAGAATGGTCAACGTTCTTCAGCAGCTTCTCATGTAGTTGTAAGAGGATCAGTTTTGATGATTGTTCTCCACTGGTCATTGTCAAGTTCCAAAGGGTGGCTGCTAAGCTCCTCATCTTCAGGGCTCTCATCTCCCTTGTGAAACTTCTTGAACCAGCACTGCACTTCATGTTCATTAGCAGCTCCTGGGCCAAATGCATTGTTGATGTCGCAAGTTGTCTCTGCTGCTTTACGACCCATTTTGAACATGAATAAGAAAATCACTCAAATTTGCTTTTTGCCTAACATGATTTCCATAGTCTAAAATAAATATTAAATAAACAGTAATAATAAGTCAGTCGAAAAACATTGAGAAAAGCAGATTAAAATAATGTATAACATAACCACATTTATTGAAGAATGTATCCAATATCAAACAGCAAATTTTAACAANTCTCACCAGGGCAGAGTAGAGGGGAAGGAGAACCTGTCTCGACCTACTAACCACCCCCCTTCTAATACACCCCAGGATGCCATTGGCCTTCTTGGCCACATGAGCACAGTGCTGGCTCATGGTCATTTTTTGCCTAACATGATTTCCATAGTCTAAAATAAATATAAAATAAACAGTAATAATAAGTCAGTCAAAAAACATTGAGAAAAGCAGATTAAAATCATGTATAACATAACCACATTTATTGAAGAATGTATCCAATATCAAACAGCAAATTTTAACAATGCAAAAACTGCAATTACTTTTGCACCAACCTAATATAACTGCTTACTTTCTTACTCTCACCTTCCCTGTAAGCACATACTCACTTCTTTCTTTACTTTCTCACTGTGGGCTCATTTATATTAATAAATACCTATGTGTGTGATACAGCGTGAAAGACTCCAATCAACAAGTAGGGAAAATATATGCTTGTGAAATTAGAAAAATCCCTTAGCTACTTATCTAAATGAAGTATGGATTAGCACTGGTTACAGCAGCTCAGATCTCTCCCGCTTGGTGAATGAAGCTGGAAAACTTTCTTTTTCTTCCTCAGTATCAAAGTATCTAGCCTAAATTCCTATTTCAGGGTAACTCATGCATAGTCTAACTCTAAAGTCTGTAAGTTTGTTTCCATTGAAAATTTTGGAAGCAAAACAACTCCTGTGCACTTGAGTTGTCAAGCTCCTACAGTCTATGCAGCATCCAGATCTGAGGGCTCAGTAGTGTGTCCAAATACAAGCAAATAAAATATATTTGGACAAATACAGGTAGTGTCCAAATACAAGGATTTTTTTTGTGTTTTTTTTTCTTCTAATAAAAAATAATCCTTCACTTCAAAAGACCTATTTTCCAAACATTGTCTTCCGGGTGAAAAAAAATACACAAAGTGTAATTTCTACAAATGTAAAGCCTCATTTCAGAAACTGCTTTTCAGGACAGGTCTTTATACGCGGAGGACAGAACTAAGTTCTGAGTCTGTACTCCTTTCAACATTTGAAATATGCATGTGTCAGAAACAAGTTTACTTCTGCATATACATGAAATCCTGAACTCATTGTAGGCACAAAGATAATATGTGTAGTAACTGGGCATTCTTTATAACAAAATGGACGCAGGAATGTATTTGAAAAGGCATCTTGATTATTACTTGCAAAGACTACTACATGTTCCAACAGCATCTGGATATATAATACCAAGAGAAGACCAGGGAAGTTCATGCTTTAGAGGCCTTCTAGGATTTTACATTTGATCAAGAACTAATGAAAAGGGTTTTTTTTAAAAAAAAAAAACAACTGTGGTCAAGAATCTGGGGAAGCATCAGACCAGTACATTTCTGAGTTATATGATAGCTGAATTCTGTAATTGTCAGATTAAAACACTCAAAAATTAGAAATAGGAAGGAAGCTGCAGGAGACTGAATGAAAATACACAAAAGCTCGATGTTAACGTTATGAAGAGATACAGACAAGTGCAATATGGACAGCAATTCTCCAACAGAGCAGCCTCAGAGATAATCTGACGTGTAACACAGGAAAAGAATAGAAACACAGCAAAAAGCCTGCCCAAGAACCCACCCCCAACACTAAAAACCACCAAAAAGCAATACAGAGCAGAGAAGACAAGCAAATTACAAGATCACAGAAAATCGCTCATGCTGTACTATGAAGAACAAAAAATGATGGACGGACCTTCTGTTTGGGGTCATACACTTATAGCAGAAGAAATTATTGTGCCAAAACTTGTAGAAAAGGGAAAAGGAAAATCGAGAGGGAAGAGGAGTGGAGGAAGGAGGAAGGGGAAAAAAAAAGGCAACACAAAACAGAAAAGATAAACCTCAGCCTATCAGAAGACATGAAGACGAGGCAGCATATAAACAGGAAATTAAATGCCAAGTACGCAGGCATCAGTGAACCCAGTAGATGACGAAGGTTCCTATATTATTACTTGAGAAGAGAGAGCAAAATTGCAACCACAAAAAGACAGATTAAAATTATACAATGCATGATCGTAAAACCACAAAGATCATTTAATTACCCCCCGCAAAAAAGGATGCACAAAGAAAACATACAGAAACAGCTTAGAGGCTGGCATTTCAGGTAGTACAGGCAACACAGAAACTAATGTCACTGAAATACATAATGAAACTCATTACAGGATATTTCTGATAAATGATTTTAAACAGATTCAAAAGCAAAATGAAACCAAGACCCCATACCATCTAGACCTGATAATACACTATGGCATCCCTGCAGCAAAGCTGCTGAAAGATCAGCAGGTTGTACTGGAAGGACTGGAACGTCTTGCAGGTACATTACACCCACAAACAGAAAATACAGAAAATACAGCCAGTAGAGTACTGGCACCCCAGGGGGTGTGTGACTAGAAGAAAAATGGGAGCACAGAGTGCAACAGAAAAAACACAGCCCGGGTCACAGAGCCTCAGACTGATCAACGTGATAGTAATAACTGCACATTTAGGAAAGCTGCCCAAGAAAACTGCAATGTCTGTTCAGTTATAAACATGAAATGAGCCTTAAAAGCCCAGGATAGGACCCAGCATGGATAAAATGCGTTTGTAGAGATTCATAGCTATCCAGTTAGAACTCCCACACTGATAACAAATGTAACTTTTATCTGTTAGATGATCAGCCTGAGGCAGTGCCCAGTTGACAGCAGGTCAAAGCCACACAGACATGAGATATCCAACTTCAGCGGCGTATATTAAAAGAAGCTGCTAGACCCAGTGTTGTTCTTATCGGATTAGCGGTCCCAGTCTCACTAAGACTGAACCTCTAATACAGCTGTACTGTCTCAGTATGGTACAGTACACGAGTATACTACCTCACCATTCTAGGGATTTTTCTCTCAAAATACTGGGCTGGACATGCAACCTTATGGATGACAATGAGAATTTTAGGGATGTTATTAAAGTGGCTAACACTATTTTCTTCTACCTTTTCAATCATCACTGGCTTTTATAATGAGTGTAAACACCAGATTTTTATAGTATTATTTCTTAATCAAAACACTGGTTTACACTGGAATAGCACCTTTAGAAGCAAGCTAGTGGACAGGGCTGGAAACCCAAGTCCTTAGCCACACAAAAGCAAACTGAGGAAGAGGTGTACTGTTTTGATAAATGAACAAACCAACCCAGCAAAGCAGAAAAGATTTCTTTTTCCTTGGAATTTAATATGTAAAGAACGGAAAACTGCTTCTTTGGTGAAATCCTTCATACAAAACATACACTGCAGTTCTTACAGCATATAATTCCAACAATTACATACACACTAAATACACACCAGGTCTATTCTAGCTTCTGCTATTACAGTATACGAGAGAAGACTGCTGCTTTTATTGACATTTTCACATGACTACAGGTTCTAGTTCAGGTTAAGTCCTATAAGCATCAAGCTGCCCTTCTTGGTGCAGGTTATTTCATTTCGGCAACAGGTATAAGTCAGTTCTAAATGCATTTACTGTTTTGGGCCTACACTAAGCAAATGTGCTGGTACAGCCTATATAGAGGCTATAGAGGCCTGGCTATACCGTCTATGCAGAATATTGTGATGGTCTTTGTCTTGCCTCTGGCTGAACATAGAACTGCTTTGGTGTATCAGTATTTCCATAATGCTGGGAAAATGCAAATGCTAAAACCAAGAGAATTCAAAAAGTGTGATACTTACTTAAATGTCATGATTTTAAGCAAATTGTGGAGGGATTTGCCAACCTGGACTACTACAAACCTACAGCGTTAACTAAGGGAAACTAAGGGAAAGCCCCAGCTTGGAGAGCTGCTTCACAACCCAGTTCCTCAAAATAAAATATTGAGCACATTCTTATAACTTTTTTTGAAACCCATCTAAAACGGATAAGTTTGAAGTCTTGTTGGAGAGAGTAATGATCTCATCCTGACTTAAAATTCAGGCTAGAGTCAAAATTTTCAATCGTTGGTTTCACTGGTGAGTGCAGCAAATAATTTTATTTGCCCTGTTAAAAAAAAAAAAAAAGGTTGAAACAATCTCACAAACAGAAGCTGTCTGTTCAAATCAAACAAACCCAAACTGAAGTTAAACAGCTGGCATGGGAATTTTAGTCCAAACAGTTCACTTGTGGCAAAGCCATAAGCAACTAAAAATAGTATCTTACAACAGTAAGGGCCTGACAACTGTAACAATAAATAGTACCCTACTTAGTAAGTAGCTTTACTTGAGACGGTTCACTGCATTTAATCAGTTTGCCTTAAAATTTAGTAGCACATTGAGTACCACTAGTTGGTAGCAAAACCTAGAATTCAATTTGTTCTGTGGCCTCGTGTTAACCTTACTCTCTCTGTTGCTATATTCTTCATCTGTAGATAAAAAAAACCACATGACTTCTAATGTTGCATATTTTAAGGGCTGACATTACAGCTGCTTTTCTTCCTAGGAATTACTGATACCAGATAATAGTAACAATAGGAAGAGTTAAAGGCCAACCATCTAGCACTCTCTGAATTAATTATTCACAGAATAAAACAAATTTTAAATATTTTGAAATAACAGCATCTCTGCAAATGCAGGCAATAGATTAATTAGCAAGTAGAGCAGCAGTTTTAGCTATGCGTGCAGTGCCTTTCTTCCAGGAGTTGCAAAGTGCAGGTGAAAAATATTATGTCAATCCCATAGACAAAGAAGGAAAATTATAGAGAGATTAAACAGCTTCAATAGATTAAAAATGGCTGTACATATAGATTTAAAGACAGTATTTTGAACATATTATTTACCACTGGATTTCCTTATTAATAAAAGATATTTTTTCATATGCTCTTCAACATCTATTCCATATACTATTCCATAAAATGTTATTTTTGTTTCCCAGCAGCACAGGATCCTGAAGTAAAATCTGATGTCTTTTCTACTTCTATGCAGAGCTAGATTTGGATGGGAAGGAGAGAGTGATGCAGAAGTGTTAGAAGACAGAGAGGCAATGAAAAACATGCCACATAAATTTGGAACAGATGATGCAGAGACTTTTGCAGTACAAATTTAACCATGCTTGTATGTACTACTGCTGGACACTGAAAGACATGCAGGGTACAATACTGCTGAAAAGATAAAATAGCAATTAAAGTTGGCTTTTGCATTAGACTTGAAAAATTAGGTACAATTTTCATTACTATCCCCACAGACAGAAGCTGCCTGCATCTACAATTCCAACTACATTCCTGCAAAGTGTTCATCAGTTCTTTCCAAAACTGAAGCAAAACTCAAGATCCAAAGTTCTTAATCCTAATGCTGAAGACCTCAACAAAAAATACAGATAATCCTGATAACAAAGCTTAAAACAAAATCAGAAGTAGTTAAAACAATAAGCTTGTGCAAACTTTTTTCACATATTGGTTCAGCTGGGGTTTGAGTCCTGCCCCTAGGGTCTAACTGAAATCTTGTGAAGAGCTGTCACCTTGTCTCGTGTACAAGTATTATAGGTTGTAGTTCACTGCCGAAACAACCTGCAATCTCAATTTTCAGCACAGAAGTAGCCTGTAACCACCAGAGGCCACTGCTGTTCCTTGTCTTTTCCCTGCCTGTAGCCGGGCTGTAGCAAGCAATTAGCTCACAGGAGCCCCAGGCAAGGGTCACAGCAGCTTCAGTCCTCCTTTCCATATGTATGCTCCAATGCTGCACATCTGCAGAGAAAATTAAATATGGTACACTTTTTATTGGCAGACACAATAAGAAATTATCTAAATATTGCTTACCCAAACTTAGCCTTCAGGAAGAAATGAAACCTCGAATTCCAAAAACCCGATTTCGTTCTTTGATATGATTAAATTTGGTAGCTAAAGGCAATTTTTTAGATGTAATTTAATTAGGTATCTGAAAGGCATTTAACTTAGAACTGATGAAAAAAAAATAGCTCCATACATTTGAAACAAAACAAGATAAATTAACAAACTAACAAAGTGATAATAAGCATTAAATTATGAGAAATTAAATAATATTTTGCTACTATAGTTTACAGGTATCAGTACTCGGTCTGGCCTATTTTTTGATCAGTGATCTTAAGTACCTGCCTAATACTATTTGCAGAGACTACAGAAAGTGATATTAAAGTAATAAATGTAATAAAAGAGGACAGCATCATCCAGCTTGCTTAACTAAGCCTACATCATACTAAACATGTCTTAATACAGGCTACTGAAACACTGTATGGCTTGAAATAAAGAAAGGGATATCTTGGAAAGCAATGAGAAGAATTTGAGCACTGTAACAGTTGAGCAACTAAGCAGCAGCAACCTGGTTCAGTGGGAAGTGGATTTTGGATCAATCTTTGGGTGAAAGACTGAGTAGCCAAAAAAAAAAAAAAAAGTTTTACCACTGTAAGCAGTATTCTCATAGCAGTTCCCTTTGTACAGAAAAATACCCTCTTTAAAAGGATATTTAAAAATTAAAAGGTGCAGAAAGAAAACGTAACTCTGAGAAACCTTCAGAAACTTAAACAGGTCAAACTAGCAAGATAATGAAAAAAAGAGATCAAGTCAACCATCGAAAGCAAGCATTCTGTATTTAAAGGTTTTTATTCAGCAAGAAATAGGTGTAATAAAATCTCATTTTAGAAGCTGCAGCCCTGTGAATGAAAAATTGCAACACAGCAGAGTCTTTGGGAGCAGCAAACACCATGAATCACTGAACAAGTTACCAATAAAAACATCTCCATCTTTGACACCTTTCCAGGGGCCACATTTCCACTACACATAAGCTACAGGCAACAGAACTACATATTATGGCTTGTGACACCCCAGAACTGTATTAAATGACCAAGTGATCTCTTATGACCCTCCCCAGATCTCCTCACAGGCAGCAGAGCTCGGTAAACTAACAGACAGCCCACTATTGACAGAATCGCAGAATGTTAGGGATTGGAAGGGACCTCAAAAGATCACCTAGTCCAATTCCCCTGCTGGAGCAGGAACACCTAGATGAGGTTACACAGGAAGGTGTCCAGACGGGTTCTGAATGTCTCTAGAGAAGGAGACTCCACAATATCCCTGGGCAGCCTGTTCCAGTGCTCTGGCAACCTCATTGTGAAGAAGTTTCTTCTCGAATTTAAGTGGAACCTCCTGTGTTCCAGTTTGTACACATTGCCCCTTGTCTTAGAATTGGTTGTCACTGAGAGGAGCCTGTCTCCATCCTCCTGACACTCACCCTTTACATATTTATAAACATTAATGAGGTCACCCCTCAGTCTCCTCCAAGCTAAAGAGACCCAGCTCCCTCAGCCTTTCGTCATAAGGGAGATGCTCCACTCCCTTCATCATATTTGTTGCCCTGCACTGGACTCTCTCCAGCAGTTCCCTGTCCTTCTTTAACTACGGGCCCAGAAATTATTTAAGTATTTAAGCAGTAAAACCCGCCAGCCTTGCTGGGGCCGCGTGCTGGGGAAAAAAAGGCGTTTCTGGGGCCGGGGTGAGGCCCATGTCCGCCGTCCACACGTTTTGCACCTCTGAGGTTAAATCCAAAACCGAGGGAGGGAGCAGGAGAGGGTGGCAGGGAACGGCGCCGCCGCCACGGCGGCTTTGACCGAGCCCGGCCTGAGGCCGCCCCGCCCGCTTCTACGTTCCGCATAGGAAACTTCAGTCCTCCTGCCCATGCCACCCACCGTGCCGCCTCCTACAGTCAGCAGAACCAGAGGCCCTGACCCCATCGGGTACAACCCCCAAGGCCCAGCAGGACCCGCCGGCGCATGCGCCGCCGCACCCGGATGTCCCAACCCCCCACCTCGACACATGCAGGCCCCCCCGCCGGCGCTCCGCGCATGCGCAACCGAGCCTCCCCGCCACCTCCTTCACGCTGCCGTGCCCCCCCCTCCTCCCCCCGCGTCGGTGAGGCGCCCTCAGTGCGCCTGCGCCGCCCGGCCGTGCCGTGAGTTCGCCTCTTCCCCGCTCCCGCTTCCCCCCCCCCCCAACCCCGGTAGGCCCGTGTGCGCTTGCGCCAGCTCCCGGCCGGGCCTACTCCCGCAGCGCCGAGCCCCCGGCGGCCCGTGTGTAGGGCCGGGTTCTGCCCTCTCGTCCCCGCCCCCTTGTCCCCCTTCACCAACCGCCGCTTCCTCCGCCGTTGCCAAGTGTGTGTGTGTGTGTGTGTGTGTGTGTAT
>VWYH01000313.1:87169-115559 GCA_013399365.1 Pampusana beccarii
CGGGGGGGAGGGAGGGGGCAGCCATGCCGAGGGGGCGGCCTCCCAAACCCAGCAGGGAGACTAGCGGGGCCGGCACCGAGGCAGGTAAAGAGCGCGGCCGGGCCAGCGCGATACGGAGCCCGGGGGCTGGAAGCGCGGGCGCTGCGAGGAGACAAAAATCCTCCGCGGGCTGCGCATATAGTCCCCGGATATGGGGGAGTGGAGGCCGGGTCTATTGTGCGAGTGTATAGGCGAGAGGGCGGAGGGGAGGGGAGCGAGCCTGGCCCAGCCCTGCGGAATGATACCGAGCGGGCAGCGCCCGCCGCCCCACACGGCGCGGCGGAGGGGGAGCCCGGCTGGCCCGGGGAACCCCCGACCTGTCCGCAGCCTCTCGCCTCCCGCTCGGGGAGCGGCGGTGGCGGCGGCTGCAACGGCCCCTCACCCACGGGAGGGAACCGGTGGCGGCGCGGCCCTTGCGTTCGCTTGGCTGCCCCGTCGGCGAGGTTGCCGGCGGAGGAGGGTTTCTCGGCCCAGGCCGGAGGCCTCGGCCTTGCGTTCCTCTTTCTCCCGACCGTGGTGCGGGCGCTGCGAACGCAGGTCCCTGCGGCGGGCTGGCTGGTGAGGCCGGGGGAAGAGGCCGGGCGGGCTTGCGGCAGCAGGACAGGAAGGGTCCGGGGCTCTTCCGCCGCTCTTTTCCTTCCCCCCGCACCGCCTCCCCTCCCCCCGGGCCACATTAACGAGAGCTTCCAATAAAGGATGGCAAACGAGTGAAAATGCAGCTCTTCCATGTTTCTGACTACAAGAGGGAAGGCTTTCTTGTTTGAGGTTTTAAAAAACACCTTTGTAGTTGATTTATTTGTGAGCATTTGTATAAACAGTTTTTCTTCTCCATGTGCTAGTCTGCATCACACTTTAAATTTTTGCTTGTGTTTTAGTGGCGTTGATGTCTAGAGAACATTTAAGGGCAGGACTGGTTTGATGGGCTTGGGGTTTTTTTGACAGCAATTTGTAGCTGGCGAGTTTTATGGCTCTTTTGTGTAGTTGGTTCCTGCTGATGTTACCAGGGATCTGAGAGTAGTACCTGAATAAAGCCCACAAACTGCAAAAATACAGTGTTTCAGGTAGACCTAGAACCCTCTTCAGTGACTCCTCTTTCAGCACAAGCATGTAGCAGTAGATTTTTTATTTTTTATTTTCTACTAGATAGAATGGGGGCTGTTAGGGAGTAGGTTTTGTAAAACGTTAAATACCATGGCTATTTCCATCATGAAAAGTCAACTAATTAATATTTTCAGTGTAAATTTAGGATGTCTGTTTTTCTGAATGCGTGCAGATGAGTTCTGGCTCTTCAAGAGGAATGTGTAGGTGAGCCTTCTGTGGAATATTTTTTGTAGAATTGAAATGTGCTGGCAGGCAAAAAAAAAATGCTGTACTGTTACATGAGTGTTGGGAAGTTGGTTAAAATGTTTTCTCCAGTATGGAAAGCCAAATGGGCCGCAGGTTCCTACCAGAAGATTTTATTATATTTTATATTTTTGTTAGAGCTGTTGGTGTCAGCTTTTGGACACTAAATAATAAGTATATAACGAAGGACCCGAAGAGCACCCGCTTTGGAAGATGAGGGGTTTTCTTTAAAGTTTTTTTTAACTAAAATGTCTACTTAATTTTCTAGTAGTTCTTGTGAGGGTACACATGTATCACGTGCATGCAAGCTCCTGTAATAATGACATGGTGTATGAATGAGAAAAAGATCAAGATTGAGACAAACTGTCCAGAAGAAGTGCCTAATAGCTGTATCCATTTTGCTCGTTGGTCAGACCTTTGTCTTAGACTATTCCTATGGTAAGAGGTACGGGTGGCAGGACGTGCTGTGAGTTTGATATTTTTCATGTATTTTTTGAAGGAATTTGCTCATTAATGAAATTGTTTCATAGAGGTAGTTTGATTGCAGACAGCAGTTTAGAGTTACAGGATTTAGGGCTACCACAGGGATTCAGAGACTTCTGCTGTGGCAAGGACTCTGCCCTGTACAGGCAAGTATTGTGGGTTCTGGAGTCTGTGGTTCTTGAGATTTCAGCAGTTTCGGAGAACAGCAAAGGCAGTGTTGGCAAGCATCGCATTTTCTTTGACACTCATATGTGGCTAAGAGAAGGTCACGAAGAAGCTCTGGATGAGCAGGACACCTTGAATCTGGGGAACTGATGTTCTCAGGACATTTGGCTTTTTGGTCCATTCACATACAGGCTGATAGACTTTAAAATTGGGTTGTGAATTCCATATGGTTCGTTTTTAGTGGCAGGAATTTCATTTTGCTTAGGAAATAGTATGTTTTAGATTTTGTTCTTTTTAGTGTGGCACTCAGAATTCTTATAACCCTGGTACACTAATGTCTTTTACAGAAGGGAAGTGTTGCTTTCTGTAGTTGTACTCTCTGTAAGTTTTTGGTGATACAGCTTTGTTTGGAAGAAAATAAAGTGAATCAGTAATGTTTTGTCGTGCAGCTTCCTTAGGCTTCTTTAACCACCGTGCATATCAAATACTAGAACATGTTTTTTGTTCTAGGAAAACTAAATATGCTAGATAAAAAACTGAACTCTAGGCAAAAATAGTAAAAACAATGTCTCAAAGGCTGCTATTATAACTTTTTTTTTGCATTGGTAGTGTCTTCCCAAAACCATCTTGTGATCTCTCTTTTTTTTCTTTTTATTTTTTAAACTTAATTGAATTGTTTGAATTGACCTCTCTGATGGGCACAAACTGAAACACAGGAGGTTCTGTCTAAGCATGAAGTAACACTTTTTTACTGTGAGCATGAGTGAGCACTGGCACTGGGTACACAGGGAAGTTGTGAAGTCTCTTTCCATAGGGATATTAAAGAAAAATTCTGTACATGATCATGGGTAACTGACTGTAGGTGGCCTTGCTTCAGCAGTTGGGCTTGGTGGCCTCCAGAGCTCCCTTCCAACCTTAACCATTCTGTGATTCTCTTCGAGGTAGATGAGTATAGGGTATGATTCTCAAGAAGCTTGAAAGAGCTAATCTTTTGTGATTTGGGGTTTTGCTGCTCCTTGATTCTTACTCTGGCTGCTTAGCAGTGGTTGTATAGGAAATCCTTTTACAAAGGTGTGGTGGGTCCTTGGCTCTTGCCTTTCTGAAAATTTCAGGATGAGACCTTGAATATCTATGAAGCAAGAAGAATGCATTAGAAAAAATGGTACTCCATGCATATGTTTTTAAAGAAAGAAAAGGACAAATAGGTCTTAAAACATAATTGGTGTAAGACAGTTAATGACGCATGTACACAGGTTCTTGTGACATAGCCTCTAACCTGAGAGGAAATTAAAAAATAATTATTCATGCGTGTGGCCTTAGAGTTTCCAGTGTGGCTGCTGTGGTTCTAAGTAACCCTTGTTACAGCGTTTGCCCTCTCAGAGATTAATGCCATGTGAATTTTCTGTAGTCTGTTGTGCATTGTTGCCAGCATTCATTTGATAAGCACTGGATGAGGCACAGTTCTGTTTACTCAGTTCCCTTAGGAGTTTCTGTGAGACACTAGAAAGTGATTGCTGCTCCTATTGTGCAGCTAAGGTAGCGCAAAGAAAACATGCAGGGAAAATTGTGTTCAATTTATATTGGTATGTGTTTTCTCTTGCCCTTTTATGAATATATTTATTAGATTTAAGCTTGGATATCTTAGAAATACTTTCTTAGTAATAATCCCTCAAACTGTTACCTTTACTTTTAGTTTTACCAATTAGAATAGCAAAAGCAAGAAAAAGCTTGTGGGTTGAGATAAAGACAGTTTAATAAATGAGGGAAAAAAGTAAAGCAACTAACCAAAAAAATCCCCACCCAACCAAGTGATGCAGAGGCAGACATTCATCACCTCCCACAAGCAGAGCGGTGCTCAGTCAGTCTCTGAGCAAACGCTGCCTTGGAAGAACTACCCCTGACTTTGTATTGCTGAGCATGATATTCTTTGGCATGGGATATCCCTGTGGTTAATTTGCATCAGCTGTCCCCTCCAGCCTCTCTCCCACTCTCAACCTACACATTGCAGGCGCAGAGTGAGAAACAAAGGCGGCCTTCACACTGTACAAGCACTGTTCAGCAATTGCTAAAACATTGGTGTGTTACCAGCATTGTTTTAGTCACAAATTTAAAACGTGGCACCATACGGGCTGCTATGAAGAAAGTTAACTCCATCCCAGCCAGACCCAGAACAATCTATTTAGCATCTAACCAGCTACGATGGTGCTGTTGATGCTGTGTTCTGTCAGGCTTCTCTGCTGCCTGCAGCACATCAGGGTGGCTTTGCAACTTCTGGAGTCCTCTGTGGTCCTGGAAGGAGTGCAGCTGCTTTGTGTTGGCAAATGCCGAGCAATGGGCACCTGGACATCCATCTCAGCAGTGTGCTTCTGGAAGCTGAGCGTCTGGACTTGCACTGCTTTAAATTCCGGATTGATTATTGACTGGCACATAATAAAACTACCTTGTCTTATATGAGCAAATCTTAATTAATTTCTGGATTTTGGTCTGATACATGGATTCAGAGTTGAGCCTTTCCCCTACTCCTCCCATTAGAAGTCATGAGGACTGACTGCTTACTGTTTTTGTTTGAGTGCTGTGCTAGCTTTAAACTAACCTGATTCATTTATGATTGTGGAACTAAGCAAAACGTTTTAATGATTCATTATCATCTGTGTTCCACGACTTCTAGTGTACCATGAGGAAACACCAATATCACCATAGCTGTTTTGTTCTCTTGTCCTACCACTTTCTTTCCACTTGTAAATTAGTAAATAGGTTTTGATAGGGTCAGACCCTTTTGTCCCTAAACTTGCCAGCTGCCATTTAAGTTCAGTGACAAGTTTTCATCCATGAATTCCGCAAGCTTCAGTGTTGTATTTGCAGTGTCCTCTCAGTCGGCTGTGAGCAGGCTATTGGAGGTCTAATAAGGCTCTGCAGCGTTTACAGCTGAATGAGTCCATCTGCGCCTTGCAGAGAGGATTGCCGGCTGCTATGAGGCACAGTGCTGCTTACATAAGGAAGGAAGGGTTGGGGGTGCTCTAATTCTGTCTTCCTGCTTCCACATTGAGTTGTCATTATAGTAGAGAGCACCTGCTTGCTGACTCAACTCCCAAGGTCAAGCTTTCATGAAGGCTCTGTTGCAGAAATCTATAGCTGAGTTGACCCGAAGCTTTGATTGCTGTTGCTCTGTTAGGGGCAATTAATCTCAAAAGAACGTGAAGGTTGTAACATTAAGAGTATTTGAAGAAGTCCGTCTTCAAAATGAAAGTTTATTATCTTTGATAGATACTTTAAAATCTGATTCTGGTATTTTTGGGCACTTTGGGCAAACTGTAAGAATACATACAAAATGTATGTTTGATAGTGCATAATGAGCTAAGTGCTCTCTGTTTAGTTTAATAGTATTGATACTTGACTGTCTCAAACTGTGATGGAATAGGCTTGATTTATATTGCCACTAGACAAACATGCAAACTGAAAAAGTAAAATAACAGTACCTTTTGCACTGTTTCCATGCAGTTAATAGTAATAAATGGCAGTGTTTTAAACTTTGCAGCTGTTCTGTGAGGTTCATATTTGTTGTAGTGTGCAGACCTGAAATAATCACTTTTTTTTTTCTCCAGGGGTTTTGTTAATCTAACATTCTGTGTGTGTGTGTGTGTGTGTGTGTGTGTGTGTGTGTGTGTTTTCATGGATGTCTGTGGGTACCTTCCCTCTAGTATGAGCATGCCAATTTTTCCTGTGATCCTGTTGATGCTATATGCTTAATAAGTTAACGTCTTCTCTAACTAAAACCTCAGACTTTTAATTTTGTGTTGTTGACTTGAATGACATTCTGTTACTTTGTTAACAGACAACAGACTTGTTTTTTCATCTGGATAGAAGATATCTGACAACAAATAGGTTGCTTAGTCTGTATACCTAGTATTTACGTTTTTCTGGGAGCATGGGCACCATATTAGCTATTTATGATATGGTTGCTAATCTGATAAATGGTGAATTATGACCATCAAATGCTATGTCACATACGCCAGTATTTTTGTTTTGCTTTGATACACAGGGATTTTTTTTTCAATGAATTTATCAGTGTATTTAAAAGTACAGGATCCATATCCCACTGCCAACTTATTGAATTGGCATTATTTCCATGTTTTTGGGTATTCAGAAATACTGGCTTTTAAGATGGGTTCAGTATTTTGCAGTGTTTGGCTTGTTTCGTGGTCTAGGCTGATGCATCTAAAAGCATTTTTTCTCTGATATAAGGGAAGATGATTGCACAACTGGCTTTTATTGCTGATTGCCCTGAAATATGGTAATGTAGGTTATTACTTTCCCTTGCTACGATATGGAGGTATCAATGTAAATAATGTCTTTGTCTGGTTATTAATTCTTCTAGCAAAAAAAACCCTGTCGAACTATTATTTCATTTTTATATTGAAATGAAGACAAACTCAAGACATACTTGGAGTCTGTGATGTCTGCCTGAAAAGTGGAGATATAGCTTGCTTGTTACTTTTTTGATTGACAATGTATTTCCTGTTTTTCTGTCTTCACAATTCTAAATGCATCATAACAGTTTTGTCCTTGCTGTTATGCAATTGCTTGATTTCAGTGGGGATATTATTCTGAATACTCTCCTTGTTACTGGAAGAATAAAATTAAAAAGTCACTTCTTGCATCTTTAATAAAAGGGAGCTGTGCAGTTCTCAGAAATTCCCAGTATTTGTCTGGTAGTAGAGGATCAAACTGTATTTTAGTGAGAATATCAGTGAAAAAATATTATCATAGTCTCATCTTTCCCTTAAGCTAGTTCAGACATAGTGTTAATGAAGAAATCAATTTGTATTTTAATTAGACTCTGCATTAGATCTCAGTCCCGCCCTTTGAGTGAAACAGTTGAACTTTCAGAGTTCTTTTAAATCCAAACGGGACTGCTTTCCTGTTCATACCGGCTGTAAGTACTTAGAGGAGTCTTCGGCCTGATCTTCCCGTAGTTGAGCCTTTGAAGATTTCTGGAATCTAACCTAAATTGATTCGCTCTGCCTTATCCTTAAGACCTCTAGATGAGTTTCTGCAGTCAGAGGCCTCTTGCGGAGCAGCCGCCTTCAGGCTGGACTGCCTCTCAAATGTCTGGCTTTTTGCTTCTTAGCAGGATGAAAAATAGGACCAAAAAGGAATTAAATTTGTCTTTTTAGAGTTACAAAGGCTTTATTTGAAAAAGCAATGGTTTAAGGTGTTATAGACGTAAACAACAGTTTTGCTAAATGTGTGCCTCCTGTTTCTTCTTCCTGGAGGTCTGAGGGTCCTTAGGAAGGCAGACAGGCTTGCAGGCAGCTCAGGGTTAATGGTCACTCATGACCTGGCCTTGATAAACTCCTGACGCTTCTGTGTGGTGTATGATGTGCTCAGCTCCTCATTTGCCGAAGTTAGGCTGTTTTTCTGTTCTTTACCATGAAATATTTGAAGATTATGCTTTTGTTACCCCTTTCTGTTTATTTTAGTGGTGAGCATTTCCTTATTTTTAAAGAAAAGCTGAAATAATTGTCTTTCCATATAGCTCTGCCCATCAGATTGTATGATTTCATGTAATTATCATTCAAATTCTGTCGAAACATCACAAGGATATTTAATTTTTCTTTAATATATAGTCCGTTTAAGTTCCTATTTGAATTCGAGAAGAAAATTCACGGTCTATGGATTAATCAGTATTGTGGTTAATACAAATATGGTACACATTTTAATAAAAATGATATACAGAAATATTGTTGACCTCAAAAGTAAGTCACTTGGTAATCTTATTCAGATGCTAGTGAGCACATTGCTTTTTCTGTTTCATTTCTAGAGAAGTTAGCACCTTTGATTATTTCAAAGTTACACTTTTCACTACTTAAGTTGCTTAAGCATTGGCTTTGTGTGTTGTCCAGGGTCTTTGATCTCTAGAGTGAACATTTAAAGATTATAATCTCTTTGGTTCATGGAGAAGGTTTAAAGGCCTTTCTAAAGTCATGGATTGGATCATTTTTCTGTTGTCAATTTAAAGTGGGAGGTCAGGCCTTCATGGGGTTGGGCAATCACTCCTTTTTTTCTACGGGAGAGAGAAGATTCTTGCATCAAGTTTTCTTGTAGTTCAAGTATTGGAGTAGATTTTTCTTTCACCTCCCTTTTTCATGTCATGCCAATATTTACAGAAACTGATTTTGTGCCCTTTATTCTGCTGAGGTACATTTATCACAAGGATCACTTAGAGGACTGTGTCTTGTAATTAAAGTTGTGCTTTTCAGCTTTTGAAGAATTGTGAGTGTTTCAGGGACAGATGAAATACCTGTTATTGATAGGGTTTGCATATACTATGACTTTAGAGTTCTTTCAAGGATGCATTAGGTTTAAGTTTATGCACATTAAAGACATGTGATAGAATCAGAATCACTTCAGTTGGAAGAGACCCTCAGGATCAAGTCCAGCCATAACCAAGCTCTAGCACTAAACCATGTCCTTAGGAACCTTGTCTAAATGCCTTTTAGTGACTCCACCACTTCCCTGGGCAGCCTCTTCCAAGGCCTGACAACCCTTTCCGTGAATAATTTTTTCCTCATGTCCAACCTAAACCTCTGCTGGCACAACTTGAGGCCATTTCCTCTCATCCTATCCTTTGCTACATGGGACAAGAGACCAACACCCTCCATGCTACAATCTACTTTCAGATAGTTGCAGACAGTGATCAGGTCTCCCCTCAGCCTCCTTTCCTCCAGGTTAAACAGCCCCAGTTCCCTCAGCTGCTCCTCATCAGACTTGTGCTCCTGTGATACTTAAGCAAATTGTTTCTAACAAAAGGATGGAAAACTAAAATTTGCAAAGCAACAGTTAATTGGATGACTATTGGCAACTGAAAGTCCCCAGGACCTTGTTGTTAGTTGTGATTTCTTGTGCTGAAATGTTTGCAAGAGCTCCCTCAACTACAAGCTTTTTAAAGTTTATTTTCGAGAATTTTAGCAGGGAAAAAAAAAAAAAAGGTCAGGATGTAAGATAGGTGTGTGTGGGCTGTTTGGTTTTTTTGTTGGTTGGTTGTTTTTTGTGGGTTTTTTTGTTTGTTTGTTTTTGTTTGGTTGGGGTTTTTTTTGTTTTTCTTGAATGTGATAGGACTTTGAGGTAGGTGCAGTACTGAGCAGAAATACTAAATGAATCATAACCTTTGGTTTCTTTTTTGGAAATGTAAACCGGATGCTATAAACTTGTAGTTGTATTGTTACTTTCTATGCCTAATTCTTACATACATAGTGAGAAGTACTGACTAAAGAAAAACATCAGGCCTTATATGTCTAGATAATAAGATAAATGTTCCTTTTTTTTGCATCCTGTTGCATTCTGTTGATGCATTGTGTTGAGTTGTGGCAATGTTTGAAACTGAATTCTATGTTGTTGTGTTTTCTTTTTTTCTTCTCTTTAGTGTCCTTTATCTGCAGCATGAGTCAATTGATTTTTATTTTTGTTTCATTAATACTGCTTTGAATTATCTTATATGAGCCCTTCTAGCCAATTGCTTTTCTTAAAGTTTTTCTTAAATAAAGATAACTTCCTTAGTAATACAGTATCTTCTCAAGTATAAAATCTGTGTAACTTTTTTTGGATAAATATTTAAGATATAAGGAAATTATTAATAGGACTGACTTCAGCCATTTTGGCAAGAGGATATAGAAGCTTGCAACTTGTGTATCAAAAGTTGTGTGACTAGGGGTTCAAAACAAGAAAACTGTATGGACTATTAAAAAAAATCGTCTTTTTCCTCCATTGAGTTCATGTGTACACAGTTTGACTTGCAATTTATTGCGTCGCTCTCAGCTATGTGAAACATTGGTGTTGGTTTTCAAACTGTAATGGTAACTAATAAAGGTTTTACATTGCTAAAAGTAGAAGGAAAAAAAGAAACCTGTTTTTTTCTTAAAAAAAGAAAAAAAAGAAAGAGAAAGGAGTGGGAAAGCACAGAAAACCAGTGTAGGCAGAACTGCTGACTGCGTAGTATTAAAGAGGCTTTCTTAGAAACATGTGGTGTAATATTATAAGTAACCCCTGGTACCTTACTGATACGGAGCGTATTTGGCAGCATTTTATTTTGTGCAGACTTTGTGGGTGTTTA
Source organism: Pampusana beccarii (assembly GCA_013399365.1). NCBI lineage: Eukaryota > Metazoa > Chordata > Aves > Columbiformes > Columbidae > Pampusana > Pampusana beccarii. Next base: position 97,311 of record VWYH01000313.1, read on the forward strand.
TCAAACACAGAAAGAATGTCAAGATATATAAAATATTATAAAATGTTTTATATATATGTATCTTATATGAAATATATATTATTTTTCTATATTTATATAATTTATATTTCAAGTTACTATGAACAGGCAATTATTTATCTGCTTTGCAACTAGCAGTTAGAGGGATGGATGTATTCCTTTGCTCCTGTGTCAATGGAAGCAGTAATGTTTCTGCCTGAGATCTTCAAGATCCAGTCAAGTTAGAATCTTGTATAAGTCAAAATATTACAGGAGTTTGAATAGTTTCTGCTTCAAAGAATTATGGTTTTTACAATAAAAGTAAATGACATGTGACTTCATACAAATGTTTCGATGCTTGTTTCGTAGATGATGTTCTGACACCGAATATAGAGAACAGTAATTTTCCTTACCAAGTACCTCACTTCCGTAAGTGTGACATCTGTTTGCTGTCTTTTCCAAAAGAGACCCAGTTCCAGCGCCATATGAGGGATCATGAGCAAAATGACAAGGTATGAATTTTAGTAGATACAAATGTAGAAAATACAAATGTATATTGATAAGTAAAGCTAGCATAAGAAATCACTTTGTTTTTTTTGATCACATCACTAATAGTTACTACTTGGGGACCTGAAGAGTCTGATGGAGTTTCTCTTTCATGTTTCCTCATGCATCCTTTGAAACAGTACCTTACTTTGATGCCATTTAGTTAGTTTGTTGTTTTTAGCTCAGTAACTTTTAATTTTAGCCATTTTCTTTGATTTATAAAATATTCAGGTAGGTGAAGAAAACAGATGGGTTTCTTATAATTGAATTTGCAAACTGATCCTACATGTTAGCAATACAAAGAAAATAATGCTTATATTGATTAACTGGACCCTGCTAGTTTCTTATGGCTATTTTCAATAATGTCAATCAACCTAATCTAGTATATATGTATTAGTCAGTAGTTTAGTGTCATCGCTTTAGCTGCTTACAAAACAAATCTGTGAAAGAATGAGAATAATACAGATATGTGATTAAGACTGGACTGACTTTAAATGAAGCTTTTGCCACAGGTTTCATCTGTAACTTGGAACATTTAATTTCTCTTCCTTGTTTTCTGTTTCACAAAGCTAAAACTACTTTACATATGATGTAAAAATATGATATATGATATGATGTAAAAATATGATATATACAAAAATTAAAAAAAAGAAAAAATAATTCTATTACTGTTTGAGGTATCTGTAGATACAGATTAGTTTTTACAAAATGTAGGACTTTGAGATGATAATTAAGGTATACAAAGAACTATTTACATGTTTCAGTGTTGTAAAGATGATTAAAAAAATGGAAGTTTATATTTTTAAAACCACACTTTTGTTTATCTGAAAGTGAAGGTGCTCTTAATGAAGGAAATTGATTTTGCAGGTACCAACTGAAGAACAGTCAATCCTAGCATAAACTAAGCTCTTTGCTGGTTTGATTATTAATTTTGCTTAAGGAGAGTTCATGATCTCCATTAAAATAGGAAAATTTATTTCTCTCTTGCTCATTCTTCTCTCTGGCTGACTTCACTCTCCTCAGACAGTCTCAGTTTTAAGTCTCTGCTGTCTTCTTTCCCCATATGATCTTGAAATGCTGTATTTCAATTTTCAGTAGTGAGATGCAAAGAAGAGAAAATAATTAAGACTGATATTATTAAGGATCATTATAAAATGTGGGTACTTTAATTGCTCTTTTTGAAATTTTGAACATTTTGATTTGCATAGCTATATGTGTTACCTAGGCTATACGTAACTTGTCTCTATTATTGTGGTTTTAACAAACAGCCTCACCGATGTGACCAGTGTCCGATGTCATTTAATGTTGAATTCAACTTGACACTTCATAAGTGTACTCACAATGGTGAAGATCCTACGTGTCCTGTGTGCAACAAGAAATTCTCCAGAGTAGCCAGTTTGAAAGCTCATATAATGCTACATGAGAAAGAAGAGGTAATTCATTAAACCTCATTAAAATTTTGGAAAGATATGTCATAACAGTTGTACTTAATCCCTTCCTATATGCTTTAGATTGGAGGATTGAATAAATGGTTTTATTCGGAAGAAATACAGAACTTTAGTGGGAAGGTTGTTTTAAAAATAGTTGCAGAAATTAATATACTGCATATAAGCAAGTATTCCCGTCCTGTCTTTACTAACTGAATAGTTATTTTCAAATGCTTTTATTTTGAAGCAATTTCTGTGATTTCATGTACATTGATAAGCCCACATGTAAGAGTCTGGGTGATCATTTTTGATGGCAGATGTTATGGAGAGGTAACTCTCACCATCTGTTTTTTGCATCATGAACCTGTTCTCTTATCTAGAACTCCCACTCCTTTTTTTTGAGTGGTTATTTCATTTGAGAGGACTTCTTGTTCCTTTCCCTCTCACAATTTCGTTTTCTATTTTTAAGACATTGGTTAAACTCTTAGAAAACATTTAATGCATAGTAGTATTTTGTACACTTTGTAGTCATTACTGTGAGTTGCCAGAGTTGATTGTACTGCCCAAAATAAAGTTTTCAGTCATGTAATTACCTCTTCCTCCCTTGAAGGCTTTTTTGATATTGCACTTTGTGTTGGAGGGTTGGACCTGAGTCAACTATGCACTTTTATTGCCAGACTTCTGCTCATAAGCCATAAACATAACAACTGCATGTTTCTCTATACCAACTGCAGGCAGCTTGCAGTTTTGGCCGGTAGGTTTGGGATGATCAGCCCATTCGCATTTCCCCCTAAACCAGGCAGGGAATGCCATCTGTAGAGAATGTTTTCCTTCTTTAATCTTGTTGTGAGTTCACGCTTTACCACGTACACTGAGTTAAATGAGATGACTTGAGCACAATTTTGTTGCATGTTAATGTGTCTATAATGATACATAGCTTAATGGGTATTTAGTGAGGAAACTTGATTTGTGAATTGCTAAAAACATCAGACTAAGGAAACTGAGCATCAAAAAAGATGCCTAGGAGTGATTTTTAGTATTAATTTCTATTACTAAGTGATTTTTCATGCACTTCAGCAGCTCTGATTTTGATACTTGGTGCAGATGTCAGAAGAATAGGTTGTGTGGTGTCTTCTAATTTAAAATTCAGTCCACAGCTTGAAAACTAAATTTGTGGAAATATGCACACCTTTCAATTGCTAATGGATGTGTTCTTATAATGCCCTATAATTCTGCGATAAAACACAGATGAATGTAACAATTAATTCACATAGAATTGCAGGAATTACTTTCCAAGTAGTTATGCACAGGGCCTGTGGGAGAGAGCTGGAATTTGAACTTGAAGCAGAGGGTCTTGACAACGGCACTGGCCGTCATTTGGGAGTTTTTCATAATGTGCAGGATAAGAAGTTGTCAGTGGGGTACATTCTTCCTTCTGTTTGATGTTCTTACTTTTGCCATTGGAAGGGCTGAAAATCTGAAAACAGAGCAAAGATACCATCTCGGAGAACATACGTAGCAGTTGAGTTTGCTGCACAAAGCTGAGCTTTGGGTAACTTCAGCCTTGTTTTGTGCTGCATCAGCCAGCTTAACTACACATGGGTGCAGAAGGGCAATAGCAAGAAACTGATGTGATTAGCTTCTTGTTCTCTCCAGTTAAGTTTGGAAGAGTGTGTCTGTGTTGAAGTGCAGATTTTCGTGATTGATTGATTGATTCTGAGTTTGGGAATTTTAAGCATTGTGTAGCAATATACAATTAGCCCCTTTTATTTAATGTTAGAAGGTGAGTTTAACCACAGTGAGATTAACATGAAAGTACTTTTTCTTTGTGTGGTGGTGCATTTTTATTTGCTTGAGGAACAAAAAAATAAATCTGGTACTGCCAATTCCAGAGAGAGGCTGTTTGGCTTGGTGTATTCCTGGGGCTTTGTACAGTTTTTCTGTTTTACCATGACCTTGCTTTCCTACAGCAAATTCTACAGTAATGAATACAAATACATACACTTTCATTGTATCAAATACTTCTTGGTAGGCTATTCTTTTGTTTGTAGGAGCTGCTTAATAGAACATGTGTAACAGCAACTTAGTGTCATAGATAGGTGTGTCTGAAAAATGCTGAGAAGAGATTGACAAACTCTCAGTTTTGGGGTCCACGAGGTTGGTATAGTATGCATTGTAAGCTTCTCTTTGATGGCTTTTCCGTACTTGTACAAAAGAGTCATCATAAACCAAGTTTGTTGTATAATAGCAACGTAATTCAATAGGAAGTAGTCTTATTCAGATTTGAATGTAGATCCTGGAAAAAGATGGTAATATTTGTTTATCATCCCACACTATAACTTGAGTCCAGTAATAATGATCTCTAGGTTAGATTAAACAAGTAATTTTTGAGGTAGTATTTTGTTTCATTAAAGGACTTCAGTTTTGTTCAGGGAACGAATTTATTGTCAAAGCATTTTAAAAATAGTACTGTGTATCTTTGTTCTTCTTAACTAAAACATTCTTGTCAATATCTTTATTCAAATGGATACCACCTTTTTTTTTTTTTTTTNTTGATCATTCAAGGAGGACAAAAAAGAGGGGAGGATAAAAAACATTTCCATTTCCAGTGATAGTCACAATTACTGAAAAATGAACTGAGACAAAAACTGTCTGAAGTTATTACACACACCAGTAAGGAACATGTAGCAGATGTATTGCCAAAGAGGTTGCGAATATTTTTATACTTTTAGTCATAACTCTCTGCTGAGATTTTGTAAAATAAAGATACACCGAGAAATGAAATAAATGGTTTTGAAAAGCAAAAGGAGGTCCTCTGAATTTCAGAGAAGTGGCAGTGCTTTTGCATTAAACGTTACAATTTCCATGCTAAATGACATGGAATACTAATATAACTGGAAAGTAGTCTGTTTAACGCTGCTGTAAAATTAATGAGTTGAAGAGATACCTGTCAAAAACATTATGTGTCCTTGTATATTTCTCTCATATTTTCTGTGAAGATAGCTTAAGAAAAGTCAGTAGTAACTGTGGTGGCATTACTGTTAAAAAGTAAGGGACAAGCTGTATCATTTTAACCAGTAGAAGTGAAATCCTTGAACCTGCTGTTAAGATGTTTTTAGTTAGAAAGTAGTATTTTTACAAATGTTTATTTAGACCATAGCATAATGTCACTGAATTATGTTTCTGTGTGTATCGTGAATGAGCCTACCAAGGAGATAAAGAGTGCGGTGATTGTACTGAGCTGCTTGTTTCTGCTACCATTTGAACTTTTTTAGAATTCAGTTTCAGTGGAGTTTCTTAAAATATAAATATGACTATAAGCTTACAGTGATTATTGTTCATGCTTTGTATTATGGAGCTCAAAAACTTCTTTCGCTTGTATACTTTTATTGCTGCTTGCTTCCAGCTGCCAATGTCCATAGAAGGACACATTCATCTGCTTGAGCAAAGCTTGTACATGTGTGCTGCTGTTTGGGAATCTTTTGCAAAATCAGTCTCTATTATCTCTTTCAGAATCTTATCTGCTCAGAGTGTGGAGATGAATTTACTTTACAGAGTCAGCTGTCCATACACATGGAAGAACATCGTCAAGAACTGGCAGGCAATAGGATCCACAGCTGCAAGTCTTGCAAAAAGGAATTTGAAACTTCCTCACAGCTAAAGGAACATATGAAAACTCACTATAAAATAAGGTGACAATCATGGGATTGTAACAAAATGAGCAGATGTTACTTTTATGGTGATAGCTGAGAAAAGCAGGAGTAGCATTTCAAGTCAGCGAAGTGCTGGGATCTATGCAGATCGTTTATTTTCATTGGTATGCTTTTATGAAATGACATTTGTTTTTTAAAACTTTGCTGAAGTAGGTGGTTATTTTTTGAGGCCTTTTTGCTTTTTTGGTGTTTTCGTATTTAGGCACCCATATTAAGCCTAGTTCCATCTGCTGGCTATTTGTAAACACAGGTTAGGTTTTTCTGATACAGAGTGCTTTTTGAAGTGTATTTCTGTGATTTCAAAGGCTAATCCCACTACATTGAAGCAAATGCATATTAATTTTTACATAGCAGTTATTGTCATTGCAAAAATCCTAGTACTAGCCTTCCACAAAGAAATTATGTTGTTACTTGCAGTTTAATTATCTTTTGCAAGTAGTCCTCACCACAACCCGCTGTTTGTTGTAGATCTGAAAAAGCACAAAATGAAGGGAAAAACCAGGCCTAATAAATGCCATTCTTACTTTCAGTGAAGATTTGTTCTGTCATTTGTTTCAGCTCTCTAGTTTAACTTCACTTTTAGGAAGGTGAAAATTACTTGTTGGAAGAAAGAAAAACTTACTTCTGTTGGTTTAGTTTATACATTAAGAAAGCCTAAGGTTTTTGACAGGAGGTCGCTCTTTTCATCTTTACTCTGTTTCTTTTAAACAAACAAACAGATGAAAAAATAAAAATGAGAAGTATTGGATCTTTCCAATTACTTTTATTAGCAGGTGATGCAGGTTGTGAGATCTTAATAGTTGTTTTCCAGAAGGTTTAAAAAATATTATAGACTTCCATTTGCAAACTGAAAATTGAGGTACAGTTGCTATGTTTCTGTTGAGTTATATAATATTACACACAAAAGCATTCTTGTTGTGGACAACTCCTGTGTAAGTTAGGATGAATCAATAAGGAATGGGTGAATGAATCTAATATGATGGCTGTGATTTTGAGAGAGTATTATGCGTGCTACATTTTGATATAAATGAGATGTAAGCATTCCACAGTAGAGATAATTTATCTTTACTTTCATAAACATGGATTATTTCTGGATTCAGAGCTTCCTTATGTGAGATTCATCTTATTTATCAGTTCAGATCTAGAAACATGTTGCATTTATATTCAAGAAACTACTGTTCATAATGGTGCTTTTTTGTCCTTTGACCAGCAGTACCAATGCAACCCATGTAGGTGAGCCAGGTTAATGAATTGGTTAAGTGCTCCTGCTCTACCTTCTGTGTTTCAGTAGAAATTATTTTGAAAGGAAAAATGTGAATCTATCTTATTTATTTATTATTTGACACAATCCTCTCATATGGTTCGGAAGTATTATGAAAAGTTAACATTTGACCTACCCTGTTTGACTGTATATAAAGTTCAAAGACATACATCAGTAGTTAAAACTTCTATGATTTGGTTCCTGCTTTTCATTGTAAAATAAGCTTCAAAAAATTTTAGGAGTTATAATTATGAAGACCCTGTTTTGTTTTTTTTTTTCATAATATGGTTGCGCTTTTGCTTCCTAAAATGATGTTTCTTTTATCTATGAAATGTTTGAATGGAAAACTATTGTGAAGTTGTAATTTAAATTTGGTGTCTAACTTTTGCTAAAATGTGAATGGTCATTATAACTTAATTATGAAATATTTCAGAAGGTGATCTGATATTGAAGGATTGTCCCTACACTTGTCTCCAAATTGGATATTATTTCCTTTATTAATATACTGCAGCTATAGTTGAAACAGATGTTTCTGCTCATCAGAGAGTGTATTCTGATAATCAGGCTGGTCTAGATCTGTCCTGAGATGGAAAGAAGAGGTTCTAACATCAGTGCTTTTCTCTCTCCTTCTCTTCAATCTTCAGTCAATTTCACTCTTCAGTAAATTTCAGTAGATAGAATTAATCTGTAAAAGAGAATATGTTACCCACACTCTATGCTCATTTTGCAAGAAAGCGTTTAAAAATGCATAAAAAGAGTTTAAAAATGCAGGTAATATTTGCTTGAAATAATTGGAAGGGAAAATGTGCTGTCCTTTAAATATACATTGAATATCTGTGTTCTCTTAAAGTAGGAAGATGCGGTGTTTGAACAGAAGTTTAGTATTTCTTACATTATGCATGAACTGTTGCTCCTCTGCTATTTTTTGTGTTGTTACACCAGCCCATGTTTCAAGGTGGTGGTGTATTTTGCACATCTGCTCCGCATTAGCTAATTCTTATTTCTCAGCTGTTCAGAAAAAAACACCAGATATTTAAATTTTTATAATTTCAGTTAGCTTTAAGCATTACTGACAAGCTGGATTACTGTATAGGTGTAGATACTCAGGCACTATGGAAAATGTACTCTAGATATCATATTGGTTTGATCTAGGTTTTTGTTTTTCCTTTTTTGCCAGCATAAAATCAGTTGTTGTTTTTTCATGTTATTGTTAATGCTTTTCAGTAGTAATTTAAACTAATAAGTTTGATTTGTGGAATAATAAATGGTGGGAGTTTATATCATCTGTTACCTTATCTCCGTGGAGATTGTGATTTGTATTTCAGGGGCAGTGGTGAATATTTGGGTTGTTGAATTCTTAACCTGTTCTTGTTAGACTTCAACAACTGCATTTGTGCCCTAGTTCATGGGATCTTCATATTCTAATTAAGAACGAAAGTCTTTCTGTATTCAGGCAAAAGAAATGGAGTTTCACAGAGTGAAAGTCACCACCGAAATAATAGCTGTGAAGTCACTGTATACTTCTAGCAGACTTTACAGTAAAAATGCCTCTAGAGAGCTTCTAAGACGTATCGATTTTATTACACAAATAACTAAAATTCCTGGTGCTTGTAGGTACTTAGAAAAGTGTTGTTTATATTTTTCTTTTAGTGTCATTAAAGAGTTTGGTTTTTGACTATTGCAGCTGATACTATATGTATGTTAAAAATTGATGGGATTTAACTGTATCTTAAAAAATGCTGGGATAAAATAAGCTTCCTGAAAATAATGTTTAATATTAAGATTTTTTTTTTTTTTTTTTTCTTTTAATGACAGGGTATCAAATACCAGATCTTATAACAGAAACATTGATAGAAGTGGGTTTACCTATTCCTGTCCACACTGTGGAAAGACGTTCCAGAAGCCAAGTCAGTTAACACGGCATGTTAGGATACACACAGGTAAGTCTGTGGAAGTAATTATTTTAGTTTGCATTTGTTTTACAAAATCAAATTGATCTGTGAAATGTTAAATATTTTTCTCCCTGCTGGGACTTGAAAATAGTATTAAGACATCTGACTCATTAGATGCTGTTACCTGTTGATGTAAAAGACCCTTTATGTAGTTAATTGCTTAGGAAATTTATATGCTTTAAAAAATATTTTTAACTGTTTCTAATAATGTACATCTGGAAATTTTAAGTGTTTTACAGGTTTCATTTGTCATAGAATACCAGTTTTGGTACTTAGAGTTTTGGTGAGCCCTAAAATTGGAGAACTTAGATCTAAGGGCCAGTCAGGTACTCTAAATAAGATCTTACATACTCTGGAACAGGTTCTAAAATTTACAATCAGAAAAAGAGGAGAAATACATGAAAGTGAGTAATAGTAACAACATAGTGGCCTTGCTTTTGTTTTTAGATTGATGTATTTAAAGTTACTTCCTTGTGTTTTCTGTACTTATAACTGCTGTTTTCAGGATGTCCAAAGTGAACTTCAGAGGTGATAAGCCTAGACTGTAATTTTGATACTTGAAGAAGAGCAGGTGACTGTTCAGTTCTGCAGAATAGCAGATATTTTTTGTTAAGTTACTGTAACAAATATGTGCACTTGCTAAACTCTTAAGCAATTGAAATATCTGAAGAATGCTAAGTATAAAATAGAACAAAAGTTTTTTAAGTGTATGGAGGACTGAAAAAGTAGTTCTCTCAGCCATACATAGCATAGCGTAAGTTTGGCTTTAAACAAAAACTTTCATTGAAGGTGCTCCAGTGATGTGCAATATATATATATATATATACACATATATATATACATATATATATATTCTATCTTGTGAATAAATTGCTGTTTGTCTAGTTTTTAGACAATTAAAGTAAGTTATGTAAGTGCAATGTTGTTTGTATTAGCAGTCTGTTCAGATAGTGATGTGGTGAGTTGCCATATACAAGAATGACTTTGCCATGGGAGAAGTAAAAATTCTGTTGTGGGACTCTTTCTTACAAATCTTTTTAAGCTTTATAATTTAATTGTAAACAGTAACACGAGAGATCACCCTTGTATATGCTTTAAAAGTTGCCTCAAAGTAATATCCAAAAAAAGTAATTGAAAATTAACTTTCTTGTTTTAGAGTTTTGTCTCTATCTGATAAATTACTTTAGCTTATTGTAGTTGGAATTAAAGAGACGGAAGTATAGTTGGTTGAGGAAACTTTTCTAAAGCATCAAAAAGTTCAAGAGGGTTTATAATTCTTTTGAAGAATAAAAACGTGTTTGTCTATTGGGAAATCAGAGACAGAAAATGTAGCTCCATTCTGCACATGATGGTAGGTCATTTTAAATCCCAAGTAGCTAGTGAATGCTCATTTATTTATGAAGTATGTTATTACTTTAAGTCCACAGACAATCTGTCTGGCATCCAGTTGCTTGAGGTGCTGTCAAATACGTAGGAAAAAAGAACTCTGCTTTGAAGAGTTTAGAGTACTTAAGTCTTTAATTTTTAAAAGAGCATGTCTATTCTATGTGTACATCATGTTAGTGTCTTAATTGCAATACTTTTTTGTTCATGGCTATTAATTTTAAGCACTTACACCCTTTGAGAAAAAAAATTCAGCCTCAGGGATTGCAGTTCCCATATTAATAACTAAGTAATGAGCCCCACATTGCCCCTCCCAGATCTGTATTTTATGAAGTTGTAGTTGAGAAATACAGAAATTCCACGTTTCCACACTAGAATTAAGATTTAATTTTTATAATGAAATTTACTTAAATAGGCAAACTTAAGCTAAGCAATACTTTTATGTGTCTGCCAGTGGCTATTAGTGGAAGCAAAGCCTTTTTACCTTTAAGAGCCTAATAGTAATTTTGTCACTGTACCTCAAGAAGATCTGAATCGGTGTACTGTATTGTAAGCTGTATTAAAAAATATATAGTTAAAACCTACACACCTTAAAGTGTCTTCAAAACCCATCAGCAGCAGGACAAAATATATACATTCCTTCAGAGTTGATAACTATGTGAGTTACATGCTTGCAATCTGTTTCGGAAAATAGCTGTTCTTATTTGAAACAATGTGAATTTAATTAAGAATTAATAATTTTAAACTCGGTGTAATTACAGCTATATAATTAGAAAACATATAAAAATATTCACTACAGTTTGCTTTAGTGTGCATAATATTTAGCACATGCTAATACTTCCTGGGGTAGCAGGCGTCATGTGCAGCCTGCTCATAGGAGTTTTGCTATAGAAACATGCAAAAGGCAAAGTGTTAAACGTTTTTAAGTTTCTGGAGTTACGACAGCTACACTTTTTCACTAAAAGAAAAAAAAAGAGAGTGATACTGAGTTGAGAGTGGAGATTTCCATAGTATCTGTGTGTTTAAAATATGTAGTCTTGTAATATTTTAATGCAGTTCCATTATGTTTTGTCAGTTAAAATTTCTGTGAAGTCTTTTGAGCTTAACCTGGTAATGTACAAATAACTCCAAGTATGCACAGCAGTGAGAACTCCAAAGTCAGGAGTGACAGAGCATTCCTGTACAATATTGCCTAGATTTTCTTGAATGTTTATATCACTATTGAGCATTAAAGGTTTTAAAATTATTTTTTAGCAGAGCTGTAGATTATCTCATATAGTAAAAACTATATTTTACTGCACATTTTCAATAGGTGGTTGTAAAGAATGAATGGCTATTAATATTTATGGAGGAGTGAGAACCATAGGCCATCTTTTGCAGTGTTGCTGTAAGACTTTTTGATTTCAGACTAAATAAAAGGTCATATTTTTGACAGTTATTTATTACTGTCCATTCCACCCTCTGTTCCTCCATTTGTTTCCATGCAGGTATATGCATTTCATGGAGTTTGGTGTAAGAGAGTGCAGTTTGTGTTTTCCCTTTCCCCAGTGGTTTTGTTTACAAAGTTCTGAGATCTTCCAAACCATAAGTTGAGGGAAGCTGTTCTAAATAATTGTTTTATAAAGGTGTCATTTATTGTGCCGATTTTTAACTGATCATCATCAGCTGGGTCATAAAACTTTTTCACTAAGCTATATCTTCATCGGAGTAGATGCTGAGATTAGTGGTCAAGGTACACAATTTTATTTTCAAAACACCTAATATTTGTTTCGGTGTTTATGTGTGTGTATGTACAGATATCCATAGACAGTGTTTTATTTTAGCTGATATAATTACTTATTTAGATACGGGAAACTACTAACGTTTATTTAAAGCCCCTTACCCCACATTCTTCTTTTTTTTTTTTTTTCCTTTCAGGTGAAAGACCTTTTAAATGCAGTGAATGTGGAAAAGCCTTTAACCAGAAGGGGGCATTGCAGACCCACATGATCAAGCACACTGGTGAAAAACCCCATGCTTGTGCCTTTTGTCCTGCAGCCTTTTCTCAGAAAGGGAATCTTCAGTCACACATACAGAGAGTGCATTCAGAGGTAAATATGATTATTCATCAAGTGATTGGTGCTAATATACTGCTTGTTTCATTTTCAGCATTTAAATGGCCCTGTTTGCTATTCCAGTGCTCTCTGGTGCTTTTTGAAGTCAATATAAATTTACTGCTGTAGTATAGATTGTAGTTTGTTGGTTTTACCTGCAAATTCAGCTTTCCTAAAATAGTGTAATCTGAATAAACATATACTTAAGGTAATTGGCAAAACCTTAATTTACCATCGTCTTTTCAGTCCTTCGATAGATTAAGAAATTACTAGTGGTTTTCGCTGTATAAAAATGTACCTGTGTCAGTCGTGGTAGAACGAGGGCTAGAATCAGATGAAAGTAAACAAAAAGCAGCAAAGCAGAAAATGCTGAAAAATTTCAAGGCCAAACAGCAACCCACTAACTCCATTATAGATCATACTTGCAATTTGTCTTTGAAGTATACATGTTGCAGCCTTTTTCAGAGGTTTTTCAGCTACAAGTAGAAGAAAATTATGAAAAAAGCATTGTCGTCTTTATGTTGATTTTATTCTTTCCTCTTTGTGACAGACAATTTTTTAGGATTCAAAAGGTACTGCTATGGTAATGTAATATAATCTTGTGAGCAGCAGTGGCTGTGCAACTTTGTTCAGTAGTTTCCTTGATGACTTTAGTGATTTGTCATTGGAAATACCCATGTAAAAAGATCTAGTTTTGGTTTGGAAGGCATAAAGTGACAGAGGCAGGGTTTTTTTATTTTTTTCCCTACATGCAGAATATCGTCTCTGCTCTCACTTTTTCCCCTAGCTTTGTCTAGGATTTGCTTTTTTGCTTTCCATTTTTGTGTTACCATAGATCTTACGTTTTGGATTTTTTTCACTAAGGGTCCTTTTAGTGTGTTAGAGGTTCTTACTTTAAGATATGGTCCTTTATAGACTATGTCTTAGTATTTTGTTATACACTTAATTATGTTAAATCATATGTTTACGTTTCGTATGAATTTGTGTGCCCTATCTTCCTTACGGTTCACAGCTCCCTATGTGATAGCTTTTGCTACATAAAAAAAAATGTGCCAGCATTAATTTCATAATTTGCATAGCTTTTTTTCATTACAAGAATGCCGTGGATCAAGCCAACAATATTTTTCACCTTTTTTTTCTGTTACTCCGTTTAAGAAAAAAAGAAGGAGGTTGTGGGATAAGGGACTTTAAATAAATGCTGCCTCCTGATCACATCTTATGCTGTGTTTTGAGATCCTGAGCCTATACTTTACTTATTGCTTTGGATCATTTGTTGATTTTTTTTTTTTTTTTCTTTCTTGCTATCTCTATGTTTACTTCAAGGCTGCACACTGAACTCTGTTAATTCTTCGTTTTATTCTGAGACAGTCACAAAATAACATTACAGGTGATAATGAAACAGGTTGATTCTCACTGATCAGTTGTATCAGTATTTTATTAGTTTATACGTCTTTCTGAAGGTCTTACTACCTGTTTAAGTTAGTGTCAGGAAATACAAAATTCCATACGATGTTGCAGGGAGTGCGGCATGTTTTCTTTTGAAGACTTTGTTCTCTGCATATTGAAAGCACTGCACTGGATCTTACTGCTCTGTGATGAACTGAGGAAGAGAGGCAGGTTGGGATGGTTGGAATCTGCAAATTTAGCTGCTTTGATTACCTCAACCTCTTGGCCTGAAAGTCCCAAACAAGTTGCTGCTGATCACTTTCTTATTGTATGTGTTCAAATTCAGTTCAAACTATATGGTAAACTTCCCTGTCCTTCACTGTGTTATTTTTTTGGTGGGTTTTATCTTTTTTTTTTGTTTGTTTTGTTTTGTTTTTGTTTTTGTTTTGTTCTCCGCACACAGTCCTCATAACCTTTGGCCAAATCTATCTTACCTTCTTTCTGCTTAGACCCGAAAAATTGATTTTATTTTTTCTTGGAAATTTCTAAAAGATATGTTTGGAAAGTAAACAGAAGAGAGACATAATTTGAAGATAAATTATCCACATTTTTTCTTCCATTTTCTTCCATTTTTTTTAATACATGATGTTACGTCTTCAGGCACATCTTAATTGATAAAGTCGCATTTTGGTTTTGTTTCTGAGTGTATAATGGTAGGAAATTGTAAGCAGGGAAAAGTCTGGGACCTCACTTGCCAGATGATGTTTGTTTTGCTCTCTGGTGCTTCCCAACATTGAGAAATAGCAATAGGTGATGACAGTCATGGATGTAGATTATTGTTGACCTGATATCTGAGAGATACCAGACTTGGCTCCATAAATGGAAATTAGTAACTTGGAAAAATAAACCAGTTTAGCTCTCATAACTTGTCCCATCTCACCTAGGTCAGATTAGGGGTGAGTTAACTGTGAGCACAATGTACTCAGGTGTGAGTTAACTCTGGGTATGCTGTGCAGTAACACAAAGTGTTGACAGAAAACAATTACTTGAGGTCTAATTCAATTGTGAATTTATTAAAAGCACTTGGTGGAATTACAAATTACAGTGATTAGTGACTTGGCAAAGGTCTATTGCTATATCACAAAACATAATGCATTGACAACAAAAATCCCCTAACAGCAGTGGATTGGCAACAGTTAGTAACTATAACACAAAACTTAACAAGACTTTAGTAGCAAAACTTATTACTTTGCTGTGCTCAGGAAAAGGAGGAAAAGAGAGAGAGAAACAAAAATAAGGTGTGTTAGCTAGGGATAAGGGAGGGAGAGAAGGAAAAATGAGGTAGATATGTTACACTAAGATATCAGAGAGAAAGATACCACCGCTCCACAGGTCGATCGGTCCTGCGATGTCCTCTGAAGGGGCGTGGATATGTTGAAGATTTCACTACAGGCCACCACCTCATGCTATGCATAGGGTTGTTTTATAACCCAGTTCATTTACATGCAAGATAGGAGAGGCTGGTTCGTCTCCTCCCTTTGTTTCCCCTTCATGCTAATTAGAAGGACCTTTCAGGAAGTGGGTCTGGGGTCTTCAAACTAGGGGAAAGTTCACAGTACTGAACAGGAGTGAGTTGTTTTGCCTGTCAGGGGTAGCTGTTGGTTCGTGGTTTCTTCTGGCAGTTGGTTGTCTGCCAGGTGGTTCATCTCTATTATCCCAGGCCGTAAGGCCTTCACATCAACACTGTTAATTATATGTAGTAACACTGTTAATTGTCTTTATCTTGAAAGTTATGTTTCGCCTCACAGAATGCTGGGAAAGAACAGACAAGGTGTCTGCCTTCACAGCCATCTATCTTTTCTGCCCAAAGTAACAAACCCCAGATGTTTAAGGCATAACGATCCATTTTTTTTGCTAGAGATACGGGGAGTGCTTCAAGGTTGTCACATATATAGTATATTTGTTACCTGGATAAATAATGGAAAATATAAAATTTGGTTGATTTAGGGAAAACTTACTTAATTTTCTTTTGTTTTATCGAAGGTGAAGAATGGCCCCACATACAACTGTACAGAATGTAGCTGTGTCTTCAAAAGCTTGGGTAGTTTAAATACACATATCAGCAAGATGCACATGGGTGGTCCACAGAATTCTGCAAGCTCTTCAACAGACGTATCTCATGTTACAGCGGTAAGCTTTGCTTGATATATGTGAAAATCTGTTTAGGAGTTTAATTGGATGTATATCTTAATTCCAGTAATTGTGCACGTAGGTTAGAACTAAAAGACCTGTAGCTGTTTTGTGGGGTTTTTTTGGAATTCATTTGTGTTCTAAATTTTGGCAGGATTTACAATTTCAGGGTTTAGGTGAAAATATAACAATTTATTCTATAACTAAGTAAAATATAATTCTGGTGCTTACAGATTGTGTGTGAAGGAAAGGTTTCCTCTTCAGATAACATAAAAATAATAGTGAAGTTTTGTGCAACAATGAAATCTAGAACTATTCAAATTATGTATTAGTTTTAACTCATTTTCAGGATTTGTTTATATAATTGTAGTCCATATAAGGACATAGTAGATTATTCTTATGCATGTTTCTGATAACTTGTTTTAAATGTTAGCTTCTTATTTGACAGATCATAAAAGAAAAAGCGCTGAATGTTGTTTTTGTTTTGTTTTTTTTCTTTTTTGTTGTTCTTGGTTTTTTTACCAATATACGATAACGTATCTCTCCCATAGTCTATTTTTTTTCTGTCCCTAGTCTCTATACTGTCAGAAAATGAACGATGCAACTTTTATGGATATTAGTCATGTTTTTGTTCTTTTTGTACAAAGGCTTAAAATACTTTCTTTATATTTCTTTGAAGGACTCTGTCACCCAGCCTCTAACAACATCCCCTGCTAATCTTTTGCAACCTGTTGATAACAAATGGAAGAATGTAAGTGTAGAGATTTTGTCATATTTTTATGTCGAGACTAAAGGCAGGAGAAACTTCACAGAATTTTGTAAGCTTTCATTTAACTGGTGAAAAAGGATATGCAACAGTCCCCTTTGATAAGTTGATCAGCTAATGCACAAAGGCAGACATCTTGGTGCATGCAGCTGGTTATTTAGGAATGGAACTGGTGTTGAGTGGATTATATTCCCTGGTTTGTTATATGCACATGATTTTGCATATAATTCTGTTCATTAGCTCTTCAAACTGGAGGCAAATACTCTCCTGTATAAAAAGAACAGAGGAGAATAAGGACTCCTAAATAAAATACTGGGTTGTCCTGCCCCTCTGACTTGACTGCACAGGGATACCAAGATTTGGGTGTCGAGGGAAGGAGCTGTTGGTGCTTGTTGAGTTGGTTGGAATTGAGGCAGCAGAGGAACCATGGGACTCAAGAGGAGCCTGTGGAGCCAGGGAAGGACAATGCAGGGCTGGCTTTCTGGAACCTCATAGCGACTGGTCTTGATGCACAGGCAGGTGGGTCTTGATGTTCCTGTCGCAGTGAGAGCATTAGTGTATTTTTTGCAGCCATGTAGCATGTTGTTTGTCAGCTGCAGGTTGCAGCATGGTATCTTAGTGACAGATGGATTTGATTTACATTCCCCCCTTCCCAACTGCAGCCACTGATTATCTCCTCATGTACTAGAGTTCATAAAGCCAAGGACTAGGAAATGCGGCAATGTTGCTTTAAGGTCACTATAACCAGTCTATCCACTTTTCTTGTTATCTTTTACTGTGAATTCAGTGTTCCAGGACCAGTTAACTTAAAGCTGAACTGAACTGATGTGAACTAATTAATTTCTAGTATTTGCTGTACTAAATAGTTACATTATGTTTCTTATAAGATTTTTTAAAGTATTAAAAATGACTGTTCTTCCAAAGCAGTTTATTTTAAGTACATTTTCATTTTTTTTAACCCTTTTCCTTGGTAAGGAGTGGCTTCAGAGGTGATGCCTCGTTTTTATGGGGGTTGTGTGTGTGACAGCACAGGTGAGAAAAGAAGATAGTAATCAATTAGGATACGCTTCATTTTAAATATACTAGATTAAACATAGCATATTTCTAAATAATGAAGTTTTATAAAATTACAACTTGCATATAGTTGTGTCAGATCTATGTTCTAGAAAGGGAGGGGGAAACTTGCCTAGAATGTAGTCCATCAATACATATGGCTGCTTGAAGGCAAAGGAGCCCAAGATAGTTGGTTAGCATTCAGGGACTGCTTCTACCAAGCTCAAGATCAGAGCATCCCGACACGTAGGAAGTCAAGGAAGGGAGCCAGAGACCCGCCTGGTTAAACAGGGAACTACTGGGTATGATCAAGTGGAAGAGGAGAGTTTATGGGTCATGGAAGGAGGGGCTGGCTGCTTGGGAAGAATATAAGGCTGTTGTCAGAGGATGTAGGAAGGCAGCTAGGGTAGCTAAGGCCTCCTTAGAGTTAAACCTGGCAAGAGGGGTCAAGGACAACAGGAAGAGCTTCTTCAAATACATGG